>WEIV01024485.1:1560863-1579669 GCA_013390005.1 Calyptomena viridis
TATATATATATATATATAAATTTGCAGAGTCAGATCTGCTGACTAATGAACGACATATAAAAGTGTTTGTATTTTTATCTTATTGCTTTTTTTTACTGCTGCCTGCTCCCTTAGAGGCAGGAGGGAGATGGATTCTCCTCTTACCTTCCCCCCCATTAACTAATTTCCCAGTGCAGGAAGCTGAGCCCACAGGACAGTTCCCTGTTGTGCAGCACCCGGGAGGTGACACAGCCCCCCCTGAACTGTCACAGCCCCAGAGCCAACCAGCAAAGGTCCCCACGAGGAACTGGAGGCCGAGAGGGACTCTGGACTCCAAGGGGCTCCTGCTGCTCCTGCCAGATGCCATTTTCATAGAGTCACTTTACAGAGCAGACCTGCATTTCTGAAACACAGAGGTAAGGAAAACAAATCTCTTTGAAGTGAAAGCTTTGCTGCTAGAGTGTGTAGTGTGGTAACCTCAGCACTCTGAGAGAGAGAGGTAGTTATTGTCCTGTGAATCTGCTGCTTCCATTTCTGGAGTGATTGCTACAAAGAAAAAAAAAAAGAAAAAATCCTGTGCTCTTTATTAAGTTATCCCAGTTAAATCTTTCTGGTGAAGATATACTTGACTATTCCCTCTAAGAGGCTTTTATATTTTAGGAATTGATTGTCAGTTTAGTTTGTTAGGAAATCAAATTTGATTAGCAAACTGCTATACAAAGCCTTCCCTTGTTAACTCCTGCAATCCTCTCTCACTGCTCCACAGGGAAGAGCTCTACCATCCATGCCCTGTTTGGGGGTCACAGCCCTTCTGCTCCCGCAGTAGGACGGCACTTCTGCTCTGAGAAGTTTTAATGGAAACGTTAAAAAGAGCTACTGGTATTATATTCACAGTGTTGTACAGGAAAGGTGGTGTGACAGCAGGGAAAGGAGGGGAGTTCTGGAGACAACGGGGGCACAGCTCATGGGAGCTCCAGGTAGTGTTTAACACACCAGGGGCCTGGGAAAACTGCATTCATTCCCTTCCCTTTTCAGACTAAAGCAGTGCTTTGAATACCGTGCTTCCACTTCCATGAACTAATCTCTGATCCCAGTCTTCTCATCCTTCACTAACTCTCCCTGCAAGTGTGGGGCACGAGGGGTGAGGAATATGTTCCTGCAAGAACATACAGTGTGTGTTATTCTCCTCCTAACTCAGCTTCTAAAAGAGCTTATTCAGAGAAGTCCTGTTTTGCCACCAAGAGTTGCTCTCACACCCTTTGGCCTGTCCTGACTGTCAGCAATGTTACAGACACAAACACAAAACAAGTATGTGTTATTTGGATGACAACATTCCCCTCTCCCTTCACAGTATTCCTCACAGTCGCTGGCAATGAAGCCTTGAAAGCTGTCTGGTGTCAGCTTTGTACCCAGACCAGCACCTTAGGGGAGCCCAAGGAATGAGCCTTAAGCAAAGGGTATGACAAATTCTGCTCTCCATCCCAAATTCACTCACATTCCACCTGGGCTGCTTCCCCCAACAGCACAACCCTGGCCTAGGAGACCTTCTAACACGTGAGAAAAGTACCTGTGTGCCACCTCCACCACCATTCCCCGCAGCTGCAGCGGAGACCCAGGCTGCCCTGCAAACAGCCTCCACAAACAAACCTCACCACAGCCACAGTGGGGTCGGGCCTTCACTCCCCTTGCCAAAATCCAACCTGTCAGCAGGAGAATTGCACTGTCCCCCTCTCATTAGTGTCACCCGCAGCTGCCTCCCTCCTCCCACCGCAGCCAAGACTTGTGTTCAATTACCACTGCACGTGCAAGAAGGATTAAAGAAAAGCTTCACAGTAATCCAGAGAGTTTCCTTAGACATCTAAACTCTCAGAAAACAGTATCAGGGAGCACAAGCCCCCGTATCAAACCAATGCCCAAGACACGCAGATGAACGAGCGGACCCTGGGGAACCTCCTGGTCTCAAGAGGCAGCTTTGAAACTTCACCAAATGGGGAACCAGTGAAGTGACATCACCAGGTTAAAATTTGTTTCTCAGACACAGTTTTGCCATTCCTCCCCTGACCCCAGTCTCAGTAATTTCTATTGGAATTCTAGTGGAAGGTGTCCCTGCCCAGGGCAGGGGGGTTGGAATGAGATCAGCTTTAAGGTCCCTTCCAACCCAAACCAATCTGGGATTCTATGATTTGAGTAACTAATTTCAAATATATTTTATCCTTTTATACTGCTACTTCCTGTATTTTATGAGCAGCAGTAAAACTAACCAATCCAGCTTCATTTTTCATTTCTCATTAGTTTCACAGTTTCACAGCCAATGGTATGGGTTTGACTGCAAAGGTAATGGGAACGTTGAAATAAATAAGCCTCACTGCAATATAAAAATAATGCAGGCATTTCACCATAGATCTGAGGGGGGAAGGGGTTAATTACTTCAATAAAACTAAACTGGAGGCTTAACATAGCTGACAGTCTACAAAAAATTAATGCACTGATGTTTTTAAGTACTGCCTTAGGTAACTGCAGTAAAATAATAAATCAAGAATATGTCAGATTAAACAAGGAACTTACACAGCAGTATTTAAAAGATACCTGAATATGTTTCAAAAGCTTAACTGATATGAACTAGGAAGCCCATTAAAGCTGCCCATTTGTACATTATAATACTAAAAAAAAAAAAAGGTAACAAAAACACAGCTTGGCGTAGTCTAATGGAAAGGAGAACATGGAGGCTGCACTCTCCCAGGATGGAGATTTCCCATCCTCTCTAGAAAAACCTGATCCAATGCTGTTTGGCTGTTCTAATGGTGAAAAAATATCTTGTAATACCTAACCTGATTCTCCCTTGTACAAACTTCCACCTACTGCTGCTCCTCCTTCCACTGTGTGTCTCCGAGAAGGGTTTGGCTCCATCTTCTCTCCGCCCTTGGCTGTGGAGTTTAAATAGGAGAAATAACAGGTGAAGGAGGGAGCACTGACACAAAAGCAAACATGTGCTAGAAAACCTAACACCAGAAATGGCACTTTGAAATCTGTCTGGCACTGCCCTTCCCAGCCTTCACCTCCCACCCTTCAGTTCCTCCCAACAGAGCTTCTGAAATTCTCACAGCAAATCTGCCCCCACTGGGGACTCATTTTCCTTCGTTACCATTCACAGCTCCAAGATGGAAAACACTGGTGCTGTTCAGCTCCCCTCTCCAGGACAGGGATCTTTGCACACCTGTCTCCCAGGGAAGCAGTGTTTCCTGCTTGCTCTTGACCACCAACCCCACACAGGGCTGACAACAGATGAACCCTCTTGTTTCAGCCATCTCCCTCCTCCCCAGAGGAAGCGGAGCTGCTGCCATGCCTGCAGGAGATTGTTAGAGGTGAATTTGTTCTTAGCACTTGCTAATTCCTTGGGAAGGCAATTACTCCCTGGCACAGAAAAATCAGCAAGATTTTCTCTTTGAACCTGCCATTTCTTCCCATTGGTGAGAACAGAACATGCACCTCCACAGAAGTTACTAAAAAAACCCCAGCCACCTCTGGGCATCAGTAAATGGCAATGGCTCATTTTCTAAAGCTTTCAATTAGACAGTAAATACATCAGTGGCTGGTTTTGTGGCTTCCTCTCTCCAGCTCCCAGACCACACTCTGATTTGCTGTGTTATTTCTATTCTTGCCAGAACATACTTGTTTTCCTACAAAACCATTAAGGACCATGAAAAACACCTTCAGAAGGCCCCTCCATCCAACTTTACCCAGCAAGTCCCAAATCCTTCCAAGGCTGCAAATCCCTAGGATTCAGCAGCACAAGTTCTTAAGTCTTACTGCTATCCATGTTTTCGTCAGCAAAGACCTTTCAGAGCTCCCACCTAAAAAAGGTTCCTCCTATTTCCAAGACACATCATTTCACAAGCTGTAATACTTTGGTTTACAACTGGATTAAAATATAAATTAAATAAGAATAATGCTAAATGAGTTTATATTGAAACACTTTATATATGTATATATATATGTATATACAGGTATGTGTGTGTGCACTCCCTAATGACAGCTAGAGGAAGCAAAAGTCATTCTCCAAAGGCTTCAACTCTTCCAACTAGCGTGGTCAACTTATCCATTGCAACAATTCCCTGTGCATAAAAGCTAATGAAGCACTGGAAGGTGGTGCTGGTGACCAGCTGGATCACACAGACGTTCAGGAACAGAGAGACAATAAATTATAAGAAGCAGTAGTAACTTGTTCACAGTTGGGATGAGGATAATGTTATGGGAAACCTGAATTTTCTACAGTCCCAGGAATAAAAAGCCAAAGGTCACTGAAGGTTACAGATATATTGCAGTTAATCCTAAAAGCAAAGATTGGATCTGACACAAAGAAACAGCACAAAATTTCTCCCAGCAGACTAAAGTCTGGTACCATCAGTCAGCGGGAAGACTTCCATCAAAACCAGAATTCATCCTGAGGATGCTCTGATCACTGCCTCCACCTCAGCGATGGATGTTTTCCCAAGCAGGAAGATTCCTAGAAGCCAACTCAATCCTACATTCAAAAGAAAATGCTCCCAAGTCCTTTCTTGATTATACTTCTATCAGCTCAAGCATTACCTTTAATCTCTCCTTGTCCCAGCCTCCCTATGTTTGCCAAGCCAAAGCCTTTCAGCAGATGGAAATATTTTAGAGATGGTAGGACTCTTCAGATAATTTTATAACCCACTTGAGTGAGTTCCAGGTTAGGAATAACCTAAATTTCTAGTAAGACTAACCGCAGCAAAACTTTGGTCTGCTGCATTTTACTTAAAAAAACCCAAACCACAGCAAGTCTCCTTCAAATCTACTCTCTTCCAAAATGTTCTGGTAGATTTTAGTTTCAAGCAGCAGCCAGTAGTGTTTGCATAGTTCTAGCTTATATTTGGTTACAAATATATATATAAAAATGTACATACATATGTATGTATTTCATATTAAAATATCCTTTGAATGACAATGATTAAAACAAGGGTGCTGAGCTCCTCTTTAGGCCCTTCCACTGCAGATGTCAAAGCTCTGTGTGTGGCTCTCACACAGAGAGCATTACTGCATTCCTCTGCTAAGTCAGCAGATCCCAGACTTCCCAACTGCAGTCCTGGCCACTGGCTCAGCTCCCAGGGAAAACTCAGAGCCCAAACCTTGACAAAACTACTCCTGAATTACAGCTCCTTGACTTACAGAATGGTTTGGGTTGGAAGGGACCTTAGAGGTCATCTATTCCAACCCCCCTGCTGCGAGCAGGGACTTCCCCCATCCCAAAAATACTTCCAGCAGAGCAAGAACAGCATTTGGTGTCACTAATCTGCAGAAACACTTGGACGCTGGCACGGCTAAATTGGCAGGCCTGTCATGGACCAAAGAGGAGAGTTCGACAAAGTTTAAATAACTTTAAGTGCTATTTTTGTTAGTTTTCAAGAGGCATGACCCTGTCCACCCCCCGAGCCACCTTCCACCCCAATCAACGGCACTGTCGCAGTTGTCTTCCTTTTTATACCTTGGGTCCTGCAGGAGAGATGAGGTCAGCAGCAAATAAAAGCTGCAACTCTGATCTTGCAAAGGCCTCCTTAGGGCTGAACCACCCAAAGGTGCAGAAGGACCCTGCTCCAAGACCAGACTGCTTGGAATCACGGACTGAAACGAGCCTCTCAGTGGTAGGTGACATTCCTACTGCAGAGGTGCAGAATGGAAACACAGCCACCGAGCTGTCACAGTGAGAGCAGGACAAGCTGGGAGAGCTGTCCTGTCCATTTACTTCAACCTTGATCTCAGAGAGGGCTGAAATCCTGGCTCTGTGCCCTCCTTGCTGAGCCAGGCTCCAGCTTGTTCCCAGTGCTATTCCAGCTCTGAATAGCTGTTAAATGGGAACAGGGTCAGTTGCTGAGTTTAAAACAGCAGCAGAGACACAAAACACTTTCTATTCTTTCTGCCCTTCAGGCACCCGAACTTCTGGAAGTTAAATTATACAGATCACAGCTTGAGAATATTGTAGAGAAGGTGTAGGTGAGTCCCAGGACTGCACCTGATGGTGGGCAGAGCTGGGAGGACAAGGAGGGATTGGCCTTTGCATCGGGTGCTCTGGCTCTCACTGGGCTGATATCCCTGGATTTTACTAAGTGTCTCTAAGCATGTTCTCAGCCTCCTGTTACAAATTCACATTCCATAAAGCCTCTCATTCATCCCTCTCTAGCTGCTGGAAATACAAAGCACGATTCATTTTCACACACTCCCATTGCGAGAGAGCAAAGAAACCTTCTCCTTTTTCCCTTTCCCAGCTTCCCATCGGTCATCCTCCTGAGAGGAAGAGGTTTAGCTTTTCCCCAAAGCAGCAGCACAGTATTAACACAATTCTTGTTATTTTCACAGCTATTCACAGGAACCTGGCAGCAGCAGGAACAGCCACGGCAACCGTCACGTCACTCGGCTGTGACTTGGCACCAGGGCTTGCTGCAGGCTTAAGGAGATAACCACAACTCTTCACATTTGGGAGGTGAGTTCTTTGGCAGCAAAGAACTAAGAAATGTGTTTCCTCTCTCAGAAAACAAACTGTAACAACAGTGTGTTCTCCCTGTTGCCTGAGGCAAGCAAACAAACGGGTTAGTAAGCCCTAACTCTGAAGCGGACAGAAATGTTACGTACAGAGGTATTAAAACATGACAGAGTTCTCTTCACATCCTCCTTTAAATCACAGTTGAAATCACAGTTTTGGCAGAAAAAGCTGCAGCTAGACATGGGAATGCAAAGCTGTGCCTCAACCCATCACAGAAGCATTCACACTTGGCAAGTTGGCATCTGATTCCCCACAGCTTCGGTGCGACCGTGAAGAGCCACACCAGTGGAGAGCAACAGAACACAGCATCGTTCTGCTGGGGAAAGCACCTCTTAAGTAGCTACACCACTGCCACAAAATTCACACGAGGTTTGTCCATACCGTGTACGACCTCCAACCCCCTTTTTCCCGACCGTTGGCCTCATCTGCACTGAGGAAGTCACCCCCTGAAAGGAGTGTTCGGGAACCATTCCTTCGGATCTGGTTCCACCATCTAGTGCGGACGGGCCTGAACTGCTTTCAGCAATGTTCAAGAAATATTAGACACACCATGATTCCCACACATACATACACATCCACTAAATGTACAGAAATAATATTAAAATGATTCCCACTACCATACCTTATACTGACTCTAGCTACAAGCTATAAACTTCACCTCAGCGAGGCCCGGGCAAGAATATTGGCTCTTTTGCATGCAATCAGAAATGATCATTTATACAGTGGCAACCTCTGCACCAAAATAAAAACAAACAAACAAACAAACAAAACCAAAAGCAAACATAGAGGAGGAAAAAAAACATAAAAACCTGTCACAAGCTTTGTTTTCAGCCTAGTACGATACGAAGGACCAATTGAATGGTTTTCACCAGGCCAATTAAAGTAGTGAATCAGCACACAGGATACACTGTTGGCACCCTGGACTGTTCGGATGCTCCTCCGTTCACAGTATTGATACAGTAAAACACAAACCTGCTCAAGAAAATCACAGCTATGCCATGGGGAAAAAAGGCATTCACCTTTTTATATCAGCCCTTCTTCACTACGGTTGCCATCTGTCTCAGAAAAATGTTGCTTGTGTAGCAGTTACTGCACCTTCACCCTTCTCTTCACAGCAAGCTTAGCAGGGAAACTTTCCCACTATATTTATATATAATATATGTATATAAATAATTTTATGTTTTTATAGTTTGGTAGTATTCTTTTAAAATTTCTATTTTAAAACACTTAAAAATCTTTTAAGCAACTAAAAGTAACTTTTGATGCTCTCTAGTGTGAACAGGATAACATTTCAAAGTTTTTAACTTTTTTTTTTCATTTTTGGTAACTTCAAAAGCTATGACTAAAGCAGCACATCTCCGCTCCTCCCCACACCTCGATTGCAACGAAACCTACCTTAGCCACCCTCTCACCTCATCTTCTGCCACTGCTCCCTGGCAGCCTCCCTGTTTGGGTACCATCCTGTTTGACCTTCACCAGGAGACCTGATGGGGCTGGTCCCTCGGGTGGCCAAATCACCCCTGTGTGACGATGCACTCGACAGGAGAGGAGGAAGAAGAGACAGAAGGAAAACGGAGGTGAAATATCAATTTGCCTGTTTGAAATGGTCAATGAAATGGTACTTTGCAGGTGCCTGGCTCAGGACACCTGCAAAGGTTCCTCTCTTACGAGCACTTCCCTGTTACATGTATCCTGGCACCAAGCCCTTCCCACACACAAAACCACATCAGAGTCACATCTCCTTTTGAAAGAGGGATGGGAGGAACAGTGAGACCCCTCGCTTATAAAAAAATCTATAAAGTGAGGCAAGAATGCATCACCCTTTCCCAAGTTCTTCCCTCTAACGGATCAGGAAAATGCTCCCAAGTCCCAGTTTGCAGGTGGGGAAAGCAAGAGCTGGAGATGTTTCCACGTGCTCAAAACTGTGCAGCCTGACAGCAGGTCAAGCTTTGCTGTCACTGGGTCAGTCTCCTGCCCGCTAAGCCCCTGCTCTACCCACTCACCCAGCTTTCTTGCCAAAGCAAGATAAAGTGTATTTCTTTTTCAATGTCTCCTTGTTCCTCCCATCGCTTCAGGACCAGAACTTCACCCTTCCTTATACACCCTCAAGAGAACTCCTTCACCAGACCCGATCCTCGCAACCTGTCGTTCATTTCCCCCCTCCAGCATGAACAACTTGGCATCAGAACCAGAGAAAACTCTTAAAATATTGCATATTTTTTTGAAAGACTTCTTCAAAAGATGTCAGAATATTTGCACTTATCTACCTGTCCCATGCTTTTCCGGTTATGAACCACGTAAGCCCGTGCAAACACCTACAATACACACGCAGGCACGTCTCTCCAGGTTTGCTAAACTTGCTCTAAACATCAGAGCTGCTCAGAATACAAAAATCTCAAGTCCATGCAAGGGGACAGACTCTAGGATCCGTTCACTTTGAAGTCTCCTGAACCGTTACAAGGAAATAAAGTAGGGTTTTCTTTTCTTTTTGCATTTCATTGATAAAAAAGGTTATCAAACTAGTTTGTAGAAACAGGTTTAAAAGCAACCACCCACGATTGCTTGGCTGGGACGACAGCATTGCAGTATTTCTGTATCACATATTGCTGTTACAAAGTGTAAGTGCTTGTCGAGGGGGGAGCAGGGGTGAAGGAGGACTTTGGTAGCCAGCCTCGAATTCCGGAATTCAGCCAGTCCAGGAAATCTCTGCCTAACCCTCGGCAACACCCAGAGCACAGCAGCACTCTGGCCAGGACATCAGAGTGCTCTGAGCTCTCCAGATCAGCACCAGCAGAGGAAATCTCCTCCGAAAGACCCCTCCAGCCCTTCTCCCAACACATTGGAGTCTCATGCAAACCTCACAGCTGCTGAATTCCACTCCCAGTAGCCGAAGTGCTTCCTTCACATGTTGCTGACCTCTGGAACGCCGCTTTGTAGCTGGGCCTGCTCTAAGAAGGGGCACTGAGGCCCTAAAGGAACAGTTTAAATAAAAACGTAAAGAGACACACCAAAAATAAGACAGGGATAAATACACTTGGGCAAGGCGGGTTCCACCAGGACAGTCTTTTTGTTTTCTTTACTGTGGCAACTACCTGTGAAAGGAGAAAGGCAATGGCCCCTTGCCCCTGCTCTCCCCTCGAGCGGGACCAGCGGATATGGCTCTCCGGGGCCGCGTGGCTGTCACCGGCACCGCCGGCACGGCCCGGCTGCTGGGCCACAGGGCTGTCCAGAAATACAAATGACTGCTCGTCCCAGATCACTACAGAACAGTAAAAAAATTTAAAATCCTGTCGATCCCTGAATAAGAAGTTGATTGACACAGTTGTTCTGTTTTTCTCCAAGAGGAGGAGGAATAAGGGAGAAAAACGTTTAACACTCTACGTGTGTGTGTGGGTGTGTGAGAGGAAGAGAAAGAGAGAGAGAGAGAGAAAAGATTCTTCTATTTTGGCAACATCTTGGGAGCTTCTTTCTGTCCAGTGGTGGCATTGCACTAATTACAGTACCAGCCTGCCAGGTTGGTGCTGACTCTTCAGAGCCAAGAATGGGAAGACGGTCCTTTCTCCCCGACTCCGCAGCCGTGTTTCAATCCGGCCCAGTCGTGGACACAGATCCCTGTGCCGTCTCCCCCACAGCCACAGCCTCCTCCTGGGGAGGGGATTCCTCCTCCGCCTGCCCCCGGGACGTGACGGTGGTCTCGGGGGAGATGCTGTGGGGCCCCTCCAGGGGCAAACAGCCGGGGTGGTTCTTGCGAAAGTGCTGGTTGAGGATGGCCTGGAAAGGGAAGCTTTTGCCGCAGACGTGGCAGTGGAAGGGCTTGTTGCCCGTGTGCTTGCGGATGTGATATTCCAGCTGATCCTTGCGGGTGTACTTCTTCCCACACATGCGGCACACAAAAGGGGTGATGCCCATGTGGAGCCGCATGTGCCGGTCCAGGCTGCCCTTCTGGTTGAAGGATTTGGCGCAGTAAATACACGTGAGCCGTGGGTTGTACCGGAACCAGCGCTCTGAAACCTCCTGCTCCCGCAGATATTCCACGTAACCACTCACTCCAAGCATGGCTGATTCCTCCCCCTGCCAAGGAGACAGCAGAGATTTAAATAACAAGCAGCCTAAAACAGACTGCAGAGGAGAAAATGAGGCCCTAGTCCAGCCAGTAAAGCATGTGCCAAACCTCAAAATCAGCAGCACTAATGTCTGCAACCTCAAGCATACATTTAACTGCTTAACTGGGGCCTTGGGGTTGAAGACAAACGTGCAATCAATTAGAAACCACTGCTACAGAGGCCCCCTCTGCCAAGTCATTCCCTGGATCTGGGGAGGAAAAGACAGTCCTTGTCACGGGGGTGCTTGGCCACCAATGGAGTTGTGGACCACATTTGTCAGTACTTATTACTTTTTTAAAAATTTGGGCCAGTTTTATTAAAATACTGTATATCACCTTCTGTTTTACACACTGAACATTGAAAAAAAGAAGCCAATTGATGAGCTTGCAGTAGAACAAACCACAAATGGTATCTTAGACTCTTCCTTTCACACAGGTATCTCTTCAGGTGTCACTCAGGGTTCATTTTATAACGAGTGACATCTGCCTGCCTGGCTGTGTGACCCAGCCCAGCCCCATGGTGTTGCAGGGGAGGATGTGCCTGGCCCGGCTCCCACAGCAAGGACTCTCTGGCTCCTCTGTGTTTTGAGGCCACGCAGACAAACAGCCAAGGGCAACCCTGAAGGCTGCCAGGCTCAGGACAGACACTTCTGGCCATCATATTCCGATGGAGCACAAACAGACCCACTCTGGAATGCTTCGTGCTGGGGGATGCAGAGTTTGCTCTCCCAACGCTGCTTCCCAACAGTGCCAAACGTGGAGAAGCAACGGTGTAACAGCAGGAGGGCACCTCCTCTGGCAGCCAGGGCTGTGCAGGCATGAGCAGCAGTGTACCTGTGCCAGGTGCTGCTGAATCCAGCTGTACAGGCACAGGGAAGCTGCCCAGGACCAAAGGAGATGCACAAAGCTCTGCTACTTCCTTTCCACTGCCACTGGGCAGGGATCACAGGCAGGCTTTTTTAGTATGGATATGGCAATGCCAGGAGAGTGGAGGGTAATGAGACTCCTCCGTGTGTGTAAAGCGCAAGGTTTTATGTCTGAGGCCATTTCACAATGCAGAGATAAGAGCAGCTTTTCTCTAGGGAGAGCTAAAATTGCTTTGTATGTCACATTTCCCCCGGAGGGTGAGTTTGACCTGAAATTTTCTCAATGTCTTCTAAGGACACAAAACAACGCTTTGGAGGAACAATAAGGTATCTGTTGTTTTATGGAAATGTATAACAAAGCCAGCAGACAGCAATCAGGATTTTTTCACTTGGTCTTACTGAAGGGCAAAGCAACCTGGTAACTCCTGAACCTGCCTCTAGCCAAGCTGTTTGCTTACACACTGACACATTCCCTATTTGCCAGGCTCACAAGAGTCCTTCTGAACTGTGCTGGCTGACACACCTGCACTACAGGGGCAGTGTGACATCCACTGTATGCAACAAAATTAGACCAAAACGATTAGGCACAAGTATTACTGCTATCCCACTGTACAGCCCTGTACAGCCCACTGCCCTCCCGTTTCTACATTTCTCTCCTTCCTAGCCCAAAACCGTGCCCAAGAAAGCAGGGCATTTGGAGCTCCTTTATGTGGCAAATTCTGCTGTGCAACACAGTCCCTTGGGGATGAGAAAGAAACCTCCGTAGGAATCCACAGCCCTTTGACACTCCACCCCAAAGGTTTATTGGTGTAGTGCTGGAGGGCTTTTTGGAATGGTTTTGGTACAAGCACAGAAAGGTTCAGCTGTTGTCACCCCTCTGTTCCCCAGAAGCCAAGCCACACCTCCTCCCTCAGCTCAGGCATTTGCTGCCAGCATTGTAGGGCAGATCCAGCTCTACAGGCAAATGGGCTTTCTCCTCAGGAGTTGGTGGCCTGCCCAGAACAAGGGTGGATATTTATGCCCTCAGACAACAGAGAAATTCCTCCTCAAAATCCCAAGCGACAGCCCAGATCAGTTTCCAATGGAACACGGCCAGCACAGGTTCTCAGCGTGAGCAACTAAACCCTCTGCCACAGGAAAAGGTCCTTGTTTCACACATGGTATTGCTTGCAAATACAAAATACGACACACTTCATTACAACACAGTCCCCTTCACCTTCAAGCCAACATTTACTAGCAAACTTCTTGGTCTGCCTACCTGGGAACTGGGCTGCTTGGGCTCATCCATCCGCCCGGGAGACTCGCTTTTTGATCTGTACCGCTCAGTCACAGCAACCATGCTGCCAGAAGGGCTAAATCTGTGGGGTGGGGGAAGAGTGTAAATGGAGTTTTTAATGGCCATCAGGTCACTACGGTGTTTAGAACAACGGGTGAGCAATAGAGGCACCTGTACAGCATCTCTTCCTCCTCACCAGCTAACACACAGGAGGTGGAACAGTATAAAGGAAAAACCAAGTCATACCGCCCTGTGGTTTCAATCTTAACATCTGAAAATTAAAACTGAGTCATTTGGCTTCCAGTTTGGTGATGGAGAGCTTTTGGGTTCCTGTCAGAAGTACCCTGATAAAGGAACTGTACAGCAGGAGAAGAAACCATTTCCCCTGAGGGGACCTCTCCTCCACCACCCACACCCTCCTGCCCCTTCCCACTGTGAAACACAAGGGATGTGATGAACTCCAGGTGGGAAACAGTACAATGCAAAAAGAGATGCTTCAGACTAACAGAACCCTGGAAAAGAGCTAAGGAAGTAGGAAAGCATTGATCTCCCAAGGGCCTGCTCAAGATTGTTCCCATTGATTGATTTATTAAACAACAAACGACAGAATATCCTCTGCTTCCAGGTAACTGCTCCTCTCTGAGACCAGGCAGATTGAGGTAGAAGAGGTGCAGATGTGAAGGGAAACTCTGCAAATACAACTCCCCCAAATACAACAAACCTGCCCTTTATCAGGTCTGCTCTCTGGCCTTTGCTTAGGGCAAGAAAACAAATACTGTAGCTGAGGGGAAGCAGATGGATGGAGAATCAAAACACAGCAGATTTCACCACCCATTTTCACATAGAAGCTTTCTGCTCTCTCATACAAATCAAAACAACAGCAGAGGCCACTGGGATCCCCACTTCAACTGCCTCAGAAGATGTAAACCCAGGGCCCACTCCTGTCCTGGACCACCAGAAAGAAAGTTTCCTCTTGACCCACAGCTGGTGCCTGGCTTGTTTCTCAGCCAGAACCATCCCCAGATTTTGGGGCCAGAAGGCATCAGTGCAATGACACTTTGTATACCACATATTTTACGTGACCTTGTCAACCCCAGTGCTGAGCCCAGCATCTACTTAGGGTGCACTGAATACCTTTAAACAAAAATCTCACTTCACCTGAAACACCGAGGTACACATCCCAGCTTGTACACCTCTAAGAGCTAGCCTGCACCTGGAGATCCTGGTCTGATCACTACCCAGCCAAAATACTATCACCCAAACGGGGCACAATTCCTAACACCAAGAAAAACACTCCTTCAGCACGTATCCTTAAGATGGCCACAGGAAATAGAAGGAGGAAACGTTCCAAAGTGAGCAACCCAGCCAAGTGAAAATCTTGCACAACCTCCTCTGGCAGCCAAGGTCAGTAAGTAGGCTAAAGACAACCCACCTGTCGATCTCGCTGCTGGTCGGCCTGACCACTTTGGCCCCGGAGGAGCCCAAGGCATAGGCCTCCTGGCCCAGCGACCCGTGGCCCGTGGTGTCGATCACCATGGCCGTGACCTCCTCGGCGCTGCTCCCGTCCTCTCCCGAGGGCTGGTGCTCTGCCCCGAGCCACTCCTCCAGGTTCTCCGTTTTGATGCGCACTCCGCCCAGCACCCGCACGTCCTCGTCGCTCCGTCCCCCGCGCTCCCCCATTCCCGTCTCCACGTACCACTGTCCCGCCCTGTTAATCCGCAGGATGGGCTCCCTGCCTTCCACATCCGAACTCTGCTCGATGATCTGGGGGCTGGTGGACTCCTCGGGCGGGCTGAGCTCCCGGATGTCCAGCACTGTGCTAACCTGGCCCAGGCGACTCCCCTTCGGGGTGTTGTGACGGGGGCTCAGGGAACGGTTCAGAGTTGGCGTCACCCGGTGAGACTCGGGGGGTCTCTCCTGATGCTTCGTCCTGGTCTGGCTCAATTCCGCTTCCACCTCTGCCACGTTAATTTTGAAATGGATCCCCTCGAGGATCTGCGTGCATTTGTCTATGATGTGCTGCATCTGCAGGAAACTGGCGGCCGTCAGGTAACTGATGATGTCGGCCAGCTGCAGACATATCCTGCCCGTGTAGCAGAAGGAGAGGAGCTGCTCGAAAACAGAAGGGTTCTTGATGACGGAGATGGACACGGTGCTCATCTCGTTGAGGGACATGTGGTCGCGGAAGTAGGGCGAGCTGGCAGCCAGCACCACCTTGTGCGCGCGGAAGGCCTGGCCCTGCACGTTGACCACGATGTCACACAGCCGGCCCTGCATGCGCAGCTGGTTCAGGTGGCTCAGGACAGAGTTACTGAAGTCAGGAATCTCCAGCTGAATGTTCCCACTCTTCTCCATGGCTGTCCCAGATGCCGGTGCACGACTCTGCTGGGAAAGGGGGAAGAGATGTCGTTGTTAGCAGAGCCATCATTTGCATTTAGAATGTTTTTCGCCTGCTTCCACGTGGTTTGAAACACTGGGATTTTTAGAGACCTCTCTCCCCACTGAATTGCCACACACCTGGCAGCAGCTCTGTGATCTCTACACCAGATCCCTGCACGTGAGTCCTGCTAAACCAGTCCTCGACAGACCCCCATTCCCTGCGGCTTCAGCGCCTCAAACACTTTGCTCTGTCAGCCTCAATTAAAGCACATCTGCATTATAAAAAGAACATTAAAAATGGTTCGGGTACTAAAAATAGGCAGTTGATTGCATAATGGATTAAAATGCTCAGCACTTATACCTTCCAAGCACTTTGGAAAGGGAAAGTAGTATTGTTATCCCTCCCTTGTACAACAGGAGTCAGGAAGGAGACACTGGGACCTAAATCCTCCTGAGACTTGTGAAAAGCTGGCCGGCACACAGCTGACCTCAAGGCATCTTAAGTGCCTCGTTAAACCCAAGATATCCATCATATGTGGCACTTCTGGCACAGGCCACAAAATACATAACAGGAGGGTGAAGGAAAAGGCTGTGGCCCAAGAGAGCCCAAAGGGCCTCACTCAGGATCGCTGTTTGTAGGGTCACAGGGTCACTGACTTTGGTCATCCCCAAGTTCCCATCCTGGCCATATCCCAAGTCAGTAACTCCTTGGGCTCTTTCCCAAAGCACAGTAACAACGGGACTGCTCCACTCCGGCTACAATTCCCAGCAGTGCTGCTCTGCTCAGGCTGTGATCCAGGGAAACGGTTTACCGAGGATAACGGCTCAGCCTTTGTGTCCCACCTCGGTGGGGACGTTCCTGGTTGTTCCCACCACTACCACACAAGAGCTCCTGGCAGGACCAGGGAGCCCCTCACGGCACAGTCAGGGGACACTTCACTGCTCAGCCGGGTCTGTCACGGCTTATCAGGAGTGTCTGAGACCACGGAGCCGGGCCAGGGATGGGGGGATGCACCACCACATCATCACATTTCATTTTGGCAAAGTCTGAAAAGGAGCCCTGACCATATATGGCAAACAATCAGAATGATCCAAAATTAGACGTAAAGTCACCCAAAAAAAGGAAGAAAGTAAATAGTCTCGTTAAAAGTCCCCTCATGGCATGGGCACCATCCAAGCTGGATGGCACCTGAAGTGTGGATTGAGCAGAGTGCTGCAGGGATCAAAACCATCTCAGCCAGGCTGGGAATACCAAGGCTGAGTGCCTACTCCAAGGAAGTGGGATCAGGGGTGCACAAGGTTCACAAGGTGCAGCTGGACAGCACCGTGTCTTAAGGCTTCTTCTCCCCTCCCCTATCACAGAATCATGGAATGGTTTGGGTGGGAAGGGACCTTGAAGACCATCTCATTCCACCCCCTGCCATGGACAGGGACACCTTCCACTATCCCGGGTTGCTCCAAGCCCTGTCCAACCTGGCCTTGGACACTTCCAGGGATGGGGCAGCCACAGCTTCTCTGGGCAACCTGTGCCAGGGCCTCCCCACCCTCACAGGGAGGAATTTCTTCCCAATATCCCATCTAACCCTACCCTCTGTCAATGGGAAGCAATTCCTCTTTGTCCTGTCACTCCAGGCCCTTGTAGATAGTCTCTCTCCATCTTTCCTGTAAGTTCCTTTCAGGCACTGGAAAGCTGCAATCAGGTCACCCTGGAGTCTTCTCTCCTGCAGGCTGAACAATTCCCATTCTCCCAGCCTTTCCTCAGAGGGGAAGTGCACCATCCCTCTGATCAACTTGCTGGCCTCCTCTGCACTTGCTCTAACAGGTCCATGTTTTGCCCTGTCTTCAGGAGATAAAACCCCACAAAAATCAAGGAGCTACAGTGCACAATTCCATGTCAATGGAGCAGAACTTCAAACACACAAAAACCAGGGGAAATAAAAAACTCAGTGTCTTACCTGGAGCGTTGTGAGTTACATGCAAGGGGAAGGAAACAGGGGTGCTGCCTTCTTGTTTTCCTTTTTTNTTGCTCTGTCTTCAGGAGATAAAACCTCACAAAAATCAAGGAGCTAGAGTGCACAATTCCATGTCAATGGAGCAGAACTTCAAACACACAAAAACCAGGGGAAATAAAAAACTCAGTGTCTTACCTGGAGCGTTGTGAGTTACATGCAAGGGGAAGGAAACAGGGGTGCTGCCTTCTTGTTTTCCTTTTTTCTTCTAATGTAGTAAGAAGGTTTGAAAGCTTGTTGCCCCCTTCCCCTTTAGGAAGGAAAAAAAAGAAAGGAAAAAAATGAAGCTTGGAGGAATTGGGTTCTCCCAAGCATGTTAGTGAATGTCAGGCTTTGTCATTCCTGGTTTTGCTGGAGGATCCAGCAGCAGGATTAGCTCATCATCTTCCCAAAACACCTGTTCCTAAAGCAGTAAGCCCCAGAGCAGTCTCTAAAGGCAGGGAAGCAAAGGCAAGGGTGGAACAACCCTGCCAAGGCCCGAGCACCCAGGGAGACAATACAACAGCAGAGGCTGAACTCTGGATGTACAGAAAGAAGAGAAAAAACAATAACAGACCTTAACTGCTGATTGTGGCTGGGTTTGGCCCTGATCTGAAGGCAGCTGCTCCCAGGGGAGCCCAAAAACTATCTGTGATCTCTTGCTCTGAAGGCAGGAGGAAAGGACCAACAGAGCTTCACCCACCCCAGCAGTGAGAAACCTGCATTTTGTCGTGCACTTTACATTTTATACACTTCAGGGACATCCTCAGATACCTCTGTGGTTTTGGTTCAAACTCCCCTTTAGAGGGTGATTTCTATGCCTCCGGGTAAAGGGTCTCTCATCAGCTTCTGCACCTCAGCCCCAGGGCAATGACATCCCAATTTCCATCTTCCCTGGGAAGTCCATCACCTCCACCCACCTTTCCCTGCCTGCTGAGCCGAGTCTCAGCACAGGGCACACACTGAGACACTCAGCTGTTGTCAGTGCAATTTGAAGTGTCACCAGCTGAGACCTGGATTTTACTTATCTCAGCAAGTGCCTTTCTCTGTGTGAGGCAGTTCTGGAGAGCAGGAGGAATTCTCCATCCATCAAGTAAATGCAGGGACAGATCACAGCAGCAGATGATGTTCACTGTGAATGTCCTCTGGCAGACACTGCCACCCTGGGAGCTGCACAGAGGAACTGAAAACTCTCAGCTTTTGGGCTGAGATTTACCACGACTGGGCAACTTCACAGAATATCCTGAGCTGGAAGGGACTCACAAGGATCACCCCGTCCAACCCCTGGCCCTGCCCAGGACACCCCAACAAACAAACAAACAAACCAACCCCCAAAAACCCTGTCCCTGAGAGCCTTGTCCAAACACTCCTGGAGCTCTGGCAGCCTTGGGGCCGTGACCAAACCCTGGGGAGGCTGGTCAGTGCCCAACCACCCTCTGGGGGAAGAGCCTTTCCCTGAGAGCCAACCTAAACCTCCCTTGACAGCTCCGGCTGTTCCCTCGGATCCTGTCCCTGGTCACCAGAAAGAACTACTTAGAATCACAGAAAGATTTGGGTCAGACGGCACCTTAAAGCTCATCCAGTGCCACCCCTGCCATGGGCAGGGACACC
This sequence comes from Calyptomena viridis, assembly GCA_013390005.1. Lineage (NCBI taxonomy): Eukaryota > Metazoa > Chordata > Aves > Passeriformes > Eurylaimidae > Calyptomena > Calyptomena viridis. Next base: position 1,579,621 of record WEIV01024485.1, read on the forward strand.
TTCCACTATCCCAGGTTGCTCCAACCTGGCCTTGGACACTTCCAGGGAT
>WEIV01024485.1:1582144-1599470 GCA_013390005.1 Calyptomena viridis
GGGGCGTTCCCGCCTCTTTGGTCCCGCGGCGCTGAGGGATCGGGGGGCGCTGAGGGCTCCGAGCGCCCGGCGCGGCCCCTCCGGTGAGTGCGGGGCCGTTCCCCGCCCCGGGGTGTGCTGAGGGGCCCTCGAGGTACGGCGGGGGNTTGCTTCTTTTTTAACTATGTACTGCCTCTATGGAGGTTGCTTCGGCAGATAAATAGAAAAAGTTGTTAAAAATGCACTAGTAATGTTATGGAAGGATTAGTGGCTCCTTACACAACTAGAGTATTGCACACAGTGTGGGAGGGTTAAGGTTTGCCCTCACGGCCCCAAGGCTGCCAGAGCTCCAGGAGGGTTGGGACAGGGTGGGATTGTTGGGGTGTCCTGGGCAGGGCCGGGGCTTGGACTGGATGATCCCTGTGGGTCCCTTCCAACTCGACATAAGCTGGGATTCTGGATGTTTAAAGAAGGATGGCTCGCTCCATATGCCCGCACATGATGAGAACTATGTTGGTAGGGACATCTGAGACATTGATGAATGCCAACATATCTGAGCTGGGTGTGGAATGCTTGTGCCTGTCCGGGATGGCTGAGACACCACGTGGGCCTTTCTGAGCGGCCAAAGCTCCCTGGGCTGACCGGGATTAAACCTGTACAAAATAAAGCAGTTTAGTGGTTTTGTCCTGCTTGAAAATAAAGGTTAGCAATTATTTTTTGTCTTTATTTGTTCAAAGAGCAAAGATTTAGATTGTGTCCAGGGGGAGCGTTAGGGCCCAGAGCGGTGGTTTGGGTTTTACTTGAATCTTTCAAAAGAGTACCTGTGAAAATAATGTTCTTGAAAGGAAAAAAGCTAATACACTTTTTTGTTTTCAGTTAAAGATGCATCAGCTATGCCTTTCCCCCTTGTGGCTTCTAAACAGGTGAGTTTTGTTTCTGAAATAAAGTTCAAATTAAAAAACGTGTGAATTCATGTCCAGCAATTAGACTGCAGTACTCTTGTCTCAGGGAGTTACAGGATCAGCAGTGGTAATGGTGTCTCCTCAGGCAGTCCTCACCTTTTACTGGAAAAAGTCACCTTTTTCTTTGTCTGGAAAGAGTTTGTGAGGCTCCTGTTGTTTCTGTAACCAGAGTACAAGAGTACCCCAGATCCCTTTTTTCCTGCATTACTGCTCTTTTAATATTCATAGCAATAAATAACTTGCTGTTTTGGGAAAAGTGTCTGGAGCATCTTGCAGGGAATGTGTAATTAAGGGAATTGATGTCTGAATCCCAGAGCCTGTGATGGTTTCAGTGTAAGAGTAGTGGACAGAAGTGATTTCTGAAAACTCCATGCTGAGGCTTTTTTCTGTGCTCAGTGTGGCTGCCAGAGCTGCTCCCTAGTTTTACAAACATCTGAAACTCCTCTGTCTCTTCCAGATCTGACACCAAATGTGGAGCCTTAATGCTACTTCACAAGGTAATAACTAATTAATGAAAATTGAACATAAAATTATGCTGAGGGTTTATCTGTTAACATCAGTAGTCAGACAATTCCCAGAGCAAGGTTTTCCTTCTGGTGCCACAATGATGACACTTATTTGCTACTCTTGACCAAGAGGGTGATGAGTACTTTTACCACCGTAACAGTTTTCTGAGGCACGAGAACTTAGACTTCCCCTCGATGTTTTGACTGCTGAATATGCTGTTCACAAGCTTTTTTTTCCTTGCAGGATTTGAATCCTGCACTTGGGAGATGTGCAGAAGGAACATCACTTGGTGAGAAAAGTGTACTTTATGTGAGGGTTTCTTCATGGAGCTGTTGAAACACTGCAGGGGAAAGGGCGGGATGTGTTTTAGGATTAATTTCCACTAAGACCAGAAACAATGTGTACTTGCTAGTGTTGAAATTTGTGAACATTGCTTTATTGGGAAAGCTTATTTTTAGGAGGTGTCACAAGAGCCGATTGCTTGGTTGAATGGCTCCAAAACAGATACAGTGATGATGGCATAGTTCAGCAGAGCATGCTGTGATGAACACTTCTGTCTTTCGCTCCTATCTGATGTATCTGGCTCTTGTGATCTCTCACTGGGAGCTGCAGGCTTGGCCACAGGGGCTGAAGGATCCTCATTTTTGTTTTCTTCTGTTGCAGGCCCTGGGAGATGAAGCTCCAGGCTGTGCCAGGTAAATGCTGCATTGCCTCCCTTGTGTCCCTGCTGTGAAAGGCTGTGTGTGATGACTGCATAGTTCAGCAGATGTCCCATGGTGATCACACTGTCACTGTCTTTCGCTCCTGTCTGATGCAGCCTCTCCTGTAGCTTAGGCTGTTCCAGGACAAATCCTCTGGAAAGCTGAGGGTGAAATGCTTGGGTGTGCTCCATCATTGTGTTTTGAAAATTTATCTCAGATCAGTAAATGGGATAAACATAAATGTAGTGGGATGAACAGAAGGGTAGAGAGTAGGCTGTGCTATCAGAATAAGGTCAATCAGGTGCTACTGCTCCAAAATCTAAAAGTGTGTTGTTGCTTTGCAGGTTGCTCTGGATAGAAAAGTCCTGTGCCTCTTGTGTGAAGCTGTTTCACCTGTTACTGATGTTGGTGAAGACAAGGCCTTTTTAATTAAAGGTAATTAATAAGCCCTTTTTTTTTTAAGAATGCTATTTGTCTGTGCTGTGTTTGGGCTTGGGAGTTTGCTTTTTGGAGATGTCTGCAAATTCATTTTGTTTCTGGAAAGTGGGAAGCAAGAGAGTACTTGAAGTGTGGCTTCAGCTTCCTGTGTTACACAATAAAAGCATAAATTTTGGGGTTTAGGATATCTACAGTGTGCCTCTTTAAACTAAATGGTGAATGCCATGGGACTGTGAATTTAGTGCCTGAAATGCTTTTCCTGGCTTGGCACAGCTGGGATATTTAAACAAAGTTCATGTCACTGAACTCTGCAGTTCAGAGATTTCCATCTTCCTGCAATTTCAGCAGTCTTTGGAGTTGAGGAATAAACTTTGGAGAGTGCTGGGAGCTGGCTCCCTGCCTGTGGAAGGGGATGGGAATGTGGCAGCTTACTGTAGATGATGTTGAATCAGGTCTCTGATCCCCATGAGGACAAACTTGACCAAATGCTGATACAGTATTCTATTGGAACTGTTCTTATGCTAAAATGTCCTGCTGGACTTTGTCTAATAGCAGATTTTTCTCTGCAGGCTTCCAAAATGTTTCCTCCTGCAAGGTGAGTGTTTTGTCTTAATTCTGCAAGTATTGGCATTTCCAAATATGCCCAGAAGTGAAGTATTTAACTGTTTGTCAGAGGGGTGGAGGGGTCAGGGGTGTTGCTGCTTGTTGTCTCAGCCGAAGCAGGAGGATGTTTAAGGGGAGAGCTGCTGGCTGTGGCCCAGCCTTGGCAGGCTGGTGTGTGCTCAGCTCCTCACTCTGAGCTCTTACAGCACTGTTGGTGTATTTGCCCTCTTGGCCCAGAGCAGAGCTGTGCAGGGACTGACAGTGTGAGCTGCCTGTGTGATGAGATGTGACTGCCTTGACTTCAATCGTGGAGGTCTGCAATTAGCTCTATCTGACTGCAGGCACCTCACTTGGATTTCAGCCTCCTGGGCTTGTTCCTGTGCTGTCCTCATAGTCTGTTTTGTTCCAGGTGTGATGCAGCTGGGAAGTGGTGCAGTTGGTAGTGCTGCCAGCACAAGTAAGTTGCAAACACATGGATATGAGTGGTCAGAACTGTGTGATACAGGGGATGGGGAAGTTCCTAGATCCTGGCCTTTAATTGCAGTGCAGCTGCAGCATTAAGCAGAAGGTTTTGTGAGGATTTTATTACCTTTACCCCATAAAAGCCTCACAGATTGCCAGCAGCTTGCAGGGTTCATTTACCCAAGGTGCTGCATATCTCGTAAACTTCTGTTTTCCTGTAACTGAAATAAAGAGTAGGGACTGTTTGAAATGTGTGACTGCTGTGGAATGCTTGTTCCTAGTTCAAAAGAATGACTATGTGGTAACCTGGTAAGACAGAGCTTGTGCTGACCAAAGCCAGTAGTTATTTGCTGTTTTAACCATGGTTAATTAAGTAGTGGGCTCTTGGCAGGGAGTAGCAGTCACCTTCAGTAGTTACTGGTGAATTACTATTCTCAGTTGCTAGATCAGAGCTTTTAAATGATGTGAAGGAAGATGTGGTTGGGGATGAGGTCCGAGATGCTGAGGTCAGGCCCTTCTCTAAGGGGAAACAAGTGACAAAATGCTGAGCTGCTGTAAGCATGTACTGTTTGTGATGAGTTCTAAGCAATGGGAATCTCTCTGAGAGAGGCTGAGGAGAACTCTCTTGCTGAAACAGTACCTACATTCAGACTAACTTTTGAAGCACTGCCAAGGAGAAGAGTGTGAGTAAAATGTCACTTCTTTGCAGGGTGAAGTTTGTGGGCAGTTTTTGTGAGAAACAAGATGGGTGTGTCTGAGGTAAGTGTAGATTACATGGGGTTTAGTAATTCCTAGAATATTGCTGTATTCTAATACAGATTATTATATTCTGACTCTCCCACTCTAGTGTGGGAATAAACATGATGTGCCTGAAGCAAGAATGCACCTGTGTGCAGTTCTGAATTTGCCATGAAAACAAAGGGCTGTTTCTGAGCAGATACCCAAGTGTAGGCAATGGTAAATTTGGTGTAGAGTCCTGACTGAACAGAAGATGTGGTCTCAATAACTCTAAAAATGGGGAGTTTATTGCAACACTCTACTGTGGCATAAAAAGAAAAATAACCCTATATGCTGTGGTTGTTGCTTCTCAGCAATTTTTGCTAATCTGTATGTTGGCTCTAATTTAGTTCTAAATCACTGTACAAACTTGTTTCCCAACAGATTGGTTCTGATTTTTAAAACTAGATTTTCAATATGATTTCTATGGGATTTGTACTTAAATACAACTTTCTGTTGGGGAGAGTCAGTATCACAAAGCCAGTACTAGCTTTGTGCTTTCCCTGATTCTCCCAGTGTTAGTAATTCTGTGTTTCCCAGTTAGCACTTGTTACCTGTATTTACAGAACAGTTGGGATTTGTAAGCTTTGTGTCTCATGTTTGGGTGTTGCAAGTTGAACTTGAGTTGGCAGCATAAAGGCAGCCTCCTTCTAGGTGACATTAGGAATTCTTGGATAAATAAACTTGCATATATAGTGCTGTGGTCATTCTGAAAGTACTTCTCTCCTCCTCAGGAAAGGCCTGTGCTGTTTGCAGCCTCCCTGGGTAAGTCCACAAAGCAGATGAATTGTATTAAAAACCTGTGGGAATATTTGTAGCCACTGATGAAACTGATTCTGCCAAATGAATGACTGTGATATTACCCTTTCCGTTCCACTATGTGCTGAGGTTACAAAGCTGTTGTGAGGCTTTGAGCACTTGTGCTACTGCATGTGCTAATTCTGTTTTCTTCTTGGTTTAGGTGAGAAGGAAGCTCTGAAACTACTGCATGAAGAACTGGGAAGGTGAGTGTAACTGCAGTAATAATGAAGTTTATTGGCTGGAACAAGTGATGATAACCTTAGCTTGAACTCTCTCACTGAACAGAGATGAAATCCTAAGGTCTGAGATGTTCCCAGCAAGTGCCTTGTGCTGGTTTGGTGCCTTGTAATGCTTATGTCTGTCTTAATAGGTGGAAGATTGCAGAATAATGAGTTACACTTTGCATGAACAGCATTGAACAAAACAAGATGTCTTTTAGCCCACTGGTCATGTTTGCCTGACACTGATGGGAGCCAATAAAAATCTGCAAACTCTACCTGTTGTGGTCTCCTTCCTGACTGAAACACCTTGCTGTAGAACAGCCCTAGGCTATTGGGAAAGCTTCAAATGCTTGATTAAGAGCAGGACTAAATTAGGTTAAATGCTAGTCTTGCAGGGCTCAACTGGGCTGTCAAATATGCTGCAGTTGACTTGACCAACACCCATATTTGGACAAAGGTAAACAATTGAGTGTTTAGTGTGTTGTAGGTAAAAAAAAAAGTTATTGTTGATGAGGCACTAAGGCCTGTGAAGATGTTACTACTTCCCAAAACTCATTAATGGTAGATTTCTGTGGAAAATTAATTTAAATTCCTGTTGTCTCAGGGGTGATGTCAGTAAAGTCAGCTCTATGAAGAACTCGTTCTCCATAACACTTGAGCTATTGCTGTAGCACTTCTAATGAGAAGTAAAACTAGACATCCAAACTTTGGCAGGATTATTTTCAGATTATTAGTGTTCCCTAGAACCTTTCAATAATGGTAACCTTGTCATATCTCCCCCCTACCTTACCTGGAGTCTACAAGGTCTACTTGAATCTAAGTTACATTTTGTAGACAAAAGTTGAAATCTTTTTAGCCAAAATAGTGTCTTAGAGAACAGGAATTAGACATTGTGTCCATGTGCAAATTAAACTCTTCTGCACTAAAGCAAAAGCCATTAATAAGGTTCATCCAGAGCTGATTAGTAGCCTCTTAATATTCTCCCCACCGTATTACTTTTTAAAATACCACACTTCGTTGTGCCTGTTAAAGAGCTTGAAGGGACTGTCATAGCCTGCAGTATAGAAGAAGTCTTCATGGAATGGTTGGCCTCTGCTTCTTAAGGTTCTGGCCAAGACTTCAGCTTCCTCAGCGTATTTCTCTGGGGAGGCAAATCCACCAAAGGACCTGGTACAAGTGAAAAAGGGGATTTGTTAAGGAGTTCAAGCCCTTGGTTTTAATTTTCAGTCAGAGTTGTGAAGCATGTAGTGTTGGAACACTTGTAATGCAGTTACTAGGTAAACTAAGGAGAACAAGCTATTGGAGGGCACATGGCTATGCAGATTTAAAATAGATCAAACACCCAAACTGATACTGATTTTGAGTGTTGGTTGACACAGGCCAAGTGTTTTACATGCTTTTCCTGTAATAAAAAGCTGCCATGCAGGTCTTATGGGAGTGCACCTTAAGGGTGCTAGAAAAGATTTAGATGTAACAAACTGTCCAAGAGAAGAGTATTCTGGAGGCTGCACCTCTTCAATATTGCTGTGGGTTGGTCATTTCTCTTTGTTCTTACTAAGACAGCTGGGTGTAAGTTCCGAGTACTCGGGTTTTAGCAATTAAAGAACGGGAGGATAAACTGCCTCACATTGTAAGTGGCTCTGTCCCCCCTGCACTGCGCTCACCGCACAAAGATCGCTGCTGCCTTCCGCTCCTCCACAAACACCTCGGACTCGGTGGGCTGGGGTGGGCAGTCCTGGTGTTCAAAGGGCACAAAGAAGGAGATCTTGAAGTCTGTGCAGCCAGATTTTACCAGGCATGTCACTGGCACAGTCATGTCGATCTTCATTTCTAGAGGAGAGGAAAAACAGTTGTCCAAGCTGTGTCCCCCAGCTCCTCTACCATTCTGTACTGCTCAGAACCAGCACATCCTACCTTTCTCATTCTTTCCCTGGATGTAGTGGAAGAGCTTCCAGAAGCCCTGGCGCATTGCTTCCTTCTGGCTTTCCCCCCTAATGACTGTGCTGACCCACTTGGCTGTCTCATACTGACGTAGCTCATAGTCCTTTGCCTGTGAGGTAGCAAAAGTCACAGGAACCATGAGATGGGTATTGAAGTTGAAACTAATAGCTACTTTCTCCAAATTGGCATGAAAGCACTGGTGCAGTTACCATTGTCTCTGTTGAGCTCCACCGAGGGGACTGCAGGTCCAGGGACAGGAACGTTTGCTTGAAGGATTTGATCATGTTGCCAGAGCTGAAAGGCAGACACAAGTCATTGGCAGCTCTTAAATCACTATGGTATTAATGGGGCAGAAGGAGGCACTGGGGCCTTCTGCCCAAGGGTGCAGTTGTCTCTGAAATGGTGAAAGACCTGAATTCCACTGCTTATCTCCAATGATTAAAAAAAAAAAGGCTGAAATCCTTTTAACCCTGAAGGAACAGAACCAGGAGCAAGAGACTGCCTGTGGGCTGCTGGGGCAGTGTCCGGATGAAAAGGCTTTTCCTAACAGCAAAACAAGGTGGAGATTCTGCAAGTGGGAGATTCATGGAAATCTGTAAGTAAAAAGGACTTGAGTTCAGTCTCTTTGCTCCTGGATGAACAGGTGCTGGTGTTGGTGGCTGCTCTGTACCCTTAACATTATTGTGCCTTTCCTAACAGCTGATACCTTTTCTAAAGGCCTTTAGCCTCAGAGTCCTGGGGATAAATGAGATTTTCTGCATCTATGAATAAATAGCTACTTCCCTCCATTGCCTTCACCCAGGAGGAAAAGCTGAAAACATGAAAATACTGTCCCAAAACAAGTGAAAATAGTCAGAATCGCTATTGAAATAATCACATCTGGTTAAAAGACTCTAAGATTTTAGGAGCCTTCATTTGACTTCTGTTGTCAACAGGCATCCTGAGAAAATCCCAGCCTTCTGTTACATTACAATGTCCTTGCACTTCATGTTGCAAAGGCAGCATGTAGTTAATTCAGCAATTATCTGGATGATTAGATCATAGTACATTGTCTTCTCAGACTGTAGCTCAGTTACATGTTTTCTTGGGTAACAGACATGACCTCTCGTAAAATCAAACTGCCTTGTGCTACCTGACTACTTTCTTGGCTATTTCCATTTTCTCCTTCAGTTGGCATAATAAAGCAGGAATCCATTTAATTAGAAGGAAATGTGATCAACTACACTGAAACTCCCTACAGTACATCAGCAGCCCTGACCACAACGATGGTCACCAGGGACTGCTGGGCACTTGTCAGTGCTTTTGGTCAGTGGTATTCACAAAGCAGGAATCTCTTTAATTAGAAGCAAATGTGAGCAACTACACTGAAATTTCTAACAGAAATTACTGCCATTTGAAAGGCAAAGATGCTGCTTTGCTGTCTCTACAACATGGTAGAAAATACATTCCTTTTCACGTGCTCCCTGGTGTGTGTATTCCCTAGAGTAGTAAATGTTTCTCTGTTTAACACTTGTAGTAGCTACTGGACAAGCTGCCTTCTCTACTTGCAAATTCCAACCCCATCCCAACACCTTTCCTGAACTGGGTAGATCTTGCAGCTTCTGTACTTTAGTAACTTTGGCCAGTACTGTCAGTGACTGCATGTTAAAATATTTTTTAATTACAGAAAACAATGCTTTGAGGTGGGAGAGAGAAACTGAGAAGAATGCTCCAGGTATTTACAGTTGATTTCATGTTAGACCCACAGGAAAGCTGAGCTCTGAAATGTCCATCTATTCATCTCAATATGAGTGGAGGCTGTTTAGGTTTTCCTGCAGCTGTTACCACATGGGCCAAAGGGACAGCAGGTTACACCACTGCCTAAGTAAGTATAGCCAGAACATGCCATTGCACAAGCCACTAATGCTGTTAAGGAAGAGGGGAAAGCAGACATACTTACATTTTGAGCTGTCCTTATCCTTCTAGCTGTTGCAGTGTGTGCTGCTGAGGCTGCACATCCTCGGAAGATGCTGCATGGCAGTGTTTATTTGAGTTTGGGAGAGCTCCTCCCCTGCCTCGGCCGTACTGGAGGGGGCTGCTGTTACAAAAGCCAGAAGGCTGGAGCCTTGTGCTGCTCTGGGTCTCATTGGAGAGGCCCCATGCAAATGCCAAAAGCCACACCTACTGCCCACGAGGCAACACTGGGGCCAGTGTGTGATCTGGCTCTGTAAACAGTTTTGCACCCTTGTGTAACTTCCCCTGGTTTGCACGGCTGTGTGCCCGCTTATGTCAGGGTCAGCAGCAGGTTTAGTGCTTTGGGAGAAAGGATTGCACATCAATAATGTGCCCCCCAGACTCGGATTATGGGAGGGTGGTGGCACAGAGTGCCAGCTTTCCCTTTTTACCCCGGGGTGAAGGGTAGGTAGAAATCTGGCTGCACACTCGGCTGAGCCCATCCTCACGAGATCTTTGCTGGCACGTTATGAAAGGCAGGCAGTGTTCCCTGCTGGCTGGCTGTTCTGAGTGGTATTTGAGGCTAATCAGCCCCCTTAGCCCTTGGATATCTGCACAAAGGGCTTATACAAAGCTATTGTGAAATCCTGCCCTGCTTATAATACACACAGTGAGGCTGGACTCTTCATTTAACCAGCTGCAGCTCCAGACATAGTGAGGTACCAGCACAATAGGGCAGATTAAACTCCACAGTTTGTGTTCTGAGAACACCTCCCCGTTTGTCATGGTTTGTGCAAATTCCTTGCAGCCAAATCCAGATTGGCTCTCTGGGACGTTTGACATCAATAGCTGGGGATGACTTTTAGCAGGAAACACACTTTGCTTGCAGGGAACTTCATTGGGATGCTGTGTGATACACTCCTATTCAGGAGGGGGAATAAAACCCAACCCATGCCAAATGGCAATTGTGGACTTATCTCTAAAGCCACAAAGCTCTCCAGAGCCACATGAGAGGGTGGTGTACAGAGAGCTTTACTACTGGAGCTTATTAGAACATGCTGAGGCCTGAAATGCAGAACCAGTCAAAAAAAGTCCAAAAACATGCTTTGGACTTTTATTTTATGGAGTAAAATGTTTCTCAGTTTTACCTGTGCTGTGCTTGGGTCAAACACGAACGTCAGCAGGGTCCAGGGAGCAGAAGCTGCTACTCCGTGGTCTTTGCTCAGGAGCCATGGACATGCAAAGGCACGTGCTTGTGTAAGGTGAGCTGACACCTTACTCAATCACCCCAACATTCCTGTCAAGTGCCCTGGTAATTATTGTCGTAGAACACTAAATCCTAGAACGGTTTGGGTTGAAAGGGACCTTAGAGATCATCTCTGCCATGGCCAGGGACAGCTTCCACTAGACCAGGTTGCTCCAAGCCGCATCCAACCTGGTCTTGAACACTTCCTGGGATGGAATGTTCTTGAACACCACTTCCCAAGTAGAGAAAGCCATGTGAAAAACAACATCCAGCCACAACAGCTGGGTAAATTTCCACAAATTTACCCCAGTGGAGAGCACTGAGTGGGGCAATTGCTCTGTAGATAAACACAAGCCCACAGTAGGTCCTCATTTCTGAGACAGAGAGGCCCAGAACAAACCCCCAGTCAGTTTGTACGTGTCCAGCTGGTGTCCTGACAAAGGGCTGACTGTTCCTGGTGGAGCAGCCCCAGGCTGGAGAACAATCCTCAGTGTTTTCCTGAAAGGTTGTTTTCCAGCATTCTTTGTTTTGGAGAGAACATGTACATGGAACATGTCAACAGCTGGATGAGACAGTAGGGCAGGCATGAGGACGTGTATTCTGTATATAACTATATACATTCCAAAACTAGGGCATGGAGAGGGGATTATGGTGGAGGCTGACACAGTCTCCCTCCAAATGGGGAAATCTGAGTATGCAGCAGTCACTAAAATGTCTCAAAGGCTCTGTGACACCTCTGTGTAATGTTACAAGTACATGTCTGGGACTTGGCTGGTGTTTTCTACACCAGCTGACAAAGCAATGTTTTTCTGTGCTGTTGCCTTAAGGAGTAGGGATGAGGGCACAAGCACAGAAAAACACACAGCTTGTACCTTAATTTTACTGTTTTCATCAGACACTTCTGAGCAGGAACACCATGATGAGCTGGTACTTAAGTAATGGCCTTGATGGGATAAGGGGAAGGACAAGCCTGTGATGTGATCACTTGTGAATTCCCATTTTTTCTCTGTAACAAACCCAGACAAGACCTTAAGCAACTCTCCATAGCAAAAGTGCTTCCATCTGCTCTGTGGCAGCATTACAGTCACTGCTGTCACATCCATGCACTTGTGTTGCAAGTTACCTTTATCCCTAGAGGCAAGCACAGACTGCTAGCACAAAAACCAGGAATCTTTTCCACTGACCTAATTGTGTCAGGATTCGAGAAACCCAGGGGGGAAAAAAGGTATTGTTACAGTGTGGTTAATGATAACTTTGAGTCATGTTCTTGTAGCTGACAAGTCTGTAGTGGAATATGAAGAGTTGGGGTGTTAGGGACAGGGAGGGAGTGTTGTCTCCTGTCTGGCCACTCACATGTTCTAACAAGTGGTCTGATCCCAAAGCTCCAGGCAGTTTTGCATTGCTGCCTAAGCCTGTTAGAAAGTCATTGTCAGTGATTTTCATTTAAAAGAACTGAGTCTCTTCACATATAAATGGCCTTTGCTTTTGCAAACATGCCCTCATCAGATGATGCAGAAGCCCTCGCTTCCCAACAGAGAAGCTGAGCATGTGATGTTCCTGTAGTTACTGTCCAGGGCAGCAGAAATGTCCTTATGTGGTGTTAGATGAACTGTGGTTTGCTGAAATTCATCTCCCCAAAGAAGCCTCCTACCTCCTTGCTCTAAAGAGAGGGAAGGCCTCCATTTTACATCTTATTCTCACTTCAGCATGGAAAATGAAGAAGCATAACTGTACCATCTTCTAAAGAAGCAGTTGAATGTACTAGAGTGCTGTTCCAAGGAACTTACTGTCCCTTGCAAATTGTGGAAAGGAAGTGTCTGCCATAACTAACAGTGAGGTGGTATTTAGACCTTATGCTCTGACCTGCACATCTTATATCAGCACACCAATTTGTTACCACTGGATTTGCCTTCAGCCAAAACCCATTTGCTTTCTAGAAATGTGGATTTTGTCTGTGTTTCCCCTGATTCCAGCTAGTTTGTTACAAAGGGCACGTGAAATTACTGCATCTCCTTGCTTCCTGGAATAGCTGAGTGTGTTACTTAAATCTTAGTGATTCCTTGCTCACTTCATCAGGGATGGCATGGAACTGGCTGCTCTTGACCAAATAAAAACCTTCCTACACCAAACACCACTCCAGAGCACCCCTGACTTGGCATTTGCCAAGATTTTTTTGTTGAAGTTCTGGGGAGTTAATCCTGAATGAATCCTTCCTTCCAGCTGCCATGAAAAACATTCCCAAACCTTCCTGTACATAAAGCCCAGAGAGAAGCTATCTCAGTTTTATATACTGCTTTATTCACTGGCTTCTTTCCAAAACATGGGATACTTTTAATGGGGATCTGTTCAGGCATCTAGCAGCTGAACCCCACAGGCAGTTATCCAGAGATGGATTCTGATCTGAATTCTGGGCTGGAACCAGGTCTCTCTTCCTCTCCTTTCCCAGGATGAGTGAGTGCTGGATTCTGCAGCAGATGGCACTGTTGGTTGTGTTCAGAGGTGAGTTTTACGTGAGTGTTACCATCCCTCAAACTCTTGGTGCCAGTGGCCACTTCAGCTCACCCATGGATCCAGTGCACCCTGGTAGTTGGTTCTATTTCCAAAGTCATAAATCTGATTACACTCTGTTGATTGTTAATGGGAAAGGCTAAACATTTAAGCATCTTGACATGTAAAAAATTAACATCTTGGTGTGTTAAACATGTTTTATGCAGCAAACACACCAGTCTGAAACAGGATCACAGAGTGGTTTGGGTTGGAAAGGACCTTAAAGACCTTATAGTTCCAACCCCCACCATGGGCAGGGAATGTCTCTGTAAGAGATATGTTAAGAAAATGCTAGGTTTGGAAAAAAACCACTTAAACTGGTAAGTTTCCAGGAAGAATCAATAGCCAAATTAACAGTTAAAACCTCAAATTTAACATCTGAGAGGTCAGTATTCATTTTGATTTTTGCACCTTTTGATTAGAGCAGAGAACATGAGGTAGCTGCTCCATGTATAATGATATCACATCAACTTCCCAGATGATGCACCTCTGAGTGCCAGCCAGCCAAGATGGTGTTTAACAGAATCTCATCACTTTCACAGGTATTGTCACTCTGAATTTTCATGCAGGTATTTATTTTTTCATTGGGTACTTATTTGTTCTGAAAATAGACTTGGGTCTGTCTTTAGAAGAAAATTATGTCTGGATACATTTATTTAAAGAAGCAAAACTATAGTTCAATTATGCTGAACCAGAAGTGCACTTGTGGTAGCTTGAGAAATGGCAAAACCCAGATGTCAAAACTGTGTAAGTAGAGAGGAGCATGATCTGGAGAAAGTAGAAGTAAAGTTTTAGTCAGTGTAGAAAGTATTGGAAATGTTAGTGCAGCAACAGTAAGAAGTCTGAAGGGAACTTGCAGGGTCTTTGGCTTCAGTAATTAAGCTCCCTCAGCAAATCAGTTATTTGAATAATGGAGTCCTTACCAGATGTGAGAATCCACCTTGTTGGCACATGGCAACAAGAAGGTGTTTATAACTTACCTCCTTGAAGTTGCCTTACAGAGTGATTTAGATTAACTTTTGACACTCATGTTCTTGGTTTTTCCCTTATACAAAAAAATGCTTCAGTCTATGAAACCCTGTTTTTATTTCTGTGCTTGTTTAGGAAGAACAGCGACTGATTTTTTTTTCTGCTTTCATGAGTGTCCTTATTATCCTCTGAGCTTTGACACCACTGACACTGTACTGCTTATGTCCTGGGAAGTGGGAACACTTTTCTGGGCACTGCACAGGAGGCTGCAGCTGCAGGGCTGCCTGAACTGTTCTTCTGCCTTGCCCAGAATTCACAAACCTGAACATCAGATCATGTATTCGGATGTTCCAGTCTATAAATTCCCACATCCATTGGTGCTGCCATTCCTTTTGGATAAAGCACAGGTCTTTTTCCTCCTGGTGGTTACACAGGGCCTCATCAGTGTAAATATCAGAGACTCTTGGAACCTTCACCATCGTTTTCTTAATTGCATTCCTTCCAAAGGTAAGCCAAGACAGCCCTGAAACAGGAAAGCCTTGGCCAAGGAGTGAGGGAGAGGGACAGAGGCAGTGAGTGGAGTCAGAAACAATGATCAGATGTGGGAAGACACTCCCAACCCTGAACTGGGGCAAGGCTAAAACTTCTCAAAATGTCTCTGAACTAATCTAAGATTTTAACTCCTTCTAAGCAGCTCTAAACCACTGTATATCTCTTCTAAATTGCTCTAAAAGTCCTTTAACCAGCTCTGGAGAGCTCTAAGACTTCTGTATTGCTGCAGTGAGACAATTACATCAAACCAGGTGTAATTTTCACAACTCCAAGCAGTCTCTAAACCACTCTAAAACTCTTCTAATCAGCTCTAAACTGCCACTAAATGATGCTAAATATCCCTAGCAGTTTATTACCACCTTTAAAACACTTTTACATTTCCTGAAACAGCTTTAAAGGTATGAAAAATAGCTCCAAATTCCTCCAGAATGCCTCAGAAGCACTCAAGCAGTTCTGAGGAGGTGTAATATCCCTTCAAACACTGCTTGGCTCCATCTTTCTAAACCTCCTCTAAGCAGCTTTCAGATTCATCTGATCTTATCTAGAACTCCTCTATATTGATCTGAAGATCCTCTGGGCCTCTTAAACTCCTCTTAGGAGCTCTAAACTTCCTTGGATATGCTGTGAGATGCTCTAACCAGGCAGCTACCTCTGATGAGCTCTTCTACACCCCCTAAATCACACCCTGTAAAAGCTCCAGGAGTGCTAAACCAGTCTGGACTTCTTTAAAGAGCTCCAGAATGCACCACACAACACATCTAAACAGCTCTAAAACTCTTCTGGTGGAACAGAAACCAGAAACAACAGTGAGGAGCCATAAATTCCTCTAAAACCTCCACTCTGCACACCCTCTAAACAACACTAACACCTAAAATTCCTCCACACTGCTTTAAGCAGCAGTAAAATGCTTCAAACCAGATCTCAAACCCCTCTCAGTTTCCTTGTAATGGCTCTGGAACTCCTTCCTGCATTTCTGAAACTGCTGCTTAGAGAAACAGTGCTAAAACTTCTCTGAGGCCCTCTGAAACCACTCTGAACTTCTCTAAATTGATCTGGCTCCTCTAAACCCCCTATAAACAGTTTTAAGCAGCTCTAAAGTCTTGTAAAGTGTGCCAGAACTCCTGTAAAGCACTCTAAACTCCTTTAGCTCTTCTAAACACCTCAGAGCACCCCTAAACTGATCTAAAGCTCCTCTATATTGCTGTAAGCAGCACTAATGTGTCTCTAAATACATCTGAAATGCCTCTAAATCTCTGCTGTACAACTCTAAACTCTGTGCAGCTTCGAAATTCCTCTGAACAGCTCACAGCAGCTCTAAAACCCTTCTAGACCAATGTATGATTGTTCTAAGCAGCTCTAAACCACTTCAGCCTAATGAAAAACTTCTATGCTGTCAACAGCAGCTCTAAAAGTCCCTTAAAATACTTGGAATGTCTTGTGAACTTTCTCTAAGTGTTTCTGCAGAGCACTGAATTGTCTCTGAACTTCCACAAAATACACTGTCGTTTTGGGGAGGTGGAAGAGGTTGCCAGAGCTGGCACAGTTGATCCTGGAGGAAGAGAAATTATCCATAGAAATGGAAGAGTTTGGAATGGAAGAGGGGATTTCTGGAAAACAAGATGAGCCTCAAAGAAAAGCATGTGCTCTGTGAGGATGTGATGATAAAGCTAAAGCCTGGAGAAAGTGATCTCTGCATGAGAACAGCCCACAGGGAACATATTTTGGGGTGGAGGAGGAATACAACAGCCCCAAACTCCTGGGGTTTGTGAACACATGAAAAATGTGCTCCCAGATCACACAACAACGGAGGATTGTTCTCTCTGCAGGCACTGGGGGCTCTCAAAACACGCTCTGGTGGAAGTTCTGGAAGTGCACACTGAAGGCAGGGTTTTTGGAAAGTTTATTGCCGTGAATCTGTCCAGGACAGTACCTTGTCTTACAGGATGCTGGTGGTCAGATCTGCTGGGATAAGATTTGAATTCCGGACCAGCTGCAGTTCTGGTGGGATGGAGGAGGATCGTGCCGTGCAAGGCTGCCATGGGGCCACGCTTGGCACTGCCCGTGGTGCACAGCTGGTAAAACCACGCTGGGCTGTGTGCAAGGAGCAGTTCCAGCTCCCCATGAGCCAGTGTTTTCTGCTCTCTTGTCATGGCCTGACCTCCGTTTGCCTTTCACAGAGACATGGATCTGTGTGTCCCAGAGCCAGGACGCTGCACTCACCGGGAGTGCTTCCAGCTCCTCAGTGGGGCTGGGAGGGCAACGTGAGATGATCTCTTCCCTGTGAGGGTGGTTGCCCAGAGCAGCTGTGGCTGCCCCATCCCTGGAAGTGTCCAAGGCCAGGTTGGATGGAGCTTCTGAGCAGCCTGGTCTAGTGAAAGGTGTCCCTGCCCATGGCACGGAGTGGAACTGGATGAGCTTTAAACTCCCAACTCAAACCAGTCTGTGATTCTATGGTTGTCTCCGCCCTGTTCTTTATTAATTTTTAAAAGTTCATTTATTTATGTTTAAGTTTGCACATAACAATTAATAACCCAAACCAGTCTTATCTCTTGCACAGAGCATGGGCTGTGGGAGCCAGCGGGGTTTTTAAAAGCAGGCAGGGCATGGGCTGGGAGAGGGGAGGGGATGGGCTGGGAGAGGGGAGGGGATGGGCTGGGAGAGGGCAGGGGATGGGCTGGGAAAGGGGAG
>WEIV01024485.1:1608481-1645302 GCA_013390005.1 Calyptomena viridis
AGCTCTGCCGGAGAGCTGGGGCCGTGCCGGGGGTCTGAGGTGCCGATCAGGGGGACCCTGGGGCCGTGCCGGGGGTCTGGGCGCTGCCGGGGCCGTGTGGGGTGCGGTCCTGCCTGGCCCGGGTGGGGGTCGCCTGGAGCGGGGGCTCGGCTGTGTGTGCGCCGTGTGGAGCGGGTGAAAGGAGGGAAGCAGCCGGAACTGCTCCTGCGGGGGAAAGGATTCGGTTTTATTGAGGATGCTGAGTGTCTGTTCACCGTGTGGGTGGTCCTTCTTGCAGCTGCAGTGGGTGGCGAGGGGTAGGTACTGTGTGCCACCCTTGTCTGCGGTTGAACTTGGGATGGAATGTGTTCCTGTTGGAGTGGCTGCTGGGCTGTGCGCGGCTCTCACAGTGCTCTGCTCCTGGCTCTGCAGACAGTGGGTGTGGGAGCTCTGAGTGCAGGCTGGCACTGAGGCCTCGTGCAGAACGGGTCAGTTTGTGAACAGTGCCAGGGATTTGCACTAAACACCTTGAATTTGTCGTTTTACTCTTCCTTCCCCTGTTTGTCTTCCCTGCCAATAACAAAACTAAGTACAGTGATATTAACCCACTTATTATGGTATTATAACTGAGTTTGAGCGTTACTCAGATGGAGTGGGTGTATGCACAGTTACTTCATAGAATGGTTGGGGTTGGAAGGGACTTTAAAGCCCATCCCGTCCCCCCCCCTGCCATGGGCAGGGACACCTTCCACTATCCCAGGTTGCTCCAACCTGGCCTTGAACATTTCCAGGGATGGGGCAGCCACAGCTTCTCTGGGCAACCTGTGCCAGGGCCTCCCCAGCCTCACAGGAAGGAATTTCTTCCCAATATCCCATCTAAACCTACTTGTTGTCAGTTTAAATCTGTTCCTTCTTGTCCTGTCATTCTGTTGTAAAAACCCCTAATACATATTGTATATTATACAATATATGTGTATTCTTGTCCTGGTTTTTGTATGTTGATGCCCCATGAGCATCCATGGAAACTTTCCAGATGAAAGGATCAGTCTCACTGAAACATTTTCTCCTGCTGATTTTCACAGCCTGTTATGATGGCTGTGAATCCCATACAGTTATTGGTTGGTTGGAGGTGCCATTGTCCAGGGTACAGAATGGCTGCTCTAAAGTGAAAAAATCAGAAATTAATCATATCTTTTTAGCTGCAAGAATGTGGAGCTAAGGTTGAGGGGACACAGCCTCACCCCTGTTGTTGTCCAAGGGTTTGGGATCAGGGTTTAGGAAAGTGATCCTGAGCAAAATTTGCTGCTGTGTGTTGCCAGGGTCCCTTCCACACTGCTTTTTTTCTCTTCCACAAGGCTTTGGGAAGCACTTGTGCTCCTGCAATGGAGATTCTTTGGTACAATCCAAACTTAGAGAAATACGTAGCTATATCTAGTGCTATATCACCACTCTGAGTAGTATTAATTTTGCAGTATTTATGAGGCAGAATTTGGTGCTGCAGTCAGTGCTGGTGGTTTGCAGGCCCCTCTCACACACAGAGCTGTTCCCTGTTCCCTGCAGGTCCGGGTGGAAGGATTCAACTACGTTGGGATGGGCAACTCCACCAACAAGAAGGACGCGCAGAGCAACGCGGCTCGAGACTTCATCAACTACTTAGTGCGGGTCAACGAGATGAAGAAGGATGAAATTCCTGCTTTTGGAGTAAGCTGCTCTCTCCCCTCACCAAAGCCTAACCTGTCACTGCAGTTTATCCCCGGAGGGACAGTGATGAGGATGGAGTGTGAGGGACTTCTGCCTTCAGTGCTGGAGAGCTGGGGTGCATACAGAATGTCAGGGAATCCTGGAATTGTGTACGGTGGAAAGAATCCCTTGAGGCCATTGAGTGCAACTGAGTGTTGTGGGATGATCTGGTCAAAACCCTGTGAGTTACAGCCTGACTTTAAAAGTGCTGAGAACTCACATCTGACACTGGGAATTGGTTTAGAAGCATATTATTTTATATAAATATATATGTATACACACATATACATATGATCTTGTGTACTTAAAAAAAATATCAGGAAAAAATGATCACAGATGTCTCAAACAAGACATTGAAACTTTGGCATTTTTTAAACCATCACTGCTTTCTGCCATAGCTCCTCAGGTGTGTAACAGGAGCACTGCTTTATATGATGTTTTATGAACCGTCAGCAGTGACCATCACATAAAGGCTGGGGAGAGGAGGATAACTCTGTCATTAGAGCAATTTTAGAGAAAAAAATAAACAAAGCATGAAGTTCAGTGTTACCTGTTGGGAAGGGTCTTTTTCTAGTGCTTCATTATGGAAGCAGCTTCCCTGCCTCATTAGCCTGGGTGAAACCCAATGGGAACAGGACTGATATTTGGGGGTTTTTTTGATGTGTCACTTCATGACAATTCAGTGTTCAAATATCCCCAATGGTGTTTCTTTCAGGTTTTAAAAGGGTGTTACTATTGGGGTTGCTGCTGGGTAGTGACTCTTGAATATTTAGTGGGGATAGCTATTGTTTCATGTTGCCTGAGCTCTTTAAACTGCCTGAACACTTCCTAGCTAAACAGTAAGATGACTTACTGTGTACTGATGTGCTGAGGTTTTCCTTCATTCCCTTCCCTAGCCAGCCCCAGGTGACACCCCTGATGGAGCACAGGAAGCACCCAGAGATGTCACTGGTTCCAGCTCAGCTCTGGGGGGACCCCTTCCTCCACATTTGCTTTTAAAAAGTGATGTAGGTAAGGTTGAAAACTGTAATTTGTGTGTATTTGGATGTATTTGGGTGGTGATTTTTCTCCCAAACACTCTGCAGAGAGGACACAGCAGCCACAGTTTTGGGGCAGAGGTGGGAATGACTGTGTGAGATCTGAGGGACTGTGAGGTTGCCAGGAAATGCCTCTCCACTGCTGAGAAGATGTTTTGGAGGAGTTACTTTATTTTTGTTCCATCTTTTGTCCATGTAGTAGGCAATGGCCCAGGTGCAGCACCTGGAAACTCTGGCACTCCTGGAGCCCAGTGGGATCGGGGGGCAAATTTGCAAGATTATTATTCAAGGAAAGAGGAGCAGGAAGGTCAGGAGGTAAGTCATGCCACGGAATTCTCCTTTAGTGCTTGAGTAGGTGTCTGTTTCATCCCCTTTAATTTGGTATTTGCATTTGTAATCAAGCTTGCAGCTTTCTTTTGATATTTTGCTGTTGGTTTTGACTTAAGCTGCAGATTCACTCACTGGCTTTTAACAAAGGTAGTTTGTTTTAGCTAGGAACAAAATAAATCACTCTGGATACTGTGAACATCCAAGTGTTTGTACAGACATTTTGTTGTGAAAATAAGGAATTACTGAGGACTTGGTGGCATTTTATGCAGTGTCTTAATTATTTTATAGCAATCTAGAGGACCTATTTGCAAGACTTGTAAGAATGTTTAAAACTGGTAAATCATACTCTTTTTTTCCATTAGACCCCAGAGTCAGAAGTGGACTTAAGTGCTGACCTTCATGGGGGTTGGACCTTGGAAAATGCCAAGGCACGTCTGAACCAGTTTTTCCAGAAGGAGAAGATCCAGGAAGAATATAAATACACTGAAATGGGGCCTGATCACAACAGGTTTGGTGGTTTTAGTCACTGTCTGTGTACAGAGGGTTTGGTGACAGTGGCTGTTCACACTTACTTGCAGTGCCAGGACCAACAACATCCCTAAATACTGATAGGGGGAGTGAGGAACTGAATGTCTATTTAATAAATTACATTTACATTTGCTTATGGAGCAATCTGCTTTAAGGACATTTTATTTCTATTTTTATTATCATTAACTTTTTTTGCAGTGGATTCTTCTACTGGAAAAATTAGTTTGGCAGAATCTTCCCAAAGGAGTTTTGAGGGTTTCAGTTGAGACCAGCTGGATATTACTCTTTTTTTGACTTTCAGCCCATTCCATCAGAGAATTGACATGTGCTTCCCCAAATGAAACTAACTCATAACAGATTGTGCATAAAGAATTGATGGGTTTTGTTACTTTACCCCTGTAAACAGTCTTTACAAATCACTGAAACTTCAGGACATTGTATTATTTCTGGTGAAATCTGGTGATGTTTTGTGGCCAGAAACAATGGCATGCTGCTGCTGCTGCTGGATTCTCCTGGTTGGGCTTGGGGTTGGGCTACTTTTGCATTATAAAAACTTGTGTTCTATGAGAGTTAATATTTTTAGAAAGACAAGAGAATTTTCTTATTACAGCCTTCATGAGAATCTCACTTGCAGGACTTCTGGTATTCTTTTGTCAAGTCTTCCAAGCATTTAGAACATCTAAAGTGTTTGTGCAAAAAGTTGTAAATTCTCATTTAAAACCTGTCTTCATGTCACTTCATTTCTGTTTAGGTCTCTCAGGCAATGCCATTGCTTCCCCATAAAGGAGTGACATAAAAAGTTAGTTTGTACAGTACTAGGAATTGAAAATATCCTTGTTGCAGGCATAGTATTTGAGCATTTCTTTTACCCTATAGCTTAGGGAACATTTGTGCAGCTCATTTTGTTACACCTTCTGCAGGTAAAAGCATTAAACCCCATATACTTTAACTTAGATAGCCTTGAGCAGAACGAAATGACTACAGATGACAGTATGTTTCTCAGCCTGGCTATTGTTCTTCCAGGGGGCATTTCAGAGTTTCCTGTTTCCTATTTATCTAGGGAAGGTTGTGTGAATTTCCCTGGATGGAATGGCAGAAGGGGGAATTCACTACCTGCTGTAACATCTAATGGACATGGAACAATCCTAATGTGTTCTAGGGCTCACTGAGAGAGAGCAAACTTGGACTCAATCCTTTTGGTGTGTGTAGCAAGGGAAGGATAATTTCAGATGGTTTTGGAGTTTTGAGGACAGTAGTATAGCTTAGGTAGGTTTTTTGTTAAGTACCACCAGTTGCCATGCATCTTGCCAGTCTGTTTTGGGGGGTTTTAAGTCATGACCAGAAATATTAATTGTAACAGATATGTCAGCCTTATTCTCACCATTTGTGGTCAATTGATTATATTCGTGATCTAAGAATAGGTGGAAAATTTGAATTGGGAAACTTTAATTCTGCCAGGAGGGTGTAAGTTGTAAATATAAACATGACTCTCCTAAAACACAAAGCATGAACTGAATAATAAGGGATGGGATGTGGCTTCTCTGTGTTGGGATTCCATCGGAAGCGTGGGGTGTTCCTGCTGAAGAGCGACACCACAGATCTGTGCTGAGGCTGGGCCAGGGAATCACGTGGGATTCTGCTGCAAATCTCTGATTTCTGGTGTTGCTGTTCTCCCCTCAGGTGGAGGAGAATGAGATTGAATGCTGACTGTAGGCCTGGCTGAGAAACATACTGTCATCGGTGTCTTAGGTGGCTGTTGTGTCCCTGAGCCAGTGGCCTTCGACCCCTGAAGCCACTGTGCCTGAAGGTCAGTTCACTGGTAGCACAGGAAGGAGGGCTAACCTGCAATGTCACTTCACCTTTTTTATTGTTTGTTTGCAGCAAGAAATGAAGGACACGGGTGCAAGGCTCTGCCTGCAGCTGTGCAAATGCCAAGCCTAGTTTACAAAGAGGATCTCAGTCCAATAAAGCCCAGTTATATGTCTTGAGTCACATTTGCCAGTTTAAATCCTGTCTTAGAAGAATTTGGCTTTAATTTTTCGTCTGGCAAATACAGGTTTAGGTTTGGGATTCTTAAAAACATGGATCTGGCTTTCATCCTCCTCTGTTGAGGACTTTTTGGTTTTTTTAGAGCCTAAATTCTTTACTGAGAAGATGATGAGGCCCTGGCACAGGTTGCCCAGAGAAGCTGTGGCTGCCCCATCCCTAGAAGTTTCCAAGGCCAGGCTGGAGCAACCTGGGATAGTGGGAGGTGTCCCTGCCCATGGCAGGGGGTGGAATGAGATGATCTTTAAGGTCCCTTCCCACCCAAGCCATTCCATGATCTTGTGGTTCTGTGATTAATATCCCAATTCACCTTTAAATGAGTTGGTTACACGCCCACCAAGCAAAGTCTTGGGTTTGCTACACAAAGTTACCTTTGAGTACCTCTGTTACTCGAGTAACAAGTTACTCAGTAAGTTAATGTTCTGCTGTTCCCGGAGCATGGCAATAATGGAATGGAAATTCATGCCAATTCAACTATTCTGTCTCCTCCTGTGCAGCTAAATTCAATGGTCTTTGACTGTAAATGACCTGGTTTGGTTTTGGCTGTGCTCTGGGCTGGCCAAAAGCAGAGTAGGTGCAGTAAATGTTGCATCTGAGCTGTTAAACACAGGCTACTGGTGTGTTACTGGTGTTACAGTAACATGGGATACAGATATTGCTACAGTGGGATGCACATTAATGTCACATTAACATCCCACCTGCTTTATAATTGTTGCCTTAAGCGTGGACAGCTCAGAGCATATTTCCTAATAATGTGGCTTTAAATGTCAATGCTGAACAGTGGCATTTGCAGGACTCTTCTTATCAAATCTACTGGTTATATTGATGGCAGGTGTGTTACTAACTTGGGGTTAAAGGGACTAAAAGCAGGAATGTTTTACCTTGGTCATTGATGAGTTGACAGTTTCTGACTGAGGACACAGAAGTCTTTGCCTAGAAACATTGAAAGAGTGAATTTTTTTGCAGTGTTAGCCATTGGTAATTGTGCCTTTGTGTTCTTTCTCTTGCAGGAGCTTTAATGCAGAAATGAACATTTATGTGAAGCAGCTGGGCAGAAGTAAGTTCCTATTTATTTTCTACCTTAAAACCAGATGGGTGTTGGTACAGAGGATTTACCAAGATATGGAACTTGCCTGTGTGCAGAGTCAGAGAGCCCATTTCAGAGTGGTATGTTCTGTGGGAGCTGCTGGAGTCCTGAGCTGCTCCAGCCCTGACCTCTGTGTGCTGCAGGGATCTTCAGTCGTGAGCACGGATCAAACAAAAAGCTGGCAGCCCAGGCCTGTGCCCTGTCCCTGGTCAGGCAGCTCTTCCACCTCGGGGTCATCGAGCCTTTCTCTGGGCACACAAAGAAGAAAGGAGAGTCGGTGAGTTTGGGGTGAGGGGCAGGAATTAGTTCATCTCATGACACAGAAGCACTGCCATAAACATGAGTGAGTTAGTTTGCTCTCTGTATTTAGCATCTTACAAGGTAATAATTTTGATTCTTCAGTTTAGCAACTGTTTCTGTTCTGGCCAGTGGTTTGGATCAGTGTAGTATGGTAGAATGGTGTAGTAACTAATTTACATCCTATTAAATGAAATAGGACTTGTAACATGCTTTTTTCAGTATAGTTTTTCTACAAGCTTAAATATTTCTGTTCATGCTCAACTGTTTGAATTCATTCTCTGGCACATGAGCATTTTTGTGGGTATTCAAATACATATACACACACACCAAATAATATGTGTTATTTAGGTATCTGGCAACAAGTTTGGGAATGTGTTCCTCTCAAATTAAACTCAGATACTTAACATAGCCTACAGAGTCTTACTTGATGAAAAGTCACCAAAACATTTCAAGAATGGGACTTTAGAACTGGTGATACTCTTTGGCCTTGTTTCATAAGGCACTGTGTGCTGGTTCAGCTCTAGTAACCCCCAGTTCTGGCTTCCAGTGCTTGTCTTTTTGTGTGTATTGACGTGTAGTTTTTACATATTTCCCAGTTGGAACCCTATGAGGTGTCACTGTCTTCTGACTTAGAAAATCAGCTGCAAAAGACTGTGCGGGAGCTGTCCCTGGAGACGGTGCCTCTGGTGAGTGTGTGGTGCAGACACTGCAGAGTAACATCACACCTGTTCCTTGAGTGCATTCATCTGTCTTTGTCCACTCTGCTTTTGGGTTTGTAGCCTGAAGATCCCACTAATCCAGTTCTGATCAATGTTGGCAAATTGGCCCATTTCGAACCATCGCAGAGACAAAATCAAACAGGAGTCGTTCCCTGGTCACCACCTCATTCCAACTGGAACCCTTGGACCGGCTGCAATATTGATGAGGGTCCTCTGGCAAATGTAAGAGAGCTTAAAAAATGGATTTGGTGCTTGTTTTCCCTGTACTTTCAGAACTTAACACCCCCCCTCAGGATTAAAAGTATGAGCTATTCCGAAGGAGAAAACAGTCCACTGATAAAATTTCTTCCCTCACTGACCTGGAGGCAGGGAATTCTTTGTGTTTACTTTGTGTTTTATTAGGTCTGGAGCAGCAGTGTCATGAGTGTCCCAATTCTCTGCTTTGTTTCACTTTTTACCTCCTATTGTGTAGCCCATACAAAACTTATAATTGAAATTACAAGGTAAGCTCATGGACACGTCATTTATAATTCCCTTCTCTTTCCATGCTAGGGCTTTTTTTCTGGGAGGAGAAACTGCTCCAAGCCGGTGTCACTACACAATCAGCCACCTTTCTTATTTGTTGTCATTTCTAGTCCCATTCAGCACAGAGCAAATGAAAAGCAACAATGTGGCATGATGGAAAGAGGGAGAGGGGAAAAAATACTGGGTTGCCAAGTTCAGAGGGCTATTTGATCTGACTGTGTTTTTCAAGTAGTTAAAGTGTTTAAATTTAAACAATTGTTCCTTTTCAGTGTTTTAGATCTTTCTCAGAGACTTCTCTGAGGATGAACATTTAATTTTAATCTGCTGGGGTGAATGAAATTAAATAGCTTATGGGGGTAACTGATTTCAGGGAGTTATGGAGGAAATGATCCTTTACTGATATTTGTGATCATTATGTCAGAGTGGCTGATTTGATATTGAATTTATGATGTGGATAAAGAGTCAAAAAGCCTCCAAACAATGTCTTGTACTTACAGCTCACTCCAGAGCAAATAAGCATGGATTTGAAAAGTGATTTCATGTACCGCCTGGAGCAGGATCCGGAGTTACAGAGGGTAAGTGCTTTCTGTGACATGCCGTGCTTGCACCAGTCCCTTATTGACACAAGGGGTTGAACATAACATGTACGAAGTGTGTAAGGCTGGATTTCAGCAGAATTTCACATTTTTAGAAGTTCTGGATGTCCCACTGGATGTTGGGATGTGTTGTGCTGTGTCAGGAAAAAGTACAAACCGTGATCTGTTTTTCTTTTTAGTGAGGGAAAAGTGTAGAAAAGTGAGACAAAGGTATGGATGTGGAGCAGAACAGGCTGATTTTTGGAGATTTTGGAAATGTGCTGGATTTTTTTTCCCAGATCCAAGAAGAGAGAGAGGCCTTACCTCTGAAGAATTTTGAAAGTGAAATTCTGGACGCAATCCATCACAATTCTGTTGTTGTCATCCGTGGTGCCACTGGTTGTGGCAAAACCACCCAAGTGCCCCAGTACATCCTGGATGAACATATCAGAACCAATCGAGCTGCCGAGTGCAACATCGTGGTGACACAGGTGGGGCACGTGTGACCACTTCTATGGTGGATGTGGGTTATGGTGCTGCTGGTAGTTAGGACAAAAATCCCATCATCCCATCCAGAATGGTTTGGGTTGGAAGGGATCTTAAAGCTCAGCTTGTTCCACCTTCCAGCTGACCAGGTTGCTCAGAGCCATGTCCAACCTGGCCTTAAAGGCTTGAAGGATGTATTGAGGAACGTAATTATCATACAGGACAATATTCATAAAGATATCACCTCAGTAATGGAAGTAGGAGAAACCTCAGCACTGTGTATGTTTTCATTGGGATTGTTATTCTTTCATGGGTCTTCAGTTTGGATAATCTGGCTTGTACCTTGCCTAGGTGGAAACTTTACTGCAGAGGGAGGGGAAATAATTTGGGCAATACCAGCTGGTAGTTCCCACATATCCTTCTATCCCTCCCCTGTGATTTCATGTGTAAAATTCACCATTTCAGAAGGAAAAAAGGTGCTGTTACAGATACTAGTGTTTAATGATTACTCCGTGAAGAAACCTTAGGCCAGGACGCCTGTAGCACTTCCAATTTCCTTCCTTGCTTCCTGTGGTGTTGTGACAAACTGGCAAAGCCTCACCAGTAAGTCGGGGCCAACCTTTCCCTGCAGCCACGTCGGATCAGCGCGGTGTCCGTGGCAGAGCGCGTGTCCTACGAGAGGGGGGAAGAGCCCGGGCAGAGCTGCGGGTACAGCGTGCGCTTCGAGTCCGTGCTGCCCCGGCCACACGCCAGCATCATGTTCTGCACCGTGGGTCTGTACTGCTGCTAATGCCTGGGGCTCCACTCTGAGTCGTTAACGCTTGTAGGAAGTCTGTTTAAAGGATTGAAAAGGGTTTTTTGGATAGAAGTTGGCGTTGTGCTAAGGTTAAGGTTGTTGTTCAGATGTCTGGTAATGCAGGTCTGATGGCACGTGGAAATAATCTCACAAAGAGATAAAACTGCCATATGGTTGTCCTTAGATAGAGGGGGAAGCAGCACGGGGTGGGAACGATGAGAGGCTTTCAGGTGGCAGTGCTTCATGTCCTCGCTGTGACATGCACAGGTGAAAGCATGGGAATTGGAGATGGACTTGGAAAAGGGGCTGGGCAGTCTGCACACTTAAACCAGGGGCTGGGAGGGGGAAGACTGAGCTTTTAGAGAAACATTTACCTGCTGTGTCTTTTCCAGGTGTTCTTCTGAGAAAGGTGGAGACCGGGATCCGTGGCATTAGTCATGTTATTGTTGATGAGATCCATGAGAGAGACATTAATGTGAGTTAGGTGGTGATTCCAGCCCGAATGTGCTTCTGTCTAACTTGTGTGTGTGTTTGTGTGCAGTGGCCAGTGTGTGAGAGGAAACAAGGGACACATATGTTAGCTTTCCATCTTCAATAAGATTTTTAGAAACTCTTAATTGCTCCTTACCTGATTAGCAGAGCAAGAAGTTGTGCTTCCTTGCTGCCCTCTGACTTCTTTCCTGGTAGGATCTCCTGTTTCCTGGTCCTCTCTGGAAAATGGAACACCACGGTACAAACACATCTTGTCCAAATGGGAGAGCACAATGAATGTCACTGTCACTTTGGAGTGCTGTTCCTACTGACAGTGTTGTATTACTGCTGATATTTTACAGAACCTGCAATAGAACTAGGGGAGGGATTAAATGTCATTTAAGAAATGGGAAAAATTTTCTGTCCCCTCGATTATTCTGTATAGTTTTCAGGTTTTATAATTTTATAGTTTTCACACCAAGAGTGAGAGAAACTACAAAGTTCTGGCAGGATATTTAAGCTTGTTTGGATGGAATTTGGGGACTCATTTGGATGGAATTGGAACACACATTTTTCTCTTCATCAATTAAGTTTATGATAATGATGTAAAATACAAATTTTGAAATTTTGACTGAGATAGGAACAATACCTGTGCAAGTAAGGGCCTGCCTAACTACGTGGCAAAACTAAATCAATGTCATGTTTAAACAGAATTGTAAACATCACATACGTGTGCACTGAGTTGTTCCTATTTATTTTATGAACTATGGCTACTTTATATGTAAACCAAATTTACAAAGACCTGAGGTTGTGATGTGTTGTTAGGAAGGAAGCAGAAAAAATAATCCTTTACACTGAAGATGCTAAAATTCACTTACCCAGGAATTGCAGTAATTTCCAAATAAAGCACTGATAGCTGTTCCTGGTGTAGTCCAGTAAAACTCCTGTTCATTAAATATGCATGTCTGTGCAGTTCCTTCTGGTCCCTTGGGGAGATACTGCTTTTTATGGATATTGCTTTTTATGGATGACTCTTTTATTCCCCCCCTGTGCAGACTGACTTCCTTTTGGTGGTGCTGAGGGATGTCATTCAGGCGTACCCTGAGATCAGGGTTGTCCTCATGTCTGCCACCATCGACACCAGTATGTTCTGTGAGTACTTCTTCAACTGCCCCATCATCGAGGTCTACGGCAGAACCTTTCCTGTCCAAGGTGAGTCACTGCTTGCACTTCCAGGAACTGCTTTACTTTTTATCAGTCTCAGCTTCGTACTCTGAGACATCCCAGGTGCATCAGGAGACTCTGGAGAGGTGATGAAAAGAATGATGTTCCCTTACACAGGTTTCTGGCAGTGAGCCCTGATCACCTGTCTGTCCTTGCAGATTATTTTCTGGAAGATTGTATTCAAATGACTCAGTTCATTCCTCCACCAAAGGAGAAGAAGAAGAAAGAGAAGGATGAGGAAAGTGCTGAAGATGAGGACGTATGTTTGAGTTTTTTAATATGAAAAATTGAACAAGTGCCAGTTTTAGGACCCTTAACTCAGGTGTAATTAATCTGGCATTGCTGAACTGAAACACTAGTAGCAGCTTTCCTATTTTTAAAATCTGAGATAGCTGTTAATTTCAGCAATAGAAGTGAATTTTCTCATTGTCCTTCTAAACTGAAGAATTTCTTTTTCATTGAAGCTGAAGTTCTCAGGCTTTGTCAATCTACTTATTTTTAAAGCTAAAACTGGAATGCTTTTGAAAGTGAAAAGATAGGTGAGGCGACCTTGGAAGAAGAAACTTCCAAGAAGAAATATGAGGGTGAAAATGTAGATCCTCTCCCTTCTTCACTTGCAGTTGATATTGTCAGGACTCAACATACATTGTCAAAAAACTGTCAGTTGGACAGCTTTTAATTTGTAGGTTTGAAGCTTCTGTTTAGGCCAGTTATTTGAAATTTTTTTTTAAATGGTCAGTTTTTCTTGGTAGGCAACTACCCACATATCTCATTTTCCTGTTTGCCTGGCCAGCCAGACTCTACAGTTTGAGTAAATGAATTTATACCTTTTATTTGTGTTTTTTTTTTTTTTTAGACCAATTGCAACCTTATTTGCAGTGATGAATATGGCCCAGAAACAAAGCACTCCATGGCTCAGCTGAATGAGAGAGAAACCTCTTTTGAGCTCATTGAGGCCCTGCTGATTTATATCAAGACTCTGAATGTCCCAGGAGCTGTCCTTGTTTTCTTGCCTGGCTGGAACTTGATCTATACAATGCAGAAGCATCTAGAAATGAACCCACGTTTTGGTATGAGCAGCTGTTTCATTAAATTTGATCTTTTCCAAAGGAAACTGTTGGCTGTGTGAAGATGAGCAGCTTAGGGAGCTAATTTGTTGTGAAGGTCAATGGGCAGAAATTTTTATGTTGTGCTAAGAAGAAATGAGATTCACATAGTAGTAGCTACCAACCTCCTTGTATTCCTGTTGTAGGAGGCCACCAGTACAGGATTTTACCTCTGCATTCCCAAGTTCCTCTGGAAGAACAGCGTCGAGTGTTTGATCCCGTGCCTTCCGGAGTGACCAAAGTATGGGAACCTTCTCTGTGTGCAGTTCTGTTGAGCTTTTGGGGAATGCATTGCTGACTTCTTTTATTGAAGTTGTGTAGTTTATCTTGCTGTGCATCCTGAGCTATTTCAGACCCAGTAATGTCACTCTGCACTTCCTGGCTTCTGTAGGTTATTTTATCTACCAGCATTGCCGAGACCAGCATTACCATCAACGACGTGGTCTTTGTTATCGACTCCTGCAAGTGAGTTCATGAAGCAGCTTTTTGTTTGGTAAATCCTACTCTTGGGAATGCAGGGAAGGTTTTGGGAGCACACAGAAGTGCCTTGTGTTCCCGTGCTCCCAGAGCTGAGCTCGAGGACTCTAACTCAGGACAAATTAGCATTGTTTGTAGCTGGTCAGCACAGCGACACCACACTGGCATCTCAGTGGGCTGGGCTGGTCGTGCTGGCACTGTTCATGTGAGGTGTCAATGGGTCTCCATGCCAATTTGATAGATGTCATCTGCCAAATGAGTATTACAAACCCTCAGTGTCTGGCTCATGGAATAGAGGAAGATTTTTGTAGTCTGTTATACATCCTGTCTTGCTGTGCATGTTCTCTGAGCAAATTACACATGGAGAGCTCATGAATTCATGAGAATTTTAAGCTTTTGGGACAGTTGTGAGAATGTCGTTCTGTGTATGGCTTGGGGCACTGCTTTATGAAGAGTGTGATGCTTTAGCTTCCAGATCCATGCCTAACTAGCCAAAGCTCAGCTGCTCAAACAGGGTGGTTGGCTTCTTAAAAGCCATGTGGCTCAAGCAATAAAATAAGACCTGATTTGGCAGGACAGAAGGTGAAGAACTTCTGATCTTAAGTGTTTTTTTTTCTCTTGGAACAGGCAAAAAGTGAAGCTGTTCACTGCTCACAACAACATGACAAACTATGCCACAGTCTGGGCATCGAAAACCAACTTGGAGCAGCGGAAGGGCAGAGCCGGGCGTGTGCGTGCCGGGTTCTGCTTCCACCTGTGCAGCAGGGCTCGCTTTGAGAGGTGAGGAACAAAACACCCTTGGAGGGTTCTCCCACAACTCCTGTGTGCTGCCCCTGGCCAGACTGGGGGAATCACTGCAAAAAGCACAGAATGACGTGTGACGTCAGTTCGCACCGAAATAGCGCAGTTCTTGTTCTTAAAATAACGTACATACGTTGATAAGCTGTTACCCATAATATGAGGTGGATAAATAGTTCATGACTTTAGTATTGAGAGCTTCACTGCAACCTACACTATGTCTCAGGGGGAAAATAATACTGCTTGGGAATTGAGGCAAGGCAGAAAAGGGCTTTGTAATGAGAGTGAGGGTCTAGTCTGCCTGCAAACATTGGGAACACCTGGCATCTCCACGTAACTTTCATTCTGCCATGGAAGTGGTAAAAAGCAGGGAAAGCAGATGTTGCTTTTCTCTGAATGCCCATTCCATGGCCAGGAAGCCCCTTCATGCTATTCTATCACCTTCCCTGCTGCTGCAGCTTTTGACCTCTTCTCTCTGCTGAGCTGTTTCTCCGTTACTAGAGCCATGGAAATGTCTTTGCTGGTTGGAGAAGGTTGCACAGCTGTTACACTCCGTGTTTGATCTCTCTCATGAAAATTCCAGTGCTCCTTTCTTTGGCTGTTGGAGCATAACTGTGTTTTGATGTTCAGCTTTTTGTAACCTATGAAAGCATCAGTTGATCAAAAGCTCTCCTTGAACTGCTCAAATTTGTTTAGATCTGCTGTCAAGTACAGTGGAGTGATTTTAATTAGTAATTTTTGACAGAAAACTAATTTTAGACTACTGAACTAATCGTTGGACTTCATGATTTTAAAGTTACCTTCCTTGAAAGAATATAAACCCAAAATACACTAGTTCCATGGTGCCTTGGAAGAAGTGTTTGTGGATTTGTGAAGATAATCTTTTGAGAGATACCATCTAAATCTGGTGCCAGCTGAACCTGGATATCTGTTCAAGGTGTTTTGAAACCTTTTCTAGCTGCTGTTGCTCAGTGCAGTCATTCCTTGGACTTCATATTTCAACCAGCAAGCTGAAGGATCACGAAGGATCACTGTGCTACAGACTTAAGAGCTCTATGTGTTTCCATCAAATCTTTTTCCTACCACAAAAATGCCTTTAGAAAACATCCAGCAGAAATACTTACCCTTTTTAACGATCAGAGTGTACAGGGGGAGTGGGTGGTTTGGAGTTGATGGGACAGGTAGAGAAGTGCTTGTATGAAAGGTGGGCTGCAAGCAGGTTGTCTCTCAGCAGTGGAAGAGTTTCCTCAGCAGA
Source organism: Calyptomena viridis (assembly GCA_013390005.1). Classification (NCBI taxonomy): domain Eukaryota; kingdom Metazoa; phylum Chordata; class Aves; order Passeriformes; family Eurylaimidae; genus Calyptomena; species Calyptomena viridis. Next base: position 1,623,961 of record WEIV01024485.1, read on the forward strand.
GGAGGAGATGATTGTAAGGGTAAGTGTGGGGCTGGACACAGCCATACTGGGAATCAGACTCCAGCCATGCAGGCTCCATGTAGTCAGCCTGTGCTGGAAGCCACAACAGGCAGTGGTGATGTGAGGGGTACACACTGTGTGCGTTCCCAGTGTGAATTTACCCCAGAGGAGAATGGAGAAGCACAGAACTTCCCGGTAGAAGGGCCCAAGTTCCAGGAGCACAGAGGGACCATGGCTTGGCTCAGAGGCAGCGTTTGCTCTGGAGGGCAGTGCCTTCTGCTGGTGGAATGACCCCTCGTGGTGCTCAAAGCCTGTGTTCAGAGAAACAAGCCCTTCTTTGTGCTCTTCTCATTCCAGACTTCAGACTCACATGACGCCCGAGATGTTCCGAACGCCGCTCCATGAGATCGCTCTGAGCATCAAGCTGCTGCGGCTGGGAGGGATCGGGCAGTTCCTGGCCAAGGCCATCGAGCCGCCCCCCCTGGACGCGGTGATTGAGGCAGAGCGCACCCTCAGAGGTACCTGTGCCAGCTGCCTCCAGGGCTCTCCCACGTACCTGAGCCCTGGCAGAGGCTGCACCGCCCCTGTCGGACACAGCAAGGTGTTTCCTGCAGGCATCGTGTGGGTGGCAGTGGCTTGTGCAGCTAAAGAAATATTTGAATTCCCAAGTGGAGTGTCATTCCTTTAAGAAACTTGAGCCTTCAAACTTGGGCCTTCTTCTGTTGTTTTACTAGTAACTGATGTGAGCTTCCAGCTTCCTGTTTTCCAGCTGTGGCACTGCTGTGTACAACACAGTCCAGGGCCTGAGGCATTCACAAAGCTGCTGTAAAAGCACTGAGATAGAGAGCTTGGGAGTTGGTGTATAATTACTGCTTTGTACAGTTTGCTGACCCAGTATCTCAAATTTTTTCTCAAGTAATTAAATCTCCAGTTTATAAATCTGCATAAAAAACCAGGAGAAACCAAGGTGGGGATGGAGCTGTCTCCCCACTCTTTTCCAAGGAACCAACTAGAATACGAATAAAATGGAGCAGGGAGGAACCCTCAATTTATGCTTTAGATGTAAAGCAGTGACATCAAACTTCAACACACTTTGCAAATGTTACTAAATAAACACCTCTTAACATTTTTAACAACTGAAATACCTGTTTGATTGTTGATTTTATGGAAAAATTGTGTGACCAGCCTACATTGCTTATGAACAGGAGGGAGACCAGAATGAAAAACACAACTGGGGATATGTATTCAAGTTTAATAACTTTCTGGTCTAAAAAGTATTCTTTAGATACCAAGAAAAATGGATTTGATGGTGGCTAAGGAGTCCTTTGTGTGTTTTCTTTCCTGTTTAATTGCTGAGGTTACAAAGCTTTTTTTGCCTTTTTTTTTTTTGTTAAAAATCTTCTAATAGCTTTGAGGATGAATACATGTGATAATTTTTAGGTAATGGAAGGAGGGAAAGGGAGGTAAAGCCTCATGGAGAAGAGAGTTTTTGGTGTTCTCTTTTTGAAGAGAAGGGTTCTGTGATTTAGCAACAGCAATGAAGACTCCACAGTTGACTGTGATTAGATCAAATACAGGGACTTGGAAAAGTTTTGTAGTGGTTTGTACAAAAACAAGCTAAAAAGGAAGGGAAAAAAGACGTATGTGAATTAAATAGTGATTATTTGAACTGTGGAGGAGGTAGTAAAGCATCTGTAAGCTAAAGTAAAATTTATGTGACCTCATACCAGCTTTGAAAATCAGGTTGGCAATATTGTAAACAACATTAAACTTAAGTACAGAGGGGGTTTATTTAAACACGCTTATTAAAACTCTGATTTTCTTATCTAAGGCTTTCTGGGATTAGCTAACCCTCCTTGATAACAAGGGATCTTGTTTCAGAGCTTGATGCCCTGGATTCCAATGATGAGTTGACGCCTCTTGGAAGAATCCTGGCCAAGCTTCCCATTGAACCTCGTCTGGGCAAGATGATGATCATGGGCTGTATTTTTTAGTAAGTTGAGTGGTCTCAGTGGTCTTACTCTTGTTTCTCTGAGTTCCCAAGCCTCCTGCCATGCACTGTATGAGAGAAAAACCAATACATCTAGATGAGCAATAAGTGCTGCAGCTGGGGAGAGGAGACTGAATATTCATGGGAGCACAGGAGAAATAACTTCCAGTGTAGGGAATAAAGTAGTCATGAAACTGAGAGTTAGGAGGAAGAGACCAGTGGAGGCTGAATATTTATGAATGAAGAGTGGGACTCAAAACATTTAAATATAACAGTGAGCTGGAGATGAGGGGAAATGGAATTTGACACTGAGATAAGGAGAAAAACGAATCCCCAGGTTTTGCTTTAGCAGAAATCTGTTCTATGTCATTGTGATGACTGTAGGGTCCTTTTCACCAGAAGGTGGTGTATGGATGGGGAGGAGGGGAGGGAAGATAGAGCTAATTTAACATCCACTTCCAGGGAAGTGTTTCAGTGAAGAGCTCTGGTGGATAAGGGCCACATACTGAGGTCTCCAGCAGAGAAGTCTCACTGCTATCAGCAGCCTGCAGCAGGTGCTGGCAGCAATAACTGAATGATCCCGATCCCTGTGTGGTTCCTTTCAGCGTGGGAGATGCTGTTTGTACCATCTCTGCAGCCACCTGCTTCCCTGAGCCCTTCATCAGCGAAGGCAAACGCCTGGGTTATGTCCACAGGAATTTTGCAGGCACCAGGTATTCCGACCACGTCGCTTTGCTCTCCGTCTTCCAAGCCTGGGATGATGCAAGGTACCAGCTGCTGGGGAGCCCTGCTAACACAGTGTGAGCTTTTCCCTTCCTCGACCACACCTCTAATTGCCTCTGTTTGTTTTTCAGGATGGGGGGTGAAGAAGCAGAGAAAAGGTTCTGTGAGCACAAAAGACTCAGCATGGCCACTCTTAGAATGACTTGGGAAGCAAAAGTCCAGCTGAAAGACATCCTTATTAGTTCTGGCTTCCCTGAAGGTGATTCTGCTTGGACATAGTAATTTAATAATTGCTGCTCTGCTCTTATAGCTGCATTCAGATGGAATTTTAGTGCTGTCTCCCAGACCAGAGAAGCTGTGATGGCTGTGGTGCAGCACAGGGAGATTTTGGAGGCTGAGGTTAGGGCTGCGGGATTAAAAATATATTAAGCAGTTGTGCTTAGGGTGTTACCTCCCTGATTTCATTTCTCCTTTACTTGGTGCATCTCCAAAATGTGCTGTGCTGTACTTCCCCATCCTTTCCATTAGCCTTAGCAGGGAGTCTTGTGAGCTGAGCAGTGTGATGTTCCCTATGATTCCTGCTGCAGGAGAGATGTGCAGCAGTGTGCCAAATTATTCCATTTTCTAATTAAAAAATAAAATTCTTGAACAGGTTCTGAATTTGCCTAGTGTTGCTGAGGAGCTCAGTGAAATGGTTTGTGTGGCTGAATTTAGCAGATATTTATCTCCCCTCCTTTTCCTTTTTATTTTTTCTTAAAATTCCTTCGATTTTTTTTCTCCTCCTGCTGCTAGGATCACTGCTGCTTTTATCCTTAACTTTCTGGGCAAGATGACCTGAAAACAAGCCACTAGAGACTCGGGGGGGGGGTGGGTTGTAACAAATAAACTAGTAAGAACACCCTTTCTGACCTCCCCCAAAAGATCTGTTTCCAAAGAAATTACAGTAAACACACTGTGGTAACACACATGCTGGGCAAACCCCTCTCTCCTTGTTTATTAAGAGTTTGGGAGAGAAAAACACCTCCTTGTAGTAGTATGTTTCAGCTTTTTGTTCTCCATTAAGAAATTAAAAATTGAATGTAGAACTGAAATGCTCTGAGCGCAGAGGTCATTGAGGAGCAGTTGCACATCTACCAGTGGATTGGATCAGAAAAATCCATTGATCCAGGATCCTGAACAGCTCTGCTGTGCTCTCCTACATGACCTGTGGATTTGAGCTACTCTTCTGTTCTCTGCCAACAGAATGTTTGATGACTCAACCATTCAACAACACTGGCCCAGACAACAATCTGGATGTTGTCATCTCCCTGCTGGCTTTTGGGGTCTACCCCAATGTCTGCTACCACAAGGAGAAGAGGAAAATTCTTACCACTGAGGGGCACAACGCCCTCATCCACAAATCATCTGTCAACTGCCCTTTCAGCAGCCAGGACATCAAGTATCCATCACCCTTCTTTGTTTTTGGAGAAAAGGTAAAGACTTTGGGCTTGTTCTTGATCATGTGCTGCCAGATTGTTCAGGAGACTCTTTTGTAAAGAAGCCATAAGAAGAAAACTGACTGTGCAATATTGAGCTTGGTTTTGGGGGGGCGTTAGTGGGTTTTCTTTTCAGATAGTGAACTTTATGTGGTCCTCAGCCTTCCCAGTAACTTCCAGGCAATCACATTCAGTAGAATGTTCCTGTGAGTTCTGTGACAACAGCCAGGTCATAGAGAAAGATCTAAATCACTATCTTCTTTCAGAGTTTGTTTTAGGAGCTCTTCAATGCTAATTAGGCACCCTTCTGCTACTTATGAATCCAGGGAGAGAACAGCAACATAGGCTATGGCAGTGGGGTGCTCCTGTTCTGACCTGTAGGTAGTTTGTCGTCTCCTGAGGACAATTCCCATTTCCCAAGCATCTCTTGAAAACCCTGGGATGCTTAAACACTCATGGGATGATGTGTTCCTCCATCCCATGAATCTGCACTCAGCACGTACTGTACCTGTCCAGTGGGACCCCTGTGAACTCTCCTGAGCTCCAGTGAGGGCCTTATGAGCTCAGCTCCTCCTGCTCACCCTTCTTTCAAGAAGCAAACAAAGGCAATGCTTTTGTGTGTGGTAATAAATGGAGTTTTAAACCCTTTGGGCACTGGCTGGGATCTTGTCTTGATAATCTGGATGCTCACATCCATAGTTGAGAGCTGTGGTGAGGCTTTGCCTCTCTTCACCCTTCACATCAGGATCCCAGGAGGGTCAGACCTTCAATCCACCTCGACCATGCTCTTCTGTTCCTCTTTCAAGTGAGGGGCAGGAGCTGGGGAGTCAGGGCTGTTATCTCTGGCTCAGGACACACAGTCCAAGTGCTCACTTCAAGTTCAAGCTTAAGGTCTTTTTCTATAGAAGGAAAAAGCAGGCTGGCACACTCGCACGAGTAGGACTCTACTGAAGCAGCTTTTCATGCCAGCCCCAGCATTGGTGGGAAGATAAGTCAGCTGTGCCTTGGTCACTTTTAGGCTGGCAAAGCATGAGAAGGCTCTTGCAAAACCTCAGCTGCATAACTGCAGACACAGAAAATGAATATTTTGAAATAGCTGTTAGTTTTTGGTGAGTTTTTTTACACCAGCCAGTACTGAATCCCTGTAAACATCAGCCTGGCATTAATTTTTGTGTGTGTATGTGCTCTTGTAATCTCCTAATGTTATACCTAGACTTTTCTTGCAAAACTCTCCTGTTTCAGTGTCCAAAGGAAGGTGTAAGGATTTGTTTTCCATGTCAAGAGTTGTTTTCCTCTTTCACCTGCAGATTCGGACACGAGCCATCTCTGCCAAAACCATGACCTTGGTGAGCCCACTGCAGCTGCTCCTCTTTGCCTCCAAGAAAGTCCTGTCAGATGGGGAGCTCATTCTGGTGGATGACTGGTATGGACCTTCTTGGTGCTCAGAATCATGAAATCATGGAGTGTTTTGGGTTGGAAGGGACCTTAAAGCTCATCCAGTTCCAACCCCTGTGACTGAGGGCAGTGTCAGGTGACACAGACACAAGTGTCCGTGGGACAGGAACCCTGGAGCAGGCCATGCACCAAGGTGTGCTTCCTGTGAGGAAGGGAGGGGTTTATTGCAGCACTGTTCCATGCAGATTATCTGCTTAAACTGGAAACAGGACACCAGGCAGTTTCCATAAAAGCTGCTGATTTTTCCCCTGTAACTGGAAGGTGAATAAGAGGTATTGTGTGTTTTGGACCTCCTCTTCAGACAGAGGCTGAGGAAAGTCTTGAAAACAGGAGGGAACTTATTGCCTCTGGCAGTGTAAATTTTATGGCCATGACCAAATACCATCTGGATGTCTTTTTGTTCTTTTATTTTTTTCTCCCTGGTCAGTAAAATGGAGGCAAAGAAATGCTTAAGGTTAATTCACTAACATTCTTGAGGGTGGCCTGGAGCTTTCAAAATCTTGGAGGCTCATGTTTTCAATTCACTTTATATTTTTGAATCTTTTTGTTTTGACATGAGGACTTACAGCATGATGTTATCTGAGTAGAGAGTCATAGAGTCCCATTATGGTTTGGGTTGGAAGGGACCTTAAAGGCCACCTCGTTCCACCCCCTGCTGTGGGCAGGGACACCTTCCACCATTCCAGGTTGCTCCAACCTGGCCTTGGACACTTCCAGGAATGGAGCAGCCACAGCTTCTCTGCCCAGCCTGTGCCAGGGCCTCCCCACCCTCACAGGGAAGAATTCCTTCCCAATATCCCATCTAACCCTGCCCTCTGGGGTGGCTCTAACACATCCTTGTGCTGCAGGATCAAGCTGAAGATGCCGCACCCGGCGGCCGCCTGCATCACGGCCCTGCGCGCTGCCATGGAGGCTCTGGTGGTGGAAGTGACCAAAGATCCCGGGATCATCCGGCAGCTGGACCCGGCACACGAGCGGATGCTGAATGTGATCCGGCAGCTCTCCAGGCCGGCGGCCGCGGGCATCGCACTCATGGCTGCCAACACAAGGTGAGCGCGGATCCGTCGGAGCCCTGGGGCGAGCACGGGAGCTTTGGGATTTGGTTTCAGAGTCCACACTCGGGGTGTATGTGAAGTAGTCCCGTGCAAAGCCTGACGTAGATACATCACTGCCTGTTTCCACAGGAAGGACACGCGGCTCTTGGCAATAAAAGCTGTCATCACCTCTTGCAAAACACAATGACTTTTAAAGAAAAGATAATCCAGATTTATTTTGGGCAAACCTATTTCTGGAAATAAACATTTGGCTGGGCTTGCACCCCTCCATTCCCCCTTGTTTTCATGCCTTGCTTCTGAAGCAAAGGAAAACTCCTGAAGTGGAAAAAGTGCAAAAGTGCAGCTGTGGTCCAAACACTGTGTTCTGTCACAGGAAACTCTGTTCTGTCACTGTGTTCTGTTTTAGCTGAGGGTCTTCAAGAAATGGAATTTGTACGGTTGCGTCAGGTCTGTGATGTTTGTCTTTGGCAGGTTCGGGGACGGCCCTCGCCCCCCCAAGATGACCCGCTACGACAACGGCGGTGGCCCCAGGGGCTGGGGAGGTCCCCACAGGGGCAGAGGCTACGGGGGCTACGGCTACTCCGGCCGGCGCTCCGGAGGAAGAGGATATCCAGGTAGCCCCGGGGGAGCCTACGGAGGTGGGGGCGGCTACCGAGGAGGAGGAGGAGGGTTCCGAGGAGGGGGCTACCGAGGAGGCTACGGGGACCTGGGCAGGGGCGGGTGGTAGTGACAGGAGGTCAGTGAAGTCTCTCCACTTGAACAAAAGCGTGTTTTTCTCCCAAATTCCTTTCTTCCTCTTCCCAGTTTGCCATTTTGGTTCCTTAGTACAAGTACAGCTCTGTAATATATCATGCCCTTAGGGAATTTCCTGCAAGTTGTATGATTTTATTCTTAATAAAGAGTTTGTTTTTAAAGACTTACATGTTTGATTTTGGGTTTGGGTTTGGATTTTGAAGCCGCCTTCTGTTGGTTGTTGGAGGTATGAGGCACTCTGAGGAAACCTTTTAAGTGCCTAAAACCATTCCCTGCCAAACAGATTCCAAATTACAGCTTGGGCTCAGTGGGGATTTCTCTTTGTTGTCTAATAAGCTGTGCAAATAGGCCTTGCTGCAGTGGTTTTCCAACCATGCCAGGCAGCACTGTGTTCCTCTGCAGGCAGCCACTGGCCTCCTGCATGCTGTGTTACCCTTCATGGTGAGCTCTTTGGCTGACCCAGGTCCTGTGGGAGCATGGAATACCTGCTCCAAGACTGATGTAATGCTGCTGGTCTCTGCAGAACTCGGAGCCATCTCAGAAGCATGAACTGCTCCCTTCATCCAAGACAGTGTTCATTGCCATTGCTTCCCCCAAACATTCTTCCACATCCATGTGGAGGAGAGCAGTTCTTTTATGGGAATGCGTTGACATTGCAGCCTGTGGATTCCAGATACTGGAAGCTCAGCTGGCTGCCTGGTGCTCACAGAAGTGTATTGACACAGAGGGGATAAAAGCCTTCCAGCCCCGAGCAGATTAACCTCCCCACCTCCCACTAATGCACTGCAGAACCAGTGGTTAGTTGCACTTACAGAGGTCTGGGAGGTGGTAGTGGTTGAAGTTTAAAGCAAGTTCAGCATTTGTGGTGTTCCTAAGGAAGAACAAGGTAAGGGTGAAGCACTGCTTTTCCCCTCACAACTGCTAAAAGCCAAACACCACAGGAGGCTTAGATACCCAGCTCTGAATTGCAGGGTCAGTACCCATCTCCAAACCTAAACCTGGGATTACTGCGGAGCATGTACCATCTTCTGCCTGCTCTGCAGAATGGTCGCTCCATGCCATGTTCCCAAAATCAGAATTATTTTTCTTTTCCAGTTTGGGCCCAGGAGAAACCTGTGAGGGAATCAGCAGGGTTGAACACTGGAAGATGTGCTGTAGTGTTAGCCACCCTCACTGTCCACACTGTGTTTATTTGTCCAGACAAAACCTGCTTTCCTTGGCTTGCCCCTCAGACTTGCCCCAAACTGGAAGCAGGGAGCAGATGTCTAGTGGTTTTAAAGACAACTACTTAATTTCGGTATCAGGGTCTGAAGTATATAAACCCGTTAAAGATTTCTAACTTTCTCTCTAGCTCTTACTGGTCAGCATTTAAACAGGAGGGGGGTGCAAGGTGAGGAAGGTGAAACAGGATACCAGGGATTACCAGGTATATGTACAATATTCTATGATAGTAGTGAAAAAAGGTTTTAATGAGGTATTTCAATGGTAAGTCCTAGCTACAGAAGTTCCCTTTTTAGAGTAAAGTTGATGTTTGTCAGGTCTATTTACAAAAATTACTCTAGTTTGCTAGTAAAGCTATTATTAACTGTTATTGGGGAAAAAAAGACAAAAACTTAACATTAATGCTTCCCTGGCTGTGCTGGGAGGTTTCACTGGTTCTGACACTGTTGTCATGATGAATTTTGTAGCTCCCTGAGATGTCTGTGCCTCTTGGGTACACCTCAACACCACAGCCCCATTCGTTAACATAAAGATTAAACCTAATTTGTGTGGTTCTTGGGGTGTCCTGTGCATGGGCAGGAGTTGGACTCGATGATCCTCGTGGGTCCCTTCCAGCTCAGGAGATCCTGTGATTCTGTAATTCTAATTTCATGTTGCTTGTAAGAACTGTTAAAGTTAATGGGTACTTAAGGTGCCAAAACAAGTGAAAGTGTGGAGGTCACAGGCTGTGGAGGGGGAAGGTGCTGAGGACTTCTTAGCATCTACAGATGACAGCTTATGGTTTTATCTGTGTGCTTAGTGTTTTACATATTTAGGAGTGTCGAGCACGAAAGTACTGCTTAACAACATTCAGTCTGGCTTTTAGTATCTAATCCAGCAGGCCCAGTTAAGTGGGGAAGCAATAATCCTCGCCTCCACTTGATGAATAGCACAGTCTAAACAAGGATTGACATGCTAATGAGGAGCTTAAGCAGCCGGGGTACAGAAAACCGAAAATTAACCTGAAATGACAAGTACATTTTCACAGTAAAAACGGGGCTTGCACTGAGTTTACTGTGTCAGTGCTTCAAAAAGCCAAGTTGTCACAGCGCTCACAGCCCTTGTACAGCAAATTTGATTATGGAAATTCCAGAGGAAAGAACTACCTGTGCCGCGGCATCAGCGACTCTTCTCTGCTCTCCCCACCTGAGGTGCGTTGGGTTTGTACATCACATTTATCTTCTATTTGTTGGCTTTCAATATCACAGAGTTCTCATGAGGACATTTGGAAACAATCATAATTTCTTCTGGTTTTGCAGTTCCAAGTGGAAAAGAAGAAAAGTAATAACAAAAGTGTCACAACTGTAATATGAAGCATAACACTTGATAGTTCTTGAATTTTTATCTTGCAAATTAGCATTGGGATCAGTTAACTGGTCTCTTTTTCTGCCTCTAAGTAACAAAAGGGGTGAGGAATGCCAGCCAGGGGAAAGCTCATCTCAGAGGTACGACTTGATCAAGGTGAGTGGCTTGGCATGGAGGATGGTGAGGCCCTATTTGTGTCTGAAAGCTGAATGTTTGACATGCCCCTTTCTAACTTGGAGCTGGTCTGCTCACCTGGAGCTTTGATAGGAAAAGATCTGGAAATGGCTGCCTGGAAGCAGTTTGTCAGTTCAAACACTGTCTGTCATATCTTATCTGAAACTGGTTTGTCACTGAATCCCTGCTCTCCTCTATTCCAGTGGCACAGTATTTTTTTCCATAGATAGTAGCTCACAAATTCTGCTTTGCTGTTTATTTTCTCACTGGAAGTTTTTAATCCCATTAAACGTCCTGGGGAACTTACTGTTCTCTGTCATTTGCTGGGAACCATTAATCAAGGCTGCTTTGAGCTCGTAAAGGTAAATTAGAAGAGAACACAATACTAAGGCCCAATAATAATGTGTTTAGTGAACAGGGATAAGTTTACAGCCTCGTGTTCTCCTGGGAAAACACCCTCATGGTGTTCACTGCACCAACTTACTGAAGCCACGTTCAGATTTTCATGTTGCTGAAACAGGATCCATAGGAAAATGTTTCACCACACAGGAAAGAGTGAGCACTGCTTCCTATGTCTGAGCAACTCAGAAAAGAGGAAAGTTTCCAATTTAAGAGCAATCTATAAATCTGCCCTGCTCTGTTTCCTGCAGTCAGTTCCTTTCGCAGAGGGGTTTTAGATACCAGGACTGTATTACGGAATTCCAAGTTTTCCTCCCACGCTGCCATCTGCAAAGAGAGGTTCAAAAAGACTGTACTGGAAAATACATGAAGAACTGGGTTTTTTTTTTCCATCACTATGGGTTTTATGCACAGTTTGACTCCTGACCTATAGTCAGTGTGTAGTTGCTCACTGTTTCTCTTACCTTCTACCAAAGGAATTAATAGCCAGCTGGTTGGGGGTTTTTTGAGGGGAAAGGGGAGTAAGATCTGTCTTGGCAGCATCAGCACACCTTCCAAAGAAAGCAATTGCAAGAAAAAGAAAAATCTTAATTATGGGGAACAGAAACATGGCTCTGTGCCATGTGCTGCTATTACTGTAGTGATGGCCTCACATTCCCACCTGTGGATGGAGAACAATAAGTTGTCACAGAATCACAGAACAGTTTGGGTTGGAAGGGATGTTAAAGAACATCCAGTTCCACTCCCCTGCCATGGGCAGGGACACCCTCCACTGTCCCAGGTTGCTCCAAGCCCTGTCCAACCTGGCCTTCAAAAGTCCTACCAGTCCTGAAAAGATACATAGCAGGTGGTACCCAGGAGTTTAGGAGGGATTCCAGGGAAGAAGAAAAGAGACCTCAAGTGTTGGATTTTTGGGGGGGTTTTTGTGCTACTGCAAAGCACCTTAAAAGCTAATTCCTCTCACAAGTCGTGGCCCAGTGGATGATTCCAGTGCAATGACCACTTGAGTTGTTACTCATTTTGTGTTCAGCTGCTCATTTGTTTGACAAAATTCTCTGATGGAGTTTGAGTATCCTATAGCCCAGATCACCATGTCACAGTGGGTTTATGGCAGGTTGTTCTGTGCTTTCTCACACAAGAACTCTGCCTCATTCCATGCACTGATAAGTGACATTCCTGAAGATGTTTTCTACATCTGTTTTCTTCTTGTCCTCCACTTTTCACCCCTTTGCTCTGCCGGCCTGAGCAGTTCTGGGATTTGGTGGCAAGAAAGAATTTGAAGAGTTCAGATGATCCAAACTCAACATGGTGGGAACTGCACAGGCACAGTCTGCTGGATGGTCTCAGAGCAGGAAACTTCTGTGAGAAACCCCCGGTAATGTCATATTTTCCAAGGCACCATTACAAACTTTAATTTTTTTAAAATCCTGGAGTGACTCAGAAATCTGGCACTGTCCAAAGTACGAGCTTGGCTGGTATGGGATGAGCATCTGCAGTGGAAGGAGGAGGCTTTGACATTAGGAGTCCTCCTGACCCAGCTGAAGACAAATTTAAGGCACCAAGGTGGCAGAAAGAATTCATAAATACCAGGTCCTAGATCAGAGCCATGGATATAAAAAGTCAGGATTAAAATGCATTATGTGATGTAATATGAGGACACACTGTAGTAAAAAGCAAAAATATCTTCATTATACTGTGCCAGACACTAAATAGAATATTTTGCCCAATATATTTCTGTTCCACAACCCCTCTTAAAATATAGAATATTTCTGGTACATAATAATAATTAAGGATTTATATGCTCATTTACATGAGAAGAGATTTTTTCCCTGATGTTGCCAGATTTCCCATGTAATTCCCAATGGATTTAATCCAGTTTCCCATTAATTGTACATCCTTTATATTCTATGTGCAACATGCAAGGCACCTGTGGCATCCCATGGATATGCAGACAAGGAAAACTGCAGTTTCAGGGTATACAAAGTGCTAAATAACCTGGAAAACAAGCCCCAGACTGTTGAACCAAAACAATCTTTTTTCCCCATGGGACAACTTTGACCTTAATAATAAATTTATAATATGTAAACTAAGCATAGCAATGGCTTGGTTTTGTTCTTAGGAGAAGCCAAATGAGCAGATTTCTGGTACATCCCTGACTGTGAAACAACTAGTCTTTTATATATAATCTCCTGGAATGCCCCCATGCTTATAAACAAACAAAGAAGTCCCAAAGCCCTGGACCTGGCACAGATTTATGCAGGAAAGACAGAATATGCATTTTAAGGCAAAGGTTTTCAAGTGTTACAGGTCTTGAGACCCATCTCAATTAGAATAAACCAGTCTCAAACTAGATAGAACAACCCCATATTAATCAACTAAGTTTTGCTAATTCCCTAACTTGAATCTTGCAGAGCCAGAAGAGCCTCAGGACTATCCTCAGTGGATTGGTTAGAGAAGAAAACTTTTATAGATATTATATACACATGAGGATAACTCTGATTCCAAAGAGCTTTCCTGGTTTTCCATAGGAGTGCCCATGTTGGTGTGATTACAGTGGTAACTCTTCCCAGGATGAAGTGGGTATGAAGTAGTTGAAGGTGCAACACACATGGATCTTGGTTTGATGTAAATTAGGATAAATCCTGCAGGAAGATGTTCCTCTGCATATGCTAAGGATCACCAGCACTACCACACAATGGGGGAATCAGACTGAGTATCTTTAATATCAGTTTGATCCCAAAATTCACAGTAAACTGCCCCCCCCCAAAAACAGCTGTCTATTAAATATATGAATAGAGGATGCTCTGGGGGTCCTCACCTGCTCTGCTGAGAGGTGTTGCAAGTTTTAAGCTGGCTGTAACATGTAATATGAGAAAAACCAAATAAAACCCTTAAGAGAAGAGCCAGCTTATGAACTGCAGCTGCCTTTTGATAATCTTTATTCTAAGGATGCAGCACCAATAGCAAAGTCAAACAGTTCAACAGCTGAACGTGAAAGCATTTTCATATTTGCAGACTCTCAAGAGCTTCAGATTAAGGTTTTTTTTCTTCCCTCACTCAGGACAAAGTCCAAGACTAAGTTTTTCAAAACTCCAAAGTTTTGTCTTTGAGTGTTCCAAATCTCATTTTCTCACAAAGTTTTAAAACAACTTAGTCTTAATTTTTTTTTGTCTTTTCCAAAAAAAATCTCTGGGATTCAGACTGAATGTGTCATTTTAAAAGTGATTTTAAAGTGACTTTGAAGTGTCACTTTAAATTTATCACTGGGAACAAAGGCAATGTTACAACCACCTTTATCTCCCTGAATGGTTCTCAATCACAAGAGTCATCAAGATCCAGCTAATGTTGCCTACTTGACATTTTTGACCAAAAGGTGTTTTGAAATGTCCTGTCGGCTCTCCAGATGAATTGTTATAGCCTTAAAAAACACAGAGAATAGTAAAGCAACATGGAACAATGCCTCTGGAATAACAAGAATAAGGTGGGAGGAGGACACAGCTGGAGTGAGGGGACCAGGAGAGAGGTTTCTGCAGAGCCAAGGACATTTCTACACCAGGTCAGCTGAGCCAGAGAAGCTTCCAAGCAACGTGGCATTTGCATCACCATGCACACGAAGAACCAGAGAGATGGATGGACCTGGATATCTTGTGATTCAGCTCACAAAGCTACTTAAATAAATGATCTATAATTTGAACTAAAAATCAGCATTTGTGAGACCAGCATCTTGCCCTCCTGCAATTCTTTGTGGCAGAATAATTTTCCAGGCTCAAAAATGTTAAAAAATGTACATTAAAAAGAATGGCTACATCAGGTAGCCACAGTAACCAACATGTACAAGTGAGCAACAAAAGTGTATCCCAAATGCTGGTTTCTGAATTTACATTTTAAAGGATGGTTCCTTCCCTTGCTGCCTGTGACTCATATACCCAAAGTTGTCTAAACAATGCAAGTAGCTTACTTGACTTTCCCACACTCTATAACTTACTCTGAGTTGCTTCCAGCTTCCATGGAGCCTTCCCTTTCAGAGTGAAGATTTCCAGGTTCTGCTCCGTTAAAGGTGACCTTCAAATTGAGTGGGGACTATGCAGAAGAGACCTATGGAGGAGGAGTTACAGTAAACTTAATTAGGGACCCAGAGCTGGCTTGTTTTGTTCCAAGTAAATTATCTTTGTCAGGAAAGCAAGTTCAGTGAAACTAAATCTGCAGAAAGCATTGTCTAAAGGAGACTTAGAAATCACTAAAAATAAGAGAGGACTTAAATAAGGGAAGAAAAAGGGGTGAATACATGGTGGCTGTAAAGACATGTGTGTATAAAAACATTTATATTAGTTTTGTGTATCCTAATGGAAATATGACTTCCAAAATGTACCCAGTTCTCACACCCAAGATTTTTACACTGTTAATAATTTTGAGAGAGTTCAAAGTGATCACAAAGTGTCCAAGGCCAAAAATAGGCCTAATGAAAAGACTTCAGCCTTGGTAACTTATCCAAGAGAAGCCTGGGAACTGAATCTTGAGCTGAAAGTGTTTACATAACAGAAGTCTTAAAAGAGAGCATTAGTTGCCTTTCTAAGAAAAAAGAATCTCTAATCATAACACCCTGTGCTTAGTAATGCTCATTTTATCCCAGGGAGTAACTGCCCTCACTGCAAGAGACTCTTGGTGAGATCCTGTTCTGTTAAACACAGTACCTAGATCATTAGCCTACTGATCTTAAGGGTTTTCATGGATTGTCAGGATACTTATCACTATGGATAGCATCAAGGATACATGGGAGAGAGCCAGAGAAGTTACCTCCACCCTCTGCTCTTGTATAAAACCTGTTTTAGGACAGGTACAAGGGTGGGTTCTGCCTCCTGATGGCTCCAGGACTGCACATACCTGACAAGGGTGCTTGTGCTGTGCCATCTCTTCCTTGAACTTGCCATTTGCTGGGGAATTCCAACTCTACCAGCTCCAGGAAATGTGAAAAAACTGGGTGTTATGTATGGAAAATGTAATGTGCTTGGAAGTGTCTTGATGGCACTCTACAGCCTCATGGTTTGAAAGAGCATTATGAGAGAGCTGGTTGTGGTCCTGGTTGTGAGGACTGGGAATCATCCTGTCCAGTTCCAGGCAGCACAAGGGTAATGTGGCTTTGACAACGACCCATCCCTCAGCTCATCTCTTTGTTCCTTTTCTAATCTGCTCTATTCTACAACACAGACCAAATTTTCATTACTCAAGACATTCAGCTGAATAGTATCAGCTGTTATCAGTACAGTTCATCATATGTTTTCTTTATATTACAACCCTATTAAAATTGTTTTGGAATGTCTGAGAATAAACCTGTACGTGTCTTATCTACCAAAGAACTTTGAATGTGTCTGTTGCTGTTGATCCCACAAATCAGTTTATAGAGAACCAGCATTGACGAGTCACTAAGAGCCCCAAATATACAGCAAATAAAATTAATGGCATGTTAATGACCTAGTAATAAGTGTGAAATATTTTTTCCCAGTGCTTTTCCAGCCATGCAGGACAGCAGGAGGAATCTTTAGCAAGAGCAACTGTGAGCCCCTCTTTCTTTGTGCCATCAGATCTGCTCCTCACCCCTTCCCATTTCAGCTCCCTGCAGCAGGAGTCCAAGAGAAGCTGCAAAATTACCTCCCTTAGGGATGAACAATTGCTCCACTGAGCTGACCCCATTTTGGAACCTGAGTAAATTGGCAATCCCCACACAGGATACAAGGAGAGCAACACACTGGGAGAACAGCTGCCATCCCTGCAACATCTGGGGCCTGGAAGGGAACGTGAGTACTTGAGTTCAGTATGAGAAAAATGCTAAGTGTGTGTTGTACTTTGCAGGGAACTAACAAAGTCATGTGTCGTCTCTTTGTGCTGTGATATTCATTCTGTTTTCCCTGTTTGGGAAACCAGATGTTGCTAAACTGGGACCTGGCCACGTGGCTTCAAGTGAGGGAATAGTCATTATTTCCTCTTTTCCTGAGAAATGGGATTTGTACTTGTACTTATCCACAGGTGAGCTGGGGATGAGGTGAACAGGAGTAAAGCTTTCAAGTCTGAGTTGTTCTACAGTTTAACAAACTAGGAAAGTGTCCTGCACCTTGGCTCCTTGGGGACTTAGAGCCTCATATCCAGGGAGGGCAAGGAATGGCTCAAAGACATAAACAAAAGCTGGGGCAAAAAAAGAAAGAAAACAACTTTAAATATTCTCACAGAATCCTAGAATGGTTTGGGTTGGAAGGGTCCCTAAGGATCCTCTCATTCCACCCTCCTGCCTTCCACTAGACCAGATTGCTCCAAGCCCTGTCCAACCTGACCCTGAACACTTCCCAAATTAAGGGAGCACTTGGTGATTATCTGGAAGTGACCAAGCTTTCAGGTATTGTGTGGGGAATCAGGTTTATATTTGTGTAAGTGAATTGGAAGGGAGTGCCCCTGAGGGATATCCATCTGGCAAAACTCATTAAATCCAATTTACCCATTGTTCAACCAACTTCACTGTAAGAAGAAACACAGGTGGTCCAGTAAAAGAAAAGCTGAATATGTCTGTGGGTTTGTGTTTTCTTACCTTTTGAAGTCAAACAGTTTGGGTGGCAAAAATTCAGTTGCCACAAGCCAGTTGCTGATGGGGAGGTATGAAACGTATTTTGAGAATGACTCGCGCCCAAAAGTAGACCAACAAAAACTACATACTGGGTTCTACATTCCAGGGCATTCTAAGCCACTTGCCCATTTGGCCCCTCGGCCACTCCTGAAATTTCAATTTCGATTCCTACCTTGCAGCGTGCTGGCCACCCCCCTCAGCTCTTCAATCTTCATTTCATTTTAGTTCATGAAATGAGGTCTCATTTCATGAAATAAAATGAAATGTCTACTTTTCATTTCTGGCCAGGGCCCAAAGTTTCGGGGCATTTCAAGCCACTTGCCCGTTTTGTCCCTCGGCCACTCCTGAAATTTAAATTTCATTTCCTACCTTGCAGCCTGCAAGCCTCCTTTCATGGAATATAATGAAATGAGGATTTTACTCTGCACACCTGTCTTTGATTGCATAAGAATTGCTCTTATTACGATGGCTTTAAGCCCCATTTTAATAAAGAACTGCATCTCTTATGCAATATGACATCGATCCTACAGTGTGTTTGGCTCCTGCACACTATTAGAGATTGAAGAGATGTTTGTTTTTTGCACCCACCTGTAAAAGCACCTGATTTTTTTCACCCAAGCTTTCTGAATTTTGGCTCCTTAGCCCCAACTCTGCTGGGTCTGCTGATTCATTTGCTTCCTTTTAAGTCTTTTTGGCTCTTTGGGAAGTGGATGTCTGCTATGATTACTGTTGTTTTCATTGTGGCCACCAAGAAAAGTGCTGGGGCCACAGGGGAGCCCCTGCATGAAAAAGAGCAGGGGAGGAAGCTGGTGGAAACTTCTTAGGTTGGCCAAAACAGCCAGATAGTGACAAGTCACATTTCCTCAGCTTGGTTAGGTGGCTTCTCCGGCGCCTGGTAACTCTGTGAGGCTTTTCTGTCTTTCATTTTTTACTGGTAATAAAATGTTGGGCTGTAACAGCAGTTTGCATTCAGGGATCAGAAAACTATCTATTTACTTCTATGAGCAAATGCAGGTTGTTTTTCTCCGTGAGCGGTTACTTTTATTAACCTACTTTAATAGTGGAGCAACCAAAGTCTGCTATCACAGGCTGAAACTTCTGAGCAGTTTGTCTCAGCATTTTCCTTTCCTATACACACCAATGTTGTCCCTGCACAAATGCTGATGCTAAATAAGTATGGAAAGACTGAAATTTAACGTGAGTGCTGCCCTCTGATTCTTACTAAAAACATTCTGGACCTCCTGAGCTCTAAATGGGTCAAGTATCTCGGTGAATAGTTGTGCTACAGCTTGGTCTGAGCTGGAAGGACAGAGACCAATGGGGCTCTTCATTTGTTATTTCCACTTGCCTTGTGGGCACACACTGGGTTGTTGCAATTTTATTTTTTGTTATCAAAAGGAAAGAAAACACTGCTTTTCTTTTTTTTTTTCCTACAAGAGGTCTGTTCTAAGAGGGAGACTGCCAGCCTTGGGAGTTCTGGCCTTCTGAGAGCTGACAGAATTTCCTGTAAGAGTTGCTTTCACAAAAGCTGTTTCCTCTTGGGTTTTTATGTTTTTTTTCCTTTTTTGCAATTCTTCTCTTTGTTCCTACTCTCTCCTGAAATGAATGAGAATTCATTTAACCTGATCTGTGTACTTATAAAAGAACAGAAAATAATCACATACCAGTTTCTACAGTTAACTTACAGTAACTATTTACTTACAGCTAATATCTGTGGATAAGGTTCGTGACTGTGCTGTCTAAATCCAGCACAGACATGAATCTTATCCACAAATATTCTTATTTGACAGCTGGTTAACTGTAGGTGCCCATCCCATCAAACACTCCTTCCTTCCTTTCAGGCCACTCCTGCCATTCAGGATGACTCCCCTCTGCTTCCTGGGAGTTTCCAGCTGTAACAATTTATTGACTAAGGTATTTTTATAATTATTCACCCTTTAAGCATTGCAAAGTCACAGAAGTTCTCCAGGTTCTGTGCTTTTAAGGCACAATTATTTTACATGAGGATGCTTTTTTCTGTGTTGGGAAGGAAATGGGTGTGTGGGGAATATGCTGCAATGCTTTGATAGATTATGTCAGTAGGTAAGATACTAAAAAGAAAGCACAAGTAATGTATTTATAGGGATGTGAGACTTAATTCTGGTTGTAGTTAAATGAGTGTAGGTTTACCAAATGAAATATAACTGCATCACTTGATCTGTCCAAGTGCTTTAACTGTGTGTGTCAAAGTGAAATTGCATTAATAGCATGGAGTGGATTTTAATGACAAGTATTAAATATCAGCAGATATGTTTTTGCCAGGATTTACTAGAATCAGTACCCTGGAAATGGCAGGGAGGACTTCACATAAACTGTTGAGAATGGTCCAACATATGTGCTTTGGAATACTGGGAAATTGTTAGAAAAAAAAATCAAGAAAATAATTTGGGTTTAGATACTAACACTGACTAACTTTAAACCCAAGAATTTTGCATGAAGCTGATTTTTTTTCCATTCTCTATGGGAACCTCCCACACATGGACAGACTACCCCATTGCTCCACTGAGCGGGATTTGTGGCAACACTCTTCGATCCTGCTCGGAGTCTCTGCCCACTTCTCACCTCTCTCCTTCACACCAAGCTGCTCCATGTGCCTCCTTGTTGCCTGTCCTGCCACATCCACTCCCAGCACGGGCTCTTAAGGCAAGAAGCAAAGGGTCAGCTTCTGTAGGATACATGTGTTTACTTTAAAACAACAAAGTGCATTTTTTCCCAGAAGAAATACAGACCGTATTTTTTCAGTTCTTTTGGCCACAGGCTGCATTCAGGCTTTCTCAGGATATAACCAAGTTTACAAAGCCTTTCCTTGACTCCTCTATCAATTTCTATCTTGAGGAGCAGTTTCCTGTTTCCTGAGCAGGCTTGTGGAGGCACTTTCTCCTGTAAAAGCAGTTTTATAGAATCGTAGGATGGTTTGGGTTGGAAGGGATTTTTTGAAGGCCATCGAGTCCAAACCCCTGTCATGGACAGGGATATTTTGGCTCTACAGGATTTCTGGATTTGACACAACCTTTACACAATTCCTCAACCTGAAAAGTCATGGGGAGATCTTACGATAGCTAAAAGCCATAACGCAGTGTTTGGCCAGGTGTGACTGTGCTGCTGCATCTCAATAACCAAAAGTTTATTAAAAATCACAGCAGCTGAGGTGGGTCCCCTCAGACTCGCTTTGGGTCACGTCCTTGGATAGCACAAACCATCCAGGTTCGGTGCAACAAACGGCTTGTGAAGCACAATCAATTTTCCAACATTTCTTGAGAAACATTTTTTTTTTTGTCTATGAAAAATGTTTAAACGGAAGAAAGGACTTGGGGTTGCTGATCAACATCAGCTGAACACAAGCCATCAGTGGCCCAGGTGGCCAAGAAGGCCAATGGCCTCCTGGCCTGGATCAGCAATACCATGGCCACAGGCCGGGGCAGGGACTGGGCACTGGGGAGGCCACACCTCGAGTGCTGTGGCCAGTTCTGGGCCCCTCAGTCCAGGAAGGACATTGAGGGCTGGAGCGTGTCCAGGGAAGGGAATGGAGCTGGGGAAGGGGCTGGAGCACAAGTCCTGTGAGGAGCAGCTGAGGGAGGTGGGGGCTAAACCTGGAGGAGGCTCAGGGGAGATCTTCACATTCTCTACCACCACCTGGCAGCCAGGTGGGGTTGGCCTCTTCTCCCAGGGAACCAGTGACAGGACACAGTCTCAAGCTGTGCTAGGGATGGTTTAGGTTGGCCATCAGGAAGAATTTCTTCACAGAAAGGGTGATAAGACATTGGCATGGGCTGCCCAAGGAGGTTGTGGAGTCACCGTCCTTGGAAGTGTTCAAGGAACGACTGGACACTCAGTGCTCTGGTCTAGCTGACAAGGTGGCAATCGGCCACAGGTTGGACTCGACGATCCTGGAGGTTTTTTCCTAGCAAAACGATTCTATAGCCATGTGAAAGGGGCAGCTTTGCAGGTTGTGCCCGCGCAGACGCGACGACGGAGCCGCTCCCGCGGCCTCAGGCGGTGCCCGCGCAGCCCTGAGGGCGATCCCGACAGCGCCAAGGGCGGGAAACCGGCCCGTGCTGCCGGAGGGGCCCCACCGCTGCCATCGCCGCTTTAAGCCGGCACATT
>WEIV01024485.1:1645353-1707021 GCA_013390005.1 Calyptomena viridis
CGGCGCCATGGACGAGTGCGCGGAGGAGCGGAGCGGGCGGGCGCAGCGCTGCATGCCCGAGTTCGTGAACGCGGCGTTCAACGCCACGGTGCTGGCCACGCACACGTGCGGGGCGCCGGCCGAGGAGTACTGCGTGCAGACCGGCGTCACCGGAGTCACCCAGTCCTGCCACCTCTGCGACGCCGCCCAGCCGCACCTGAGCCACGGCGCCTCCTTCCTCACCGACTACAACAGCCCGGCCGACGCGACCTGGTGGCAGAGCCGCACGATGCTGGCCGGCGTGCAGCACCCCACCGCCGTGAACCTCACCCTGCACCTGGGTAAGGGCGGGCGCGGGGAGGGATAGCCCTGGGCATCGGCCCGGGCTGGGGGTGACCCGCTGGAGAGCAGCGCTGCCCAGAGGGAGCTGGGCGCCCTGTCCCTGAGCCAGCAGTGTGCTCTGAGGCCAGTGGGAGCCTCGGGAAAAGCACTGGCAGCAGGTCAGGGAGGGAATCCTGCCCCTCTGCTCAGCCCTGTGAGACACATCTGAGAACTGTGTCCAGTTCTGGGCTCCTCAGGACAAAGAGAATGAGTGTAGCAGAGGCTGATGGTGAAGGGATTAGAGCATCTCTCTTTCAAGGACTGGCTGAGGGAGATGGGCCTGTTCAGTCTCAAGAAGAGACAAATGAGAGGGGAGCTTATTAATGTGTATTAGTATCCAAAGGAAGGGTATCAGGGAATGGACGGGGCTCTGCTTGGTGGTGCTGAGTAACAGGACAAGAGAATGGGTAGAAACCGATGCCCAGGAAGTTCCACCTGAACATGAGGAAGAACTTCCCTGTGCAGTGACCGAGCACTGGCCCAGATTGCCCAGAGAGCATGTGGAGTCTCCCTCACTTGAGACATTCCAGAATTGTCTGGACACAATTCTCTGCCATGTGCTTTGGGATGATCCTGCTTGAGCAGGTGTTGGACCAGATGTGCCACTATGGTCCCTTCCATCCTGGCCCATTCTGTGCTGAGTGGCCGCCCACGCATCAGGCACTGTCATGGCCTCATGTGGGTGAGGGTCAGTGACCAGGCCGTGGGTGGTTATGGGGTTCCATGGGTGTGAGTGGGTCCCTGCTCCACAGGTCCCCAGCTGTGTTCATGTAAGTCAATGCTTCCTTCATCCACTGGTTGTCTCAGAGGTGCCCTCAGCCAAGGGGCTGGTCCTGTACTGGCTCTTCACACCTTGGCTGATGGTTTGGTCACAGCTGCCCGACAGTGCTTGGTAAACTTGATTTTCAGCCTTCTCCAATGAATATTGCAGGGGTTGCGGGGATGTGCTCTGGGTTGTGAGAGGAGGAGCCTGTGCTGCCAGAGGCAGCTGGCAGTAGTGGTGTGCTTCAAATGATCGTGTCCCCCCATGCACCAGGAATCGTAGAGTCATTTAGGTTGGAATACTATTAGGAAGAAATTCTTCCCTGTGAGGGATTTCTTCCTGAGGCACTGGAACTGGTTGCCCAGAAGCTGTGGCTAGAAGTGGTCAAGGCCAGGTTGAACCGGGCTTGGAGCAACCTGGAAGGTGTCCCTGCCCATGGCAGGAAGGTGGAACTGGATGAGCTTTAAGGTTCTTTCCACCCCGTGCCATTCCATGATTCTATGAAAGGACATTTAAGATCATCCAAGTTCAACCACTAACCCAGCACTGCCAAACCCAAGGTTGGATCCTGGAGTTTTCCAGACAAGCTGGTGATCCAGGTGGGAGCTCTTGGTTTGAAAAGTGGTAAGCACTGTGGAAAATCACGTGTGCAATGGCACATCTGCTCTGTATCCTCTTATCCCCAGGGCAGGGTTGTCCTTTAATTGCTGGGTGGTTTAGGTGTGTCACCAGGCAGCACTGCTGTGGAACTCATCACAGAGAGTCAAAAAAAAGGTGAATTTTCTGATTAATTTGCCTTCCCAGAGATTCCTTTGGGATAAAGTATTGTAGCCTTTGCCTTGGTTTGTGGGCAAGCTTTTCTTTTCTTCTCTTCAGTTATTCAAGCTGTCATGACATGGAGGAAGGGTAATTGTTTAGAACTGCAAGATGAGCCAGCCAATGCAAAGTTGAAACCACAGCTTATATCCTCATGTCATTAAATTAAGTCAAAATTAAAGCAAGCCTCACTGCAACCATTCATAGCTTCTAATCAAGCATAATTCAGAGGAAAAAAAATTGTTATGGCTTGGTGGGCTGGATCTTGGGTTTCACAACCCAAGGACAGGTTGTGTGAAAGGTCCCCCCTGTGTTGGTGAGATGGAGATGATAAGCCTGAGTCCCATACCACGGGTCACCTGGCGACCACACCCGTGTGCCCCAGCACCATGGAGTGCCTCACTGCCCTACAGTGTTTCTTTATTGGGAGCTTTGAAATAAATGTACCGTATAAGTGTGTCTCGTTACTCTGATAAGGAGGGGATAGTTAATAAAGCCTTGTTATCTTCTTTTCTTTGTTTCTTTGTACATTGGGAATTTTTATTCAGGACTCCTGGAAAAACCAGTAAGCTAAGATTTGATCTCAACTGCTTTTTAATAGAAATCATAATTCTCATTATCAAGACAAAACTGTGTAGACACATCTGTATTGCTGCTATCTTTAACTCTGTGCACCTGTATGTGTATGAGTGTTCTTTTTTCGATGTACTGGGGCAGTGTGCTGTGTGCTGGGCTTTGAAGAAGTGTGCACATTTCTTTGATGAAAACAACTGCATCTTTGAAACGTTGTAGCATTGCAACACAGTCCCTTGGGCTCTGGGTTTGTTTGCAGGCTCTTGGAGCTGTGTGAATTTGCTCTGCCATGTTTTCTGACTAGAGCAGAACTCTTAAGCAGAAGCTGCCTGGTTGACTTCCACATATTTGAGGGGGATTTTTTTTTAATCTGTTCTTTTCCAGTTAGGTTTTTGGGTGGGGTGTTTGTAGTTTCAAGATTCAAAGGCTTGTTGTGGGCATGGTGGTGGTGGCAGGAGTTAATTTTACAATGACTATCAGGGAAGCATTTAAAGCTCTCTGTGCACGTGCTGTGCGAGCAGTAAATATTCCTGTACAACTCTATGCATTGCTGAGTTCGTAGCAGGTTGAAGAGCTGCGGAGTACCGAATTTTAGTCTGAAATGCCCCAAACTCTTTTGCAGCTTTGTTCTGCTCTGCTTTTGTGAGGTCTCCAAACCATCTTTGTTCGCGTGAGCTGTTGGGTGCCCCGTTTGGATTCTGTGTGCCCGCGGGCACCGCGGTCTGCAGGACACTTAATTACTGACATCACTGGGAGGAGGAGGAGGCAAAGAGCTTCACCAGTATTTACGTACTCAGTAGGACACAAATGCATTCTGGGGCACAAAGCCCTTTTATGCAGTTAGTTCTGCCAGGCCTCTGAGGATTAAGCTCTGTGAGACCTCTGTCCTTGTTTGATGCTGCAGTTGCCGTGATTTCTCAAAGCGCTGGTGTCCGGGGTGCTTAGTGCTGCTCTGCACCCCTTCAGGACCAGCAGCATTGGCTCTGGGCTGTCAGCGTGCACATGCTGCCCTGGGCTGAGTTTTTTGGCAGTTTGAGATGTCTTGATTAACATCCAGCAAACGTTCAGTCCGTGCAGAACAGTCTTTAACGTTTCAGAGAGATGAATAAGAACTGCAGGTCTGTTGCCAAGGTGTTTCTTTAAACTTGTTTTAAACTGGGAATTTTAAGAAGATTTTTGAATCTTTAGTTTTGGGACTGAGTGCCAGCAAATGTCCCGATATAGAAAAGTACAACACAGGTCACTGCCACTGAGTTAAAGGCTAGGATCTTGGGAGTGTTTGAAAAGGAGATGTGTGCCCAGAAATTAGGGTGCTCCCTGGGCAGAGGGGAATTGGGGTAATTACCACTCCCTGCACCAGGAGCATCTGGAGTTATAAAAGCTGTTTCTCTTTGTACTAGAGGGTGTTAAGACCCCCTGAATAAGAGTCCTCCCTCAGAGCCCTGGAGACATGAGTTTGCAGCTGTAAATTGGGAGAAGGGGGAGCTGAAGCCGTTCACAGGGTGGTGTCTGGATAATTAGGTTAGTGGGTGAGAGGAGGGGGGAGCACCTTTCTTCTGCTTTTCTTAAAAGTATCCCTTGGTTTCCCCTGTTTTCCGCTTCCTCAGGTGGAATCACTTCTGATTTACACTTGACCAAGCCAGTAATTTTTTTCCTCCAGCACTACCCCTCCTGCCATATTCACATATATTCCCGAAATAAGGGACTTTGGGGCAGCAGCACCAGCTTTTAAATAGAAGATGGGAGCCAAGGCAATATGATATGTAGGTAGTTATGTGCTTTTTCCTTCTTTTTCTTGAGCCAGGGCATCATGTTATTTTTACAGTTTGTGCTGTTTGCTTGTCCTGGGAGCATTGGGATGGTTCTGGCACCTCCCCAGCACTTTGTGTGCACACGTTTTGAGCACAGCTTTGCTGTGTAGACCCTAAATGCACCAAACCAGATCTCTGTGTTAAGAACACTGGAGGAAGGGGAGAAGAAACAGAGTGGAGATACATGGAATATTTTAGGTGGGCGAAGGTTTGCATTTTTTTTCAGATGCTGTATCATTTTCCAGAGCAGATTCTCACTTCTCCTTCTGCAGCTTTAATTTCTGTGTGCTTTTTGTTTCTATTGCTTTTAAACCTTTTTTATCCACTTCTACGTGTGCCTTTGCATTCCCTTCCCAAATGGCCCTGCTAGAGCCACCTCTCCTTTTTCCCCTTCACTTTTACTGCCTGGTTGGATCTGCTCGAGTTCAGCTATCGTGATCCCAGTGTTTTGTTCCTGGGACAAAGAGGCAGCGTCCTCAGCACGCTGGTGGCTGTTCCGTGGTGGAGTGACCCCATCTCCACTGAGAGCAGCCATGCTTTTATCAACAGCCTGCAAGCCGGGGGCAGTCCAGTGTGGCATTCCCAGGGTGGGGGACTGCTCGCTGCATGGCAGCTGGGACAGTGTCCAGGAGATGTGCTGGACTCATGGTGCCGGTGGCCTCCGCTGTGCAATCAGGACTGTATGGTAGGCAGGAAAGAGCAATTCCAACCTCTCCTCTCATCGTCTGGGAAGAGGGTGCTGGAAGCAGCCATCTGCCTTTGAAGGAGAGAGATGAAATTGCTGGGTGCCTCTGATAAAAACACGTTGGCTCCTGAAATCCCTACTGTAGACCAGCCTAGAAACCCGTGTCACCAAGCTGGGTGGTGTCCTCTGTGTATAAAATAAAGAACAACTCATGAAAGCTGTTGGTTGTTGGAGAAACGGACTGCCCGTCTCCTTGGCCTCTCCTTTTTCCACTCACTCAGCCCTTTATTTGGCTTTGAGCAGAGCTTGGTTATATACACTGTGAGTTTGGGGCACGACTGCCATTTGAAGGCATTTATAAGGAAACCCAGGCGAGGTGCCAGTTCTTGGGCTCAGCCCTGGCTTGATTTGCCTGTTGTTTGTAGCAGACGAAAGTGTTGGTTTTTTTTTTTGAGTTAGTACAGAAAAGCAGCATTTTCTTTCCGAAGGGAGGGCTATAGAATGTGCCTTAAATCAAGCAGATAGTTTATACCCCCGGGATGCAGCTGCTTTGTTTCATTCAGTGGACCGATGCCCTCGGTTTGCCGGTTATCCCATTAAAACTTTACGAGGCTGCGGTTCGGTGCCTTCCTTAGGGAAGCACCGTGGTGCAAGTAGGATGTACGCACGTGAAGCTTTGTCTGGCGTAGCTGCAACTTAAAAACTCGGAGAAATGGTAATTAAGGCATTTGGGAGAGCTTTTCCGGCTGGTGTTCCAGGGTGTGTCGGAAGCCCTCGCAGGCGTGTGGAGCCCGGATTGGGAAGGGCCGGCCCTGCGCCTCAGTGGCTTCACCGAGGTATTTGTGGAGCCCTGGGGGAGACTCTATTTTAGTTGGTCTCGAAAAGGCTTGATTTACATTTTGCAGGTTTCAACACGAGTAGTGAAGAGATCGGGGCTTTTAATGGCCAGCAGTTGTTCAGTGAAGTTATATAAAGGTGCTTGAAAGCTCTTTATCTCTTCCTGCATACCCTTTAAATTCCCAGGTTTTCTTTCTCCTGCTCTGCCTTGGGATGCTGATGCCCCTGTGTGATGCCTTTGGGAGTACTATACATGTCAGAGCACTTGTTTTGGGGGGTGGAGAGAGCTGGAACAGTGGTATTTTTGCTGCAAAACCAGCTGCTATTTGTGGCGCTTGCCCTGAGCTGGTAGAAGGATTAATCGCTGGTTTTCACACACTCAAATAGTTCCTTTTGTAGGTTTAAATCTTGGAAACTTGTTTGCTGCTCAGAATTGTTAGCGTGCCGGGAGACTTCTGGATTACTAGGTAGTGTCTCTCTCGTAGCCCGAGGGTCTGGGAGGCTCTCCCAGCCTCTCTGAGTCTGCAAGTCAAAATCCCAGGCTTCCCACGGAAATGAAAAACACGATTGCTCTGCAAACAGTACATAGAGAAAAGAATATCCACTGCAGATGGATGGGATGGGAAACTCGGATCTTGAGTTCACCGTTATTCTTAAAAGCAGAGCCATGAGCATTTTCCTTAACTGTACAACCTTTGTCAGGCTGGGATATCCTGCTTGTGTGCTGGGGGCTTAATTCATCGTTTACCACGGCTGGTGAGGCTGTGCTGAATGATTTCCTGCAGGATCACTGTCTGGCTCTGTCTCCTACCTGTGGGATAGGAGGTCTGGTGTGTTAAACTGAGCAAGTTGCATCACTGTGACTGGTCCATAATAACCTTTGGAAGCTCAGCCAGGGTCTGCCGCCCTCCATGTGAGCTCCTGTCTGGGAAGAACCATATCAGCCTGCTTGTGCACATCTCTTAACCATGAGATCTTTTTTATTGGTGGCTACCACGGTGTGTTTTGGTCAGAAAATAACATGAGTTTCATAGTTTCTTAATAAATCGCAGAAATCTTGCTGAATTTGTCATCCCACCATACAAAAAGGAACATATTGGTTTCCCCTCTCCAGGTACTGAGTAGCCACGTGTGTCTCAAATCAAGCTTTCCAGGCTTTAAATGAGGGCTGAGTGTGGCTGCTTGTGTTGAGGATGTGGCATCCCCAGCTGTGTTTGAAAGTCTTTGTAATATTAGGATTTGCCATTTCCAAAGGGACTGATCTCGTTGTCCATAGAGTAATTCCTAGAGTAATGTCAGGTTTTAGCAGTGTGCTGGTGATGTTGGCTGTCACACCAGCATTGAGGGGAGCTTCAGGACAGCTGCTAATGAAGCAGCTGAGCTGTGAGATTAGAGAACTGCTGCTGGTAGACATGTGCAGTTGTCAAACAGGATCAGGAATATTAGAGAGGAGAAGCTGCCTTTTGTAGCCTGCCAGATTGCAGGTGAAAGCTGCTCTTAGCCTTGGTGGGGTTTTAGGTACTTTTCATGTAAAACTTAATGATTTCTAGGAATTTTTCTCACGTAGAAGCTTGGAAAACTTGTCAACTGTAAAAGGATATGAAATGGTAAGGTAATTTTATTTAAATTTAGAAAAAACCCTCAGTCTTTAATCTTTTTTTCCTACCAGTCCAGCCCTATTTGAGAGATCTCTTACCAAAAAAAAGCCAAACCCCAACCAACCCCATTAATATTCTTCAGTGATCTTCAGCATTTTGTTTTGAAACTGGGTGGCAAAGCACTTTTTGTTTCCATGCTTCTACTTGTTTTAGATATTCCAGTGTGATAGTCATCAAAGAGCTGTTTCCAGTGGTAATCATGCCTGCAGTTCTGACACAACACAGCTGTGTTCGCCAATGGAGAATTTAAAAATTTCCTCTTTTAGAAATAGTATCCAAAAACTGTTTTGGATTTTTTTTCCCCGTTGGTAGGTAAGCCAGTACCATCTTGTACATGGGAGGTATACTTGCAGGGAGCTTCAGGGCTTATTTGTACAGTTGGTTTGGGGGTTTGGTGTTTCTGTAGGGTAGGGGAAGACTTTTAAGGTGTTTGTAGAGATGATATATTGAGATCTTGTAAAGACCCAGGGTTTGTGGGTTCAGCTTTGTGTGATGTTCTTGTTTCTGTTGTAGACTTTGGTGTGCTTGGAGGGCTGCTTATCTCACTTGGCTTTGTAGTGGGTCCTGTGTTTTACAGGAGGACAAGGTAAATCCCTAATTCATCCTTGGGGACTTGAGATGCTCCTGTGGGAGGATCAGAGTTGTTAAATGGCTTTTGGAAGTGACACCTGGCCCTTACTGGTGGCCTGAAGTGGAAAGGAGGAAGACTTGGCCCTTGCATTGCTCTTGACCCTTTGTAATGGAAAGACCTCATCTTAAAAAACACCCCAAACCCTCCAAAACCTACCCAGCATCAAAACCTGCTTGATAACAGGGGTTGCCCAGCACATGTGTGTTCAAGTGGGCGGTGGCTGGCTGCACATGGTAGTCCTTGGCTTCCCACTGGGTTGCCCAAAATGTTCATTTCTTTTGGTGCTCCAAGGGTGAGGGAGCACTGGCACCAGCTCAGTTTTAAGCACTCTGCTTTTATCTTGCAAGGGTTTTTTTCAAGGGCTGCTTTATAGCTCAGCCTACTCAGCATCAGAAAAAACCTTGTGCCTGACTCAGTGAGTGGCTGTCCGTGCAGTGAGATGCACTTGGGCTGATTTGGGTTTATTTTGGTGAGGGAAAATACCAGAGATGCTGAGCAAGCTGCTTTTTGCCTTATCACAAATATATTAATTCCCTGTATATTTTGTTTCAGGAAGGTAAATCTTACTCATCCTTGAATTAAAAGATAGTGTGTCTTGGAGTATTGAAACAAATTGTTGCATTGAACCTCTTCAAGAGGGATAAATGGGCTGTTTTCGTGGTGCTTTTCTTGGTGCTGTCCTTACAAGGTTGTGGAGTATAAGCCACGTGCTTTGAAAGGCTCAGATTGCATTGGGAGTCTCTTAGCGAGATTAGTGGAAGGAAAAATGAGTCCTTTCTGGAAAAAGTACCATCGGATGCTTCTTGGTATCGTGGTGTTAAGTGAGACTGTTTGACTGAGTGAACAGAAAATGTTCTTGTTCTGGGACTTTGTGGTCAGCTCTGATTATGATGATTATTTATAGTCCTTTCATCTGCAGTCCTTTGCATGCTCCCATCCGGTGGGATTTTGCAATGGGATTTACTTCCCAGCAGCTTGCAGTGTTGGTCTCTGGGGAGCAGCCATGGACAGGCTGCTCCTGCCTCCCAGCTTCTGAAAAACATGGTTTGTTCCTGAGGATTCGGGGTGTCTCCTTCTGCTCTGCTCCTGGCTGTGGCTGTCGGGGCAGGGCCTGGCCCAGCAACCTACTTTTATTGTGCTACAGCAGCTGATGTTTCCCTTCCAGCTGCTGCTTCCTCCGTGTTTGCTGGCTGCCTTCGTGGGTCTCATGGGTCCTGCTGTCCTGGCTGGAATAACGTAGGACGAGGGATTTCTCAACACTGAGTCAGCTTGATGAACTAGTTAAGGGGTTGTTGCTTAAGTCCGTGGTTGATCTAAGCTTGCAGAGCTCCTGTTTGATTTGTGTTTGATGGCCCCTCTCTCCCTTTCTTCTCCTTTCTGAAGCTCCTTGCAGCCTGCTTGGGCTTCTCCTCCCTCCTCCTCAGGTTTCCCTGGTGCTGAGATGTTCCTGGGCTGTGCATTTCAGGACGGTTCCCCATTCCCCAGGACGAGGTTACTCAGCTGAGATCTCCCTGCACTTCTGGTCCCAGCAGTCCCCTCAGCCTGCCTGGCATTGCCACAGCCCTTGAACACTCTCTGCTTTATACATATCTACAGACAAGGTGCTACTGGTTTCATTTTGGTCAGACTGAGAAGTACAAGGCAAGTTCAAAATTGTTAGATGCCCAGTAGTTCTGTAGTTCCTTCCCTTTAGAAGATTTAAGCAGTGGGGTGGGGGGAAACCCCTTGTTGATGGGCAGTTACATGTTTTCCTGAGTTGAAGTAATTTTTCTTTTGTAAAAACCAATGTTTGTCACTGCTGATTCCCAGCAGGGTTGTGAAGAAGAGCTTGGAGTAAAGAGATTTGGGGCTGCAGGGACGGGGCAGCTGCTCTGGGGGCTGGTGCTGCTTCCAGAGTGAACTGGGAACTCTTAAATGAAATGAGATCCCGACATCGACATGTGGTGTCTTTTTAATGACATCAAGTTTTCTCCATACTTTCTCTCCCAGCCTGCTCCTTCCCTGTCCCATTCTACTGGGATTGCTGGCAGAGCTGGGAGTGTTGCTCAGCACTGGGATGGCTCTTCAGTCCCCTCCATCCATGCTTTGCAGGCATGAGTTAACTGATTAAATTACCGGCATTACACGAGTCACCGCTCTTGCGCTTTCTAAGCAGAGTGACTCTGCACACATCCGTGGGTGTGCTGCCCCTTTCTCACACCCTCCCTCCCAGCAGCCGTCCCTGAGTGCAGGGAGGCTGAGCAGGGCCATCTCTGGGGCAGCTAAACCTGATTTCCTTATGGAACAAAGCACAGATTATTTTGGAAGTAATGGTGTAGAGATGAGCTTTTCCAAAAGCTTCAGAGCACTTTCTGGAAATAATGGTCTTTTTGCTGTTTGCAACTTCAGGTGTGTTTCTTCTTCTGCAGATTTCCTCGTAGCCTTATTGTCCTGTAATTCTTATCCTTTTAAGATATAGGAGCTGTGTCAGGAGAAGCCTGTAACTTTCTTGGAAGATGCTGGAAAGGCTGTAAATTCTGAATTGGGACACCTCATGCACCCCAAGTTGGTTTTCTCCATTCTCATGGCAGACTGCCATCAGTCCTTATTTGAGTACAGAGCACACAATTGCATAAAAAATAATCAAAGAGGCACTCTTAAAAGATCTTTCATTTGAAATCCAGGGATTCCTGGAAGTCTCTAGGAAAATGCATTTCTCTGTCGCTCTGCAAGTACATGGGTAGCCCTGGGGAAGGAACGTCAGAAGGTTCCCAAAGTTGGGTTTGTTGCCTTTCTGTGCTTTGATTCTCTGTGAGTTCAAGCAAAAACATGGCAGTAATGTGCTTTTTTGATGACAAGTCATGTTTTACTCATAATTCATAGCACCAATGTGTCCAAAAATCACTTGGAGCAGCTGTGGTGCAGCTGTGGCACTGGCCGCTTGTGAGCACTGTGGTCACCAGCAGAGGCTGAGAGCTTTGGGTACAGCCCTTGTAAAACTCTTGTGTCAGGGAAGGCACTGGGCTGGTTTTCTGGTGCACTTGAACTAGTTGGCTCCTGTCTCGTTGTACTTATTCACGAAATAAATAGTTAATTAACCAAGGATTTGGATGCGGAGTTACAGCAGTGCTGTGGTCTGGGCTGCTGATACTGTCACTATTACATGTAGGAGGTTAAAAATGTTCATAGGAATTTCAATTCTTCCTGTTGCGAAACCTTGTTAATTTGTCTGTGAATTTATCACCTTTTTCATGTCAGCCATTGGGTCTGTTTTGCAGCTCCAGGGCTGTGGCACGTTCTTTTGTGATCCGCCTGTAGAACATTAACATGCTGCTCTGGTGGGTGGGAGGGACCCTGTCTCCCAGCCTTTCTGTCCCACAAATCCCGATTTTCTTTATTGCTATTATCCATAAAAAGTCGACATTAACTTGAAAACAGTGGGAGGGAATGAGAATGTTTTGAAAGAGTGATCCCATCGAGGGGAGCGGCATTGAATGCTTATACAAGGTACAGAGAGGGGTTGTGGGAAGAGAGGTGCTTCAGCCAAAGGGATAGAGTTTGGAATGGTTAATCTGCGTCATTAGTGCTGTGTACCAGAAAGTTTGAACTGTGCCTGGCTAAATCGCATGAGGCTTTGAAATTCACAGCAGCGCTGGCAGCCCCGCTGGCTTTTGTCCTTCCTGCGAACACACAGCAGCTGGGGCCGGGCATCCCCCTTGCTCCTCTGCTTCTCCTCCCGGCTTGGGGGAAACCGCAGGAGCCCCGCTGGAAGAAACCCCGAGAAATTGAGCTGGTGTTGCCTTTGGACGCGTGGAGGATGTGGAAGTGTGAGAGTTCAGTTCTGTGCGTGATGGGAGTAACAGGGGAGAATGTTCTTGGTCACCCTCTCAGAGGAGTGACGCGTGTCCAGACTTGCTCAAGAAATTTGCTGGTAATGGTCCAAAATGTGAGTGGAGAAACTGGAGTGTGTGTTCTGTAGCAGTTTGTGTGTGGCTTTGTTCAGCTACCTGTGCTGGCCACTCAAGGGAAGCTTATCTTAAAGGACACAGTTGAAATCTATCAGCTTTTGCTTTTTTCCTGCTGATGTTTTAAAGCTGGCTTTCAGCAGAGGTAACTCTGCAGAAAAGGCAATGGATTGTAAAAGGTTTTGGCTGGAAAGTAGGTGTAGAGCCTGTGAAAGCTGTTGTAAGTGTAACAGTTTATTAAGTGACAGGATGCCAGGCTACCCTTGGGAAAGAAGTGCTAGTACAAGGTGTCTTCTCAGGTGGAAAATAAGGACAGACTCAAAAAGAAATTAAAAAAAAATTCNAGCCTGTAGCAATAGGACAAGAAGGGAGAGCAGATTGAAACTAGATGTAAGGAAGAAATGTTTTTTACAGTGAGAGTGGGGAGGCCCTGGCACAGGGTGCCCAGAGAAGCTGTGGCTGCCCCGTCCCTGGAAGTGTCCAAGGCCAGGTTGGAGCAACCTGGGATAGTGGAAGGTGTCCCTGCCCATGGCAGGGGTGTGGAATGGGTTGCTTTATAAAGGTGCCTTCAAACCCAAACCATTCTATAATGCTCCAGAACAAAGTCTAGGCCATAAGGATGAAATGTAGGAAGCTTAGGCTTTGCCAGGGGCTGCTCCGATATTCGCCGTGTGTCTCTGTACTGTATCTGCACGGTTTTTATCCTGCACATCTGCTGCTTCCCGTGTTTCCTCTTCCACCAGCCCAAGGCTTTCATGCTGACAGTCAACCTTTGTGCTCAGTTGCTGTGACAACAGAGTACAAGGCCAGAAGCATTTTGTGTGCATGAATCCTGCCGTGTCCTTGCAGAATAGCTGCCCTGGGGCTCCGTGGGTGCTTAACATCTGGGAGGCAAAGAATGAAGGTGTGGCTTCACGGTCTCTCAAGGTACATTGGCATCTCTTAGTCCTGCCCTTCTCGTTACTGCAGCCCTTGGCTGCTTGGATCGGCTTGCTTGCCTAAGTTCCAGCAGTTAATTTGATGGAAAGATAACTTTTTTGGTGGCCCTGGTTATACCAGGATGTGCCTGGGGCCAAGTTAAGTGCTGGCTGGTGGGAAGGAGGCACCAGGGATGCACAGCCCAGGGATGGGGGACAGATTTAGACCAGTTGTAGCCAATGTTGAAAACACTCTGAAACTTCTTTTCAAAGGACCCTTGCGATAATTTAGGAAGAAATTCCTCCGTGTGAGGGTGGGGAAGCCCTGGCACAGGGTGCCCAGAGAAGCTGTGGCTGCCCCATCCCTGGAAATGTTCAAGGCCAGGTTGGACAGGGCTTGGAGCAACCTGGGATAGTGGAAGGTGTCCCCGCCCATGGCAGGGGGTGGAACAGGATGAGCTTTAAGGTCCCTCTCAAGCCAGACCATGCTAGGATTCTGTGATTCTAAGATGAACTCAAAAGTGGGGATTTTGGATTATGGGAAGCTACTGTGAGCTTTGAAAGCTCAGACTTCTGTAAAGGGAAGGAAATGAGCAATTTGAGATTTCCACTCTTGTGCCTTGCACATGGATGCAGCTCATTAGCTGGAGAAAAAAGCTGGAGAAAAAAACTGGTTGGGAAAGAGATCAGAGAGCATTTCTAGGGAAAGGTTTTAATAGAGAAGACATTCATGTCTGGGTTTAAGTTAAAAAACTGAATTCTCGTAGAATTTTACTTCATGCAAACTATCTTTTTTGGTGGAGATTCAGCTGTCCTAGCTTGTTTTAGCTGACTTTGCATAAGTAGTAATAATGAGATTTTTTTTTTAAAAAATTAATAATGCACTAGAATAGTTGGGCAAAGTGATATTTGTGCAGCTGCTTGATTATCCTGGAAGCAGATTCAAGGGAAACAGATTGATCTGGAGTGGAAAAATCACTTCATAAACAGTCTACTTGTTTGTCTTTTTAAAGCTTTTCATCACAAAGAATTATTAAAAAAAAAAAAATCAGTGTGAAACTAAATAATTTTCAGAAATGGTGCTGAAGGTGGAGGTGGTGTATCCCAGTGCAATTTAAATTTATAGGCTTATATTGCTTTTCTCTTTGTGGTTGGAGTTCCCGTGGTGATGGATGAGACCCCATGAAGGACTCTTGTGTTGCTGGTATCCATGGCATATCTAAGAGTTAAATATAAGGAGAGGAGGCTGAAGCGATTTGAATTAATTACCAGAACAGCTTTTGCTGTTGTGTCAGCATTTCTTTTCAATTCTTAGGAAGCTTCTTCACAAAAGTTGGCAAACGAGTTGTTTTAGGAGGAGGTTTTTCTGCAAGTCATCTGCCACCTGTACAGAGCTGTAGAACTGCTCTTTCACCAGGCAGAGGCAACCAATGAATGGTGATAAATCTTTGCAGATTATAGATATAAAAAGGGTTATGTCTTCCGGTTTTGGGGGAAAAAAATGTGCTCTTTGATCTTGCAAATTCATTAGTCCTAAGGAGAGGGGGGCTTTTTTAATGCAACTTTCACCTACTTGCTTAATGTGGAGGTGCCTGAAGGAATGGAGAACAGTTTAGGTAACCTGAGGGCTTTTCTTACTGAGGTTTCCCTTCAGTACTGTCCTGCCCACACAGAGATAAAGAGAACCCCTAGAGCGATGCATTTTTGCATGGGTGTGCAGTGGTTCCTGCCCGGGCGACTCCTGCTGGGAGGATCCAGGCATCTGCTGGCCTGGAGCTGCCTCTCGTGTGCTGGGAAAAGGTACTGGGGTTACTGGTGGGGTGTTCAGGTTGTGGGGGTGGTTGTGCAGAGTGTGCACCGAGGTAATTTCTGGTTTATTCCTGTTTGGAAGCAGAGCATGGGGACAGATGCTCAGCAGTCAGTTCTAAGGAAAGTGGGCTTGGTTTCCAAAGCAGTGCGAAGTCACCGGAGTACGTAACCTGCAGAGTCCTGCTGGGGCTTTGGGAGTGCTCAGCCCTTCCTTCCTGCTGGGAGAGACTGAGAACCTCCGGGTCACTTTACCTTTGATGCTGAATGCACAGTTCCCTTCTAACTTGGTGTGTTTGGGACTGTTGTGGAGCAGGGTATCTCCAGCACAAGCAGAGTCCTGCCAGCAAGGCAAGCAAGGGCTTGTTGGCTAAAGATAGTGTGCACACGTGTACACAGGCCAGCGGGGTTAAGGCTCTCTATGAGTGCTCAAATTTACAGTGTGATCCTTGGCATCCTAAGGAAAATTAAAGGGATCATTCACATCCAGTAAATAAGGAGCTACTTAAGGTCAAATTCATCCTTTATAGCACCTCTTCCATGGCAGCCAAAGCATGTGACATTTGCTCTTACACATCAGCATTTTGTGCGTTGACT
Source organism: Calyptomena viridis (assembly GCA_013390005.1). NCBI lineage: Eukaryota > Metazoa > Chordata > Aves > Passeriformes > Eurylaimidae > Calyptomena > Calyptomena viridis. The sequence continues at coordinate 1,660,752 of WEIV01024485.1, forward strand.
TTTGCATCAAATTTAACTCCATCGAGTGCTGTTGTGCCCCCAGGTGATGAGGTTTTTGTAATCTCTGCTCTCTCTGAGGCCAGGACATGTCTGTGATTCAGCATTGGGGCTGCCTACGGTTATGGCTTGTGCTGGTGTTCATCAGGCTGGCCCTGAAAAAAGTTCTGTTCAGCTCTCTCTCTTTTAGTTGTGCTTCCTTTAGATTTATTAAATAGTTGTCCTTTGTGTGGATGGAAAATGCTAAAAATAGGGTGCTCAAGGCAGGGCTATTGTGTTGGTGTTGACAGGTTTTCTGGAAACTGAAGCATGTCTCGTATTTTAAGAAGCACCAGGTTTTGGAAGGAGTTGTGCTCACTGATGTCCTCTTGACCCTGTACTGAGGAGTTGCTTTTCTGAGCTAAGAGACTGTCTTTTTGTTAAATTGGGCTTGTAGTGTGCTACTGTTGACTAATTATTTTAAGTAATAGACTGAGCCTGGAATGTCTGAACAATTGGGTTTTTTCCTTATCACAATGCTGTGCAGGCAAGCCCATATATATTAGGGAATATATATATTCCCATATATATTAGGGAATAAAGAACAAGTGATGATGCTGAGGAAATAATAACAATGTACTGATCTGTACTATGTGGCAAATACATAAATTTCTGCCATGTCCCCCTCCCCAGTAGTTGAAATCACTGTAAAGAACAAATTACTTGTTTTCAGGAGCCCTAACTTTGCTGAATTTGCCCCAAACCAAAGCCTGGCTTTTCAGATGAAGAGGTAAAGGCAGGCGGGACCTTTATGTGGTGGGATTCTTTAACCATGAAGCTCTGTCCCCAAACATAGACCTATACCCAGAGCATCTCTGGCCACTGTGGTTGCAGAGACAAGATTCCAGATGTAAATAGTGCATGGAATGATGGAGAGCAATTTCCTGGGCCTCCTGTCTCAGCTGGTTTCTTTATAGGAGCAGTCAGCTGTTGGTATCTGTGTTTTCTCATTGTGGAAATCTGACAGTGACCACACAGCTTTTATTGCACCGTGTCTGATGGTGTGAGCAGATACACAGGCTTATCTCGGGCCTGCAGGGCGCTTGCCAGGTTTATCCTATATCCATCTGTCTTGTGCAGCTGGGAAGGTCATCTGTAACTTACATGGAATTGCAGGTCTGCGGGAAACTGGGACTTAGGACAAAATATAAGGGAAAGGTAACAAGCTTGGGGTTGCGTTGGTTCTCTTTGTTTTTGGTTTTTTTACCTTTCCTAAAATGGTAAGAATAAAGAGGGGCTTCCTGAAGTTCAAGTTCCTTCCGTTGCACTGCACAGATTTCTTTTTTTGCCTCTTCATGTGATGGGGATTCCCTCTGTTTTAATAGGATCATCTTATCTTCCAAGTCCCAGCTCAGCAGGGGAATGTGTGTTTTGATAAGGAGCAATTACTGGTGTTTCCCCACCCAGACTCGGAATGATCCCAAAATCAGACCATACATCATCGGGAGGGTGCTCCTTTGCACAGGGTTTTGTGATGGTCGTAGTAATGTAAAGAGATCTTAAAAATTGCATATTAAAACACGTCATAAAAAGAACTGGGTTGCTTCATATCACCTACTGGTTGTGCCTTTATTCCAAATGTGCAGAAGTTCATTGTTTTCTTGTCAGGGGGTTGGTACAAGCAGTGCTGGGGCTGGAGCTGGTGGGAAGCACTCTGACTTCACATGGAGCACAGCTAAATCTGTTCACAGCAAGTGCATACCTGTACTTTCCACCTTCAGAAATTCATTGTGAAATGATTTTAATAGCTCTGGGGGGTTTTAGTTAAAGACCAGTAGTTGCTTTCAACTTCCTTTAAAAAAAATAATGGGGACTGTATTTTTTTTTTTTAATGAGAAAACACTGTTGTGCTCTGAGCCTTCTTTGGAGTTCAGATGAGTAATGTCCTTTTATAATCCTTTTTTTTAAAGCTTCTATTTATCCTTGTGGTTGTAAGTTATGAAATATTCACTGTCAGAGGTCACAGTATTTCTGTGCTAAATTTGGGTTTATAGCTGGCAGCTTGCTTTTTCCCTGGGAACTTTCTTTGTCAGGTTGGTACAGAAAGCTTTAGCTCCTTTATCTTTCGGGAGAAAGAGGTTCATGGTTTCATTCTTTTTTTCTTTTTTAAAGTTTTTTCATCTTTTTTTTTTTTTTCTTCCACTCTATTTGTATTCACTGACTTTTCCACTGTCATGGAAGAAATGAAGACTCGAAGTGGTTGAGCTGTCGCAGCCACTTGGTTTTCAGTGTTATGTTTGTCTTGCCTCTCGTGTGTGTGAGGCTCCTGTTCCTCCTTGTGGTTTCTCGTTGTGTTTTGCCAAACCTCGGTATTCCAGAGCCACTTCCTGCTTGTGGCTTTGTACCAGCTTGGGAATCTCCACGTAATTGTTCTTTGCTTTCGGTGTGTGATGGGAGCACAACTGTGCGGGATGTGAAAGTGTAGAAAGCGATGAAAATCTGTGAAAGAGGTCCAGGGGTTTTCCATGTTTCTTTCTGGCATTTTGCATATAATTATTTTGTATTTAAAAACCAACTTTGAAATTTTTTTTTTCCCTGTGCTGGGGGTAATGCTCAGCTCCACGAAGTCTGTATCCCACTATGTCTGTAGATTATCTGCCCTTCAGACAGAAGTGATGGAGGGCACCCAAACTCCCAGGTAGGTTCACTTTATCCATGGTAACTTCAGAAGTGCTGGCCCTGTGAGCTGGAATACCCCTCCCCAGGTTCATCGGAGGCTTGCAGGGTAAATGTTCCAAGGGTCTGCTCTCCAGCCTAGCTGACCTGTTCAAAAGCTAATTCAAAGCTAATATGCCTTTCCAGAGGATTTCTTAAGCACATAGGCATTAAAATTCTCACCAAAAGCACTGGGAAACAATTAATGGTAAAACCCAGAAATGGAACCTGGCTGATCCTGTTGTTTCTGGGGTCTGCAGCTTTCCTGTTTACTCAGCCTGGCTTTCAAATATTTGCCTGTTCCTTAGGATTAAAGTGCAACCAAAAGGAGTATTTGGTTCCTTCTCCTATTTTTCTTTATCTAGCTGTGTATCTCCTAAGCACAGTACAGTCTCTTGGAATGAGTGTTGGCAAAGGTGGGAATTGCCAGCTGCTGATTGTTGCTGTGCTTTTCTGATGGAGACTTGCTGCCTTTGAGATGAATTAAAAGGTTTAAAAAATTACACAATTGTAAAGTCTTCCATATGTATATATTGGGAATTGACCTACAGTTTTCTTGCCAATTGCTGCTCTGAAGAAGTTTAATGTCTGATGGAGAAGTAGAAGATTAAAGGGACAGATGTGTTGGGTGTGGAGGCAAAACTCAATCCGTGTTGTCACCTGGGTTTATCTGCCTTGCAAAGGGGTGGGGCTTGTGTGTTCTGTGCCAGAAGCACAGACAGGACACCCTGTGTGGGGCCTGTGCTCAGCAGCACAGCTGTGCTGCTGCCTGTGTGGATGCTGTGCTGCTTCCTGTGACCTGAGGAAGCGGGAATCCCGCGGGCATTTGGGGGAAGCTGAGGTGGCCGTTCCTGACTGGTTCTCTCACACAGCATCCCAGTCTCCGTAGCACTCTTCTCCTTTTTGCCTTCCATGGGTCAGCCTGAAACCTGGAAACATTCCTGTGCGTGTCTGAGCCTTTGGAGGTGGTGGGGGGGAATTTTTCCATTGCTACGGGTTGATCCGGGTGCAGATTTGAGCAGGAGCACGGGATGCCTTGAGAGCTGTATAGTGACTCCACATCAAAATGGCCTTTGCCCCTCTGATCACTCGGCCTGTGTGGGCAAGGAGAGGGTCATCATGTCTTGGGAGCTGGGAGTGGCAGGCAGCTCTGTTTTGGGAAAGAAAAGCCCAAATCCTTCTGTCTGGAACGCACAGAGCTGTTCCTTGTGTGCTGTTCCACGTGGGTTTGTGGCAGGAGGAGCTGCCTGGGGGGGGCTTTTGATGGTCCCACCTGCTGTGGTGACACGGGCTTTGAGGGAAGATCTCTTTGTTCCTCTGAAGGTGGTGTGTGCAGCTTCCTTTGTGGCACTCTGCTCTGAAATGGGATTTTTTTTCAGCTGGGGGCTCTCAGCTGGATACTTCCTTCCTAACCTCTTGAGCAGAGGACTCTCAGCTAAGTGAAGTTCTGCCAAAATAAGCATTGCTAGTTAGAGCAGCATCACCAGGAATGCTTCTGACTCTGAAGCTTTAGGAAGAGAAGTTGGTCTGGATGCTGTAGCTTGATAACATTTTTTATGTATTTATGTTTTTAAAGCACAAGCCTGGATTGCACAGACAGGGTTTCAAGTTCTTGATCTGAAGTGAACTGATAGAAAAAGATGGAAAATTATTTTTCTGGAGTGGGAAATGTTTTTTGCCTCTACCCAGCCTACTCACAGGGTGATGCCTCTGGAAGGAGCAAGGTGCTGATCTCCAGCTCTCATAACTCATTACAGTTTTGTTCCTGAAAAATGTCAGGGACATTTTGTTTCTGTCCCAAAAAAAGAACAGAAACAAACTTCAAAACCTTGGAGTTGCTATGAAACAGAAGTGTCTTCCCCTTGGCTCTATTAATAAAGCCTTTAAATATGCTCAATGCTGAGTTCCCTTGCCATTGCTGGTGGGGTACAGTGTCATGTGTGGCTGGTAGGTACTTGTCTTGTCACCAAACATTTATCGACTTCATAAATGGATTCATTAAACTACTTCAGGCAGAATTAGGGTTTTGTGTGCTGCCTGTCCTGTGGTATTGGGCAGGTACACAGCAGGGTGGTTTTCTGCTCCTATTTTCTGCAGGTGGTGGAAAATTATCTCAATCTTTCAGTCCTTCAAAAATGTTTAAAAATATACTTATTTTAGAAAATACAACTCTCTTACAACGCGTCTGATTATTTTTTCCCCCTCCGGCTTTCAGTTTCCTTAAAAGTATTTCTGATCTCCTAGTGGCTTCCCTAAAGAAAACTCTCCCAATGGTGGATGTACACGTGGAGCTTGGGTGTAGTGAATCTGAGAGCTCTTCAGCTGACAGTCTTGATGTTCACAATAGTGTGGTTGCTCTCTAAAACCTCCTGCCTGCTTTGACCTGGGTGCCACTGACTGTCACAAGAGGCCACTGATGTATATTCTATTTGTCTAAAGCCTGTTGCATCCTGCTACCGGAGCTTGCAAAGGCCCTGAACTGTCCTGAGGTGCTTCAAAAGCCTTGATTCTGAGTCTTTCTTTAGAGCTTTGAAGTTTTAACATGGTTGAAAGTAAAAAGAGGTGAGTAGGAAAAAAACTCTGACAGTTTAGAAGCCCTCTCCCCATCTCATCTTCCCTGGAGTTATTCCTTCTAATGTCAGTAGCAAGCTGATCTCTGAATTTGGGTTTTTCTACAGTTTTAGAAAGCAGAAATTGTAGTAGAAATACATCTCAAGAAAGTAGAAGACGTGCATGGATTGCTGGCCAAACAAACTGATACTTTGCATCTGTGTGTGAAGGTGGGGGTGATGCAGAAGGCGGCTCTCCTCCATTCTGCACCTCTGAAACCTGGTTCAAAGAGCTCATCAGAGCTGGAAGGGAGGGCCAGGACAGATGGTGCTTATTTCTGAATTTACAGAGTTGTCTCCTCTGCCCCCACCCCCTGCAGACACATGGAATGATTTATCTTATTAATTCCAGAGACTTCTGTAAACAGAATGTGTAAATACATATAAACATCTGGTTACTCTGCTCTGGTTTGCATGTCTGGGAGCCAGTGGTTTACAAAACTTGCTCCCAGCCTCCAGGCAGAGGAGGAGGAGTGGGAGAAGGATCTCAGGCGTGGGTTGCTTCTTATCTTTGCTGGAGTCCAGCTCCTCTGAGCAGCACCCTGAGCTGGTGTGGCAGCCCTTGCTACCCAGGGCAGGGTCACCTTGGCCATTTCAGCTGGGCTGGGAGGCTTAAAGCCCATCTGCCTTTTTGGAGCTTGGAACGAAAGGATCTGTTGTGTTGGGGTGGGAATTCACCTTGGTCATGGTTTCATGTGGCATCTTACATCTCTGGGAGGGATCACCATGTGCAGGTCTCCCTTTCCAGGGCACCTTGTTTTTACTGATATTTTATTTATAGCTGGTGATGTTGAGCTCATGAAGGATTGATGTCATCAATTAAGTGGGTTTCTGCCACTCGACACTGGAGGTGTTGGGAGGAGCTCCACCAGGCACGTTGGTGGATGGCTTTGATGACCATCTAGTTGGAGGTTTGATTTGGTAGAGCAAGTGTCACAAAAGCATTTTTCTGCTCCTCGTTCTGCTGAGCTTCAGGTGGCAGATTTTGCCAGGTGCCAGTGTTACCAAGGGAGGGCACTCGCTGTCCTAATGAGTTTAACAGGATGGAGTTGTCCATCCTGGGACAGCAGCAGCAAGGGCAAAGTGTGAGCACAGGAGCTTAGCAATGAGGTTGAGCTATTAATAAATGCTTCAAGCTCTGAAGTTGTTTTTCCGGTGGTCTTAAGGTGTTTAAAATAAAAGATAAAAAAAGCCCTGTTCCTCATCCTCAGCCAAGAGGGTATTTTGGTGTTCAGCAGGTTTTCTTGGAGAGAGGCAGGGAAGAGGTTCCTGACTGAGTTGGACTGGGAATAAGGTATAGGGCAGATTGGTGCAGGGATGCTCCTAAACTCAACTTGCCCCTTTTCAGTGAAAAAAAAAAAACTAAAAAGTTGTTGTCTAAAGTGTATTCTGAGATCAAAAAAAAAAAAAAATTCCAAGAGCATTTGCTAGAGCATGGGGTAGACTTAGAAAGCTTTTATACTGCAGGATTTACTTGTGGTGAGGAGGGAAAACGAGTGCAGTCACTTTCCAACAGAGGTTAGAAATAGGTTTCTCAAGAACCTCTGTTGGCATCTGTGGTTTTTAATCTCTCTATAGAAAGTGAAGAGGTAATATTTTCAGATGACACAGCTAAGAAGTTAGTGCTAATGAAGTTGGTTACGTGGTTTCTGAGGAACACAAAAGGCTGCAGCAGGGTCACATCAAATACCCTTGGATGTGTTTTGTGTGGCGGTGCTGGAAGGGAAGTGTTGGAGCTATTCCATGAGATCTGCCTTAACTCTGGGAGAAACACTTAGCCATGCATTATTTGGTGTATCTCCACTGGCAAATGGGATTAATGGTATCGAAGCTCTCATTTTAGTAACTTCCAGGTTAGAATGGGAATGTTCAGTGTTCACTGCTCCGCAAGCCTTGTGTGAATCCTTAACTCTGGAGCCCTCTCTGCTAGTTGGAATTGGTGATTGAATTGAAGAAGGTTTTTGGAGAAGTGAAGGGGCTGTACAGCATGGGTTAAACTTGAAGTTGAAGAAGGGGAGGAAATATTAGAGAGTTGGGAAGACCCAAGATGGAGAAGTTGGTGTAGAAAGTGGCATCTGCCACTGTAGGATGTTTTTGGGAATAGCATAGTGAGGTTGGATATCACTGCAGCCCCACTGCTGGTGTTACTGGGGTCTGATAGCATTTAGCAGGAGCACCTGGTGCAGAGTAACTCATTCATGAACTGCTGTAAATCATTTCAACTCTGCTGGCTTGATGCTGAATATCAATTAAAGCTCTTTGGATTGATTTTTTTTTTTGAGAGAGTATGTGCCTACACAGTCTCAAAACTCCTCCTTACCTTTTTCTGAAATTGGGATGACATGGATGGTAACCCACTGAAAGGAGCAAAATATCTTTAAACACTGAAGAGCTCCAAGCATTAATCCAACATCACAACGCTCTAATTCACTGCTGGGTGATGCCCTAATAAATGTTAAAGTGCTCAAATGAATACAAAAATCTTCCATTGATGTGTTTTGGGGGGAAGAAGGAGAACACCACAACCCCCTACAAACACTTATCCTGAAAGCAGTTGCCGTAAGGGCAAGGACAGAAATTTCTCTTGGCTGTCCTGCCACTCATCTCTGGAATGTGCGAGGCTGGAGCACACTCTGGATACAGCACTGACTGTTTTCCTGTCCTTGATCCGTGGCCTGAAATGGCTGCAGCTCCCTGTGTGGTTGGGAAGGACCTGCAAGCCAAAGCAAGAAGAAAAGGGAAGAAGCAGGTGCTTCTTGTGTGCAGGAGAGGGATGGGACATGTCCTCTGTGCCCACATCTGTTTCATTTAATCCCTAGATCTGAAGCACGGGTGATTTATCTGCCTCACAGTTGCTCTGTGAAATGAATCATGCTGTCAGGATGGGTCCTGGACCCTTGGGTGGGAAGCTCTGGGCCTTGTGCTGGGTGGGGTGGGAGAGCCGTGGATTTGGAGTGTCTGACATGTGGGAGCAGAGGAGCTGGATTTGTTCTACGTGCTGTTCCACAGCTCACGGCCCGGTGGGGCTTCTGTGGTGAGGAGGAGAGGCTTCCCACTGCAGCTGCGAGTTTAAGGGGTAAACAGGAGGAAAAACAAAAGTATTAGTACAGTTTGTGCTAGGTTGGGCTGCCCAGACTGTGAGTGATCAAAAGGGAGCAGATGTGGTGTGTCTGGGTGGACTTGGCAGCCCCTGTCAGGGAGCACAGCCCTTCCCTGGGCTTGCACGCTCAGCTGGATGCAGCACATTGTGCTTCTGCCTTTAAACCACACAGTAAACCTGAATTGTATTAATTTCTTAATTATTTCCCTCTGGGAGAGTGGTGACTTGAGTGGTGGTGGTTTGTCTGAGCAGACCAAAGATTAAACAAACTCTTTGCCTACAGGTTTGTTACCAACCTTTCACTGTTATAATTTCCTTTTACATAGGTTTGGAGGTGCTTTTTTTCCCCTCTGAATGATGTTTTGTTTGAGTACACTTTTAAGGCCGTGGTTAGTGGTGGGTATTAGGTTTGAGAGATTATCTGGGGAGCTGTTGGAACACTTCATTGTTAGACTCGGAAGTGGGAACTGGGGGAATTAGTTGCTTTTAAAGGGATTTAAAAGCAGTGTGGGAAAAGGGAGAGCTGTGAGTTTTCTGTGTGCTGGCACTCGGCATCCACCCAGGCCTGGAGATCAAGCTCGAAGATCTGATAACCAGAACTTACTTGTTATTTTATACTTTTTTCAGTTTAACGCTCATTTAAACACTATATGGAGACTATCCCATACAAATGGACTTGGCACAGTTCCATGCTGGTTTGCTATAGAGATACAAATATTTAGGAAACTTTGATTAGCAAATACATGAGTAAATCCACCTTTTTCAGCTGTAAAAATGTCTGTGTCACGGGGACCTTGAAAGCTCAGTATTTGGAGGGGAAAAGCTGAATCTTGAGAATAACTGATTAAAAAAAAGATGATTTTCTGAATTGCAATGTAGTATATGACTTCAACTGGACAACACAATGACTTTCCTCTGCATCTCCATGCTCATGGATTTACCCACCGAAGTTCATCTTATTTCCAAAGCTTATTGGTATATCCATGAAAAGTCTGAGAACAGCCTGGCTTTGTTTTCCCATGAGCTGTGGGAGACTGAGCTGGGGGAGCATAGATTACTCTTCAACCAGTCTGGGGGAGGATATGCTCATGTTGGGCAATGTGGTTTAAATTTGCAAGCTATTACTATCTGGTCACTTGGTTAATGAAGCGGTGGATAATTTGTGTACTTACTGTTCCTGGGAGATTGAAATGCCCTTAAAAAGGCAATCTGTCCAACTGCCCTGTCTTTCTACAACATAAGTTACAATAAAAACTAGGCAGACCTGGTTAGGTGAGCAGCTGATAATACCTGAGGAAATGAAGCAGTGTGTGATCAACAGAGTGGCTGTTTCTTTAGCAGGGACTAAATAATAAAATAAATAATAAAAGTAAAAAATACTTTTTCTTTTGTGTGTGTGTGTGGGGGCTTTTTTCCTCCCTGCTCACATTTCCTTACCTTCCATACTTAGGGAGTATAAAAGATGACTGGGAGGAGGAAGGAAATTACACTCTTGCAGCTGAAGTGTGAGACAGGAGGCTAAGCATGAATGCATCTGAAAACTCCCAAAAGGTCTTTTCCTAGATCTTATCCAAAGTGAGCTCTGCTTACTCCAGCAATATTTTACTGCCTTGTGAAGGATAGGTAAAGCTGTTCCCTTAACCTCAGCAAAGTCAGCTATTCCAGGAAAATCTTCCCCTTTAAGTAGTCAACACCAACTTCTCCAGGACTGGTTGTACCCGATCTCCAACATCAACTTCTCCAGGATTGGTTGTACCCCATCTCCACCATCACCACTGTCCTTCAGAAACCAGCAGTGCAGATCTGTATTTCTTTATACACTTCTTAAAAGAAATGTGAATTGCTGGTTTTTAGTGGACTGAAAATCAGCTTTTTCCTGCTCTCCTTAGTGTGGCAAAAAGCAATTAAGGTAAAAGTTCAAATAACTCCTTGCAGACGTATCCCAGTGTGATCTGGAAGTGATTGCTGGTAAAACATTTTATTGCTGGTATTGATTTAAGACTTTCTTCTTGTCATATCTGTGAAATCTGGTGTATCTAATAATAGTTTTGGGTTTTTTTTTTTAAATAGCAGTGCTTTTTATTGGCTTGTATGGGCTTGAAATTAAACTATATTTTGTATAGTTGAGCTTTTTTTGTGTATGTTAAGAAAATTCAGCAGCTGTCTGAGTTCACATGCTGGTAGGGGAAATGTTGAATGAGCTTAAAAATTAGTTTTTTCCCTGACTTGTAAAAGGAGATAAAAAATATATATATTAAAAAAAGTTTTTTCAGCTAAAGTAAGATTTCTGTAGTAATGCAAATAATCTACAGCAAAATATAGGGCCATCGGGTGGAAAGGAATCCGAGTGTATGTGCAACTTGTCCATGTGTTTGAAGCAATTCAAGTGTTGTTCTGTGTTGGGAGAAGAATCCATTGACTTAATCTGCTCTCCAAGTCTTTGGAAGAGGGAGACATCCAAGAAGGTTATCACTGTCCATTACTCATCCAGAGGGAGGTTGTTATATCTGATATTGCTGCATAACTTGGTGTGTTAAAGCTTTTTTCCTGACAGTGACCTGGGAGGCTCATGGAATTTTTTGCAGTGACTCAGGGAGGCTGTTTATTGACTCTTTGCAAACAAGAAGCAGTTGTGTTTCTCTTGCTGGAATGCTTTGCCCTATGGAAGTAAAACTCGCCTAAGAATTTGGTCTGTGCCCTGTCATGTCGTACATAGTTTCTGAACACTTTGCTCTTCTGCTTGGATGGGTAGAAGGAAGAAGGTCTCCACAGTAATGACAGTTCTTTTTAGTGTTGTGGAAAACGTCAGCCAAAGAGGGAGCTGAGATTAAAAGTCGCAGTTTCATCTCTCACAGTTTTTGGCTTCTGCAGTCGGACGTGACTCCCTTGTGGAGTTGGGAAGATGCAAGACTTCCCTTCTAAGACTCAACCAAGAGGCCAGCACATAGGAAGCCATATGTTATTAATTCCTCTTGTCCCAGGGCTCCTTCTGACCCACCCCTCATTTATTAGTGTTACCAGGAGTTGTGTGTCGTTTGGGGTGAAATGGCAGCAAATGTCTCACTTTACCCGTGCGGAGCTTGGCAGCCATTTGTTGTCGTTCTGCTTGTGTCCATCTGCTGCCTTGTGTTTAAGTCCTTCATAAGCTTTTAATCTCTAGCAACTCTTATTTTTAACCTAAGAACACTGTAGAGCAAGGCTTTGTGGTTTTTTATACTTTTAATTTAGTGTGAAGTTCCATAGGGAAAAGTTTGAAGGTAGAAGACAGTCTTGATGCTGAACAAAAGTCCTTCCCCCACTGCTCCAATGCATTTGCAGCATTTCCTGAACATGGGCAGATCCTGGGTTTGACTCATTTTCTCCTTTCAGGGACTCATGCAACTGCTGAATTTTGTCAGGTAAAACATTTTATCTCTAGACTTTGTCCCTGAATGATTTGCATTGTGCCAGAAGACTATGGCTGATGTGTGCTGCTATTGAGGGTTTTAAATTTGGGCTTTTTCTTGCCTATGACTGGCCCCATTAATTGCTTTCAGGATAAGGACTTAATATTCATTTGGCATCAGAAGTTTGCTGGGAAGTGGTAAACTTTTAAAAATAATTATCTGACCAGGCTGTCAAGGAAGCAAACCTCTAGATTTTGTACCGTTCCTGTTGCACTGTTGTACAAATGTTTTTTTGAAGCGATACTGTGAAGATTAACATTAGTGGTTGTGTGGTGGCAGCGTCCCATGGCCTCTGAACCAGGTACCTCTCTAGGCCACAGAGACATGGGAATGCTGTGGGGCCTTGGAATACTGAGCTTTTAGAGAAGCCAAGCCCTCAGTGCTGAACCTCGGTGATGGATTGAAGAGAGTGATGCTCTTCAGCTCTCTTGGATCTGTAGATTGAAGGACCACAGTCAAGTTGTTTTGGTTTGACCTGTCAATAAATATAAGGAAACACTTGGTGAAAACAAAGCCTAGAGAATGTTGTATTGTTTGAAACTTCACAAAGTCAGCGAATTTACAGACAGGTTTGAATGGCTCTTTATTCCTCTTTCCCCCTAAAAATACTGTCAAAACAGTCAGTGTACAAACTAAGGACTCTGAAAGCACAGGAAAGACGACAAACCTGAGCCTTGTGTTGTGGGTTGCCAGTGATGGGCAGCAAATTCCTTGAAGTTTTATTGTGTGGTAGTTTGTTTAGATTGTGTTATGAGAGTTTCAACTTGAAAAAAAAAGGTGGGTTTTTTTCATCAACTACGGATTCAGTCTGGACATCCCCCTCTTATACAAAATAGTATGCATATTTTTTTTTTTTTCATTTTCTCAGTTTTCTCTGTTCCTGGATGGGCAGCCTTTAGCCTGGGGGGAAGGAGTTTTGATCTACGGGTAACTTTCCAAATGTAGTTTTGGTGTGGATGCATTGGGGTGTTTTGGAACCTGATGTGAAGCAGCTTGGGCTCTTTTCTAGTCTGTCAGCTAAACCAGGAGCTTCAGATTTTGCAGCTGGAAGTATTGAGAAACCTGGAGTTAGTATTACCTTTGAAGGGCATCCAATTTGATTTTCTTTATTGTTCCAAAATGATCTGACAGAGAGGTTGCTCTGTTGCTTCATGCTAAGCCATGCTGCCTTCTTGAGTATGTGTGGGTTTTTGCTCAACTCTTTTCTTAGAAATAGTCCCTGCATTTAGTGGTGCTTTGTCCTTCGTGTGTCTCCAGGCAGGACGTGTGGATGAACATGAACTCACACAACTGTGTGTTTAATACACCTTTGTGGCCTCCACGAGCGTTGGCTGTTTGCATGGATCGTTCTCCAGAGGCAGAGTTGAGGGCACATGCTGGTGCTCCTTGTGAGTTGGAGTGCAATTCCTTCTCTGCTTCAATAAAACTTTGGAAGGGCTTTGCTTCTGACTTTCCAAAACATATTTGAAACATAACTCAGTGGCAAGCTTTGTTTTGGAAATGGCCTCGCTCCAGCAATGGTTTTGTCAAAGTCTGTTTATCCCAATTCCTTCCCCAGCTTAATAGACTGAGAAAGTAAAACTGTTGTGTGGGTGGGTGGTTGAAAATGGGCCGTATGGATATTGCTGCAGTTTGTGTTCTGTAAATAACGGCAGCTTGTGCGTAAGCCTGTAATTGACTAAAAATGCATTAAAAGATAGCATGAGGGCATGTCAACTGCTACTTAAAATCCATCTCCAGAGCCTGTTGGGAGGAGGGGGAGAATGGAGAGGCAGGAGATGTACAAACTGTGCAGCACGAAACAGAGTGATTCAAATATGCTCAAAGTTAGTTTTGTTAAATGTTTATTGAAGAAGGCAAAATGTTCAAGAAAAGAAAGCTGTTGGGTCTGCATCAGGCCAGGAACAGGCCAGTATTATTCCCAAATAGCAGGGGTGTTAATTATGGCTTGTGTCTGAAAAAAATCTGGGACTGGTGAGTGGGAGGTGGAAGGGCTGGAGGGAGATTAAACCATCAAAATTCCAGAGAATTCAGTGTTTTGTGCAAGGAACATTTCTGGCCTCTCTGTGGCTGTACAGCCAGCAGCTCCCAGAGCTGCTGGACTTGCTGCTGCTCAGAGCACTCCTTGTATATGGACATAGCACTTAATTTGCTCTTAATTAGACTCAACAGCCGAGCTGTGTGTTTTTGATATCTAATTCAGATAGGAGCAAAGCCAGGTGTTAGAACTGTTGCAGACTGTGAGCACATGCTGAGGGGGGATGAGTGGGGAAAGTGCTGCCTTTTAACAGGGGAAGAGGCTTCAAAATGTTATTTAATAGAAATTAGTGGCTGATGATCATGAGCAGCAGAGCTACTGAACTGGGTCGAGTGACAGCATTCCAGTGGGGACTGGTGTACCCCCTCCAGGAGAGCTGGGTCTGATCCACACACATGGATACCATCCAGAAAAACTTTCATGCTGCCTTTGGTCGGGATGTTTTTGACTCTGGTCGTTTGGGTTTGCTGGACTTCTTAAACTGGAGGCTTGCATGTGCTTTGACTTTGTGTGTGGGGTAAAAGTGTGTGTGTGCTCAGTAAGGGGAGGGCATCGAGTTCTGGAGGGTGAGGCAGAAGGGAAACAGACCTCAAGAAAACCTGTTAACATTCCTGCATTAACATTCACAAAATGCTTTTTGTTTGATTCCACCCTCCCTCCCCAAGTCAGTGAAATCTAGTTGTCCTTTAAAGAAGTGGTTTTGCAATTCTCACCAGATTATCTGGTATTAAATTTGCTTGAAAGGTACTGCACTACAGTCCAATAAATTTATTTTCTTTTTACAAGAAGTCGTGTGTTTGCCAATTGGACAGATACCATGTTTAAAGAAGCTGCAACTCATTTATTGTTCAGCTATTTAAACTTTTGGAGTTCAAAAGTAATTTTTTAGTCTCTTTTTTCTCAGTGGTTCTTCCATCCCTATGTCTCCACCTCTGAAAAGGTACAGTTGTAGCTGAACATCAGGAATAGTCCCTCCTACACCTCCTACTGTCAAATTAAAATTTCTGAGGGGAAATGATCCACATGGGATTCACTCTTTAAGTTGAATGTTATGAGAATGACTGGGAAGGGGGTAAGATTTGTGCTTTCTTATGATTCCTATGGAGATGTGATATTACACAAGAAATGTTCATGAGTGATGCCTTTCCATGTTGCCAAGGATGAGATGTCCAATTTAATGGAAAGGTTTTTGGTGAATCTCCTTTGGCTTGCAGCTGCCACCAGCTCTGGTCTTCTGGGGGCTGTGGGGAGATGGTTGCTTGCTTCAGTTTTTACTGGATAAATTGTATCTCCAACATAAGGAAAACTCTTGGGAAAATGTGATCTTTCTCGGACACCAAGGCCCTGCAGTGAGTCGGAATGAGTGGGAATTGCCACTTTTAAAAGGTTGTTATTACTGTCACTGTTGGTGGTGCCATTAGGGACTGTCAGTGATGATTTCTTGGTGATTGCTGTGCATTTTTCTGCTGAGAATAAAGGGCAAAAGACTACTTTTTGTCTTCTCTACCTAAGTAAACTATTTTGATCCTTTTTCTTCTTTAACTCTTGGCTAAAAATAGGTAAAAACCCTATTTTGGAAGAGTAAACCCCCATTTCCCTGTGCTCCTTCAGCTGGGGGAGTGACCTGTTTTCACCCATACCTGTGGTGTATGGGTCATGCAGCAACTTCAGGACCTTTCATACAAACAGATGAGTTTTCCAAGGATCCCAACCCACCTTAACCCAGATCCAGCTCATCTCAGTGCTGACACTGGTACCAGGAGGAAGCTCTGCAGCCCAGATATGTGAATGAGACGGAGCCCTCCCCAAAATGGCTCATGGTGTCCTTGATCATCTGTGATCTGGCTGCGCTTGCCAGTGTAAAATGCCTTTTTAAAATGAGCTTTTTTCGTTTGTGCTGAAAAAGGGCTTTGAGGCTTCCTGTTCAGATAGGACTTTTGTGCTGGACATGGGATCTTTCCAGTCCCCAGTGAATAAACACAGCTGGCTGTTTTGGGAAACGGGCTCAACATCTTTGCATCAAAGCTGTACAAATAAGGCAGCAAGCTGTACTGGATTATTGGATAAGGTTTTCTGACTTTTACACCGTCTTAAAAGTGATCAAATGAAAAAATGCATTTTTTATGAGGTTGCCTTCAGCCCGTGGAGGGGGAAATAAGCTTCCCCTCCTCCCGACTTTGGAAACATGACTAGAACAAGCAGCCTCGATGACTTATCAATGTTGGATTATCATGCAGTCATTTACTGGGCAGCCTTTTGCTGTCCAGAGCCGCCCACGCAGGAGTCAATGGTGCCTTTGTTTGGGATTGCTGGAAGAATGTATGATCTAATGGGGTGGTGGGAGTTCACCCTCGTTCCAGTGCTCTCAAGGCTGTGCTCATTCCCCCAGTGTCCCAAACGCGTTTCCTTCCTCTGTCCCTGTCTTAGTACGGGCTCCCAGAAAAAGCAATCTGTGTTTATATCTCTGTCAGGTTCTTTGAAAACCCAGGCACCCGTCTGTGGTGGAGCTCCACATGCCAGAATCTTTGTTTTGATGGAGCATGGTTTAAGAGAAGACTGTTGAAATCCTTCAGGCCTTTCTTGTTCATGATTTATGTGCATAAATCCTCAGGGTCTTTAGGTGAGGACAAAAAGATCAACCCAAGGTTTATTATTACTAGTTTGTGTTCCTCCAAGGGCCACAACTCAGCACGTAGGAGCTGTCATCTGTGCTCCTGTGTGGAATTATTTCCCCAGTGGAGTTCATCAGAAAGTCGAAATCCTGCATTTTTTTGTCTTCAGATGCTGGATATTCCATTAGCTTGTGCAATACCAGTGCTCTCCTCCTCCTCCACAAATTTTCTCAGAAAAGCTGGCGTGTAGTTGTAAAGGACATTTGCTCTAGAACAACAGAAGTGTCTTACTTTTGGTCATAAGTTTGGATTTTTCATGCACATGTGATGCAAGCGACATAACTTCGCGCTTATGTGTCCTGCAGGTGTTGGGCTGTTGTTGTTGTTTAATGAAAATACTTCATTCCAAAAGAGCAAGTTTCTCAGGGTGTTTCTCACTCTCCTCCCCTCCGTTCCTTACAAACTCTGTCCTACTCTTGTTGCCCTTCTGCATGTTGGAAAATCCTATTCCATTCCATGGAAAGAGCAAAATGAGATGCCAGTGGTATTCAATTGCTCTCTGCCCTGCCAGTGCAAAATGGAAATGAAGTCCAGTCAAAAAGCACTAATTAGGCTGTGTTTGTTGCTGGTTTGCTTTCAGTTCTTTTAACCTTGACTTAGGTTGTCAGCAGGTACCTGTGTGAAAAAAATGGCTTGAAACAGGAGCCAACCAAAAGACAAACATCAGAGTTTAACCATTTTGTTACTGCTCTGTGGATTTTGCTGAAAACATATCTGCAAAGGCTTGGTTTGTTCCCCAGTACAGTCTTCTCAGGTAGATGATTTTTGCCCTGGGCAGCAGAACTCAGTGGCTGTATTTTCAAGATCATTGCTGGGAGGATGCACAGAGGGATTGCAGGGAATATAGGAGAGGTAGTGTGGATTCTTCCCACATGCAGGGGATGTGAGTGGACAATAATGAAGGAGGCAAGTGTTGTCTGGGCTTATCTCACCCAGGCATCTGCTCACAATTCAACACTTGTAGTCATCGTGCCAGCTGGCTGGACAGTTTTCCTGATGTAAATTATCCATCCGTTCTTAGGGGCCTGAACACAAGGAGACCTTTTGTGTGTGGGGACAAATTCCTAACTTGGGGGAAAAGGGAGGAGTTGGTAAAGATCTAAATGGCATTTGCTTACGTTTTTCCAGTCTATGGTTTCCTGGTGGACCTTGGGATACTGAATTGGACAATAACCCTGCTGAGGAAGGGCTGTAATTGCTGGTGGCATCTGGTCAAGCCTGGCAATGTGAGCAGGTTATTCCAGGAAGCATCCCCTCAATCTGGGTGCTTTAAAGACACATCAGGTTGTGTTGGTGAAGTACTCGGCTCATGGTCACTGATTCCAACATCTGGAGTTCTTCCTACAAAACAGATCTGCCACTTCTCAGTACACAGAGGGAAGTATTATCTGACACTTGATGCTATCAGACACTTCTAAACCAAACTGAGATCAAAATAATTACCAGCTTCTGGGAACAGGAGAACAATGACTTTTTGTCTTCAAGATGAAATGTTTAAAACTGCCTCTCAACTGGTTATTGCTGTCACCATTCCTCAGCATAATAGCTGTATATGTTTATTCAGCCCTGCAAGATTTGAAAGCAACCTGGCCTGCTTATCTTTGCTAGAAAAAGGCTCTGGAACCTCGAAGAGCTGCCAGGCTGCTAAGCATAGCTTTTACATTCAGTGTGAACAGTGGGGAAACACATTTCCACACTGTATCAGCTGGTCTTGGGTAAACTCCATTGTTCCAGCAGTATTTACCCATGGCAAGCTGATCCAGCACCGGCACACAGCCGCTCTCTGTGCATTAGCTGCATTCCTCTTTAATGCCATTAGCTGGACTTCTCAAGGAGTTGTGCTGCCAGCTGCCTTAAATGTCTTTTTCACCTGGGTTGCTCAGTTAGGAGGGGTTTGAACATGTTTTCCTTGGCCTGCCGTGTAAAACTGGAGGTGAAAAAGGGAGGGTCCTCCCCATTTAGCACAAGGGGTTTCTATGGAAAGTGTTTTTGTGCTGCCCAGAGTGCAGTTGACGTATGTTGTGCCTTTAGCTGAGCTGGGATTTTTGCAAGGAGCAGTGGGAGACCTTGTCAGGGAACAGGGATCATAATCCAGTTATAGTGGAGAGGGAAAAAAACAGTTCTTTTCTGGGACATGCAGGCTGTGACCTGGCCTTTCAGCTAGAGCAGAAAGCTACTTGTGAGTAAGAGCATTTGTCCGGCCCCCTCTTCATTCCCAGGATTCTTTTGAAGCGTTTCCTCCCCAAAACCATCTTGATGGAGCCTAAATGCGGGGGTTTTGCTTCACGCCAGAGGAATGTAGTACTAGTAGAAGAAAACTAACCACCCCAAGTCAAAGGAGCAGAATATTCCTGACAATTCAGCTGACACAGTTTAATCGAGTGATCTTCATTCTGTTGGCTCCGGCTTATTTTTTTTTTCCCCCTTGACACATGGAATGGCTGCTCTTGCTTGTTGTCTTCACTATTTGCGCTTGTCATGAAGATTGCCGAGAGAAATCCCACCAGGGCAGACTTCCAGCCTTATATATTGCTTTATTTTAGCATGTGAGCACAAAGAGACTTTCTCATTACGCTGATGACAGTTTTACTAGGGATAAAACTGTGATAGGTCTGGTTTTTCATTGCTGCCCATCCAAGGTGTTGATGAAGTTCTGGGATAGGCTGGCAAGTTGCAGGTCAACGGGTACACTGGAGTTGTCCTGCACAAGAATGAGGAGGCATTTGCGTTTGGGGCTCCTTGCCTTTACCTGGAAAAGATGGGGAGAAAATCCTGGGTTTGTTTACCATGGACCTGAAAAAGATATTTGTGCATGTGCAGCCTCTTGGCTTGTACCTGTCTTAAGTTTCTGTGTGTGCACGTTCTTTACCTCTGAAGCATATTTTGCCTTCAGTGAGGAGCTCTCTTGTTGAGAAGAGACTGTGTAGCAGGAGAAATGGGAAACCTGGGAGGAAACACATAAGAAAAATACTACCTAATACATGGAAATAGGATTAATTTCTTAATTAATCCTATTAATTGGGGCAGCAAGGGGAGGGTATGCCTAAGGTACATTAGTGCTGAGTGTTGATTCTTTGGAGTTCTGGGCTTGTGGAAAGTGTCAGTTTGGCATTAATGCTGTGATTACTTCTTGCTTGTCTTCTGTGTGTAAGAAGATCTCATTAAATAATCAACCCCAAACCAAGAGTGAGCAAGTACTGAGCAAGAGCCACAGACTGGGAATGTCTGGCTTCCAGACTTATGCTTGGGTCATCTGTAACCGCACACATGATATAAATAGGAAAGAGTATTTTGTGGGAAGTATTTGGGGGGTTTGTATCTGTACAACACTCCAGCTGTCCCACGTCATGCACAGACAATACTTCTTGGTGGGTGGCTTTAAACACAAGATTGGTCTTTTTCTGTCCTTGGGACATGTAGTATAAGTTTTTCAGGTGCTGTATGTCTTGATTTTTACTTGATTTTTTTTCTGATACACTGATTTCTGGACCCTTTGTCATGTTTCTCTGGGTGTGATGTGCCTAATGCAGGCTGGTCCCAGTCTAACCCATGAGGCAGAGCTGGTTCATGACCTGATTCATTGCCCTCAGGTTGTACATGTGTGCTTTGAGGGGCACACTCTTCCTGGTGCCTGGTGCCGTCTGGTCTGCTCTCATGAACACTCCAGCAGGTGCAAAGCCTCGTGTTAAATTTTAACACGGTGGAGTTCATTCATTTTACAAGTTGAGGTTAAATCCACGTGACTTCTACAGGCTGAAAAAACCTGTTTGTCAATCAGCTGAAACTCTGCCTGTAGCTCTTTGTTTTTTCGATCAGCGAAGGAACCAGTGATGGCTGCGAGTTCTGCTTCTAGCAGTGTTTTTCTTGGAAGAGGTGGGAGCATGTAAAAGCGTGGCAGGGACTAAACAGCCGAGGCTTTATTCCAAACAAACCTTACGTTGTTTTAGCAAACTCCCTACGTGCTCCAGGGTGTCCTGATCGTACACAGTCTGCTTGCCAAGGTGGGGCAGGAACAGCTGGCACACAGCTGTATGCTGCCTCCTGGGAACGTGCCCATCATCCAACGGGGATGGTGGAAGTGTGTTGTGGTCCTTGTCTCCTAATGGGTTTTCTCAGGGGTGTGAGTCCCCTGAGCAGTTGGTTTATGTTCATGGAAGGGGGGGTCACATAAGTCACTGGTGTTACAGGATGCTCGAGTCACTGGAGAAGAATTCCTGAGGGAGGATGATGTGCTGACTGCCACAAACCTGTTAGGAGGTGAACAGAGGGCAGGGAGGTGGGTTTTCACTTATCCTCTTAAGAGTGTGAGAACATGGCCAGCTTGTAAATTGTTGCACTCTGATCTGAAAAGTGTCTTGGTGATTTGAATCATACAGTCTGGGAAACTTAAACTTTGTTTTCTTTTTCCAGTGAATAGAAGAGGGGTGTACTCAGTAATTCAGTGCTGGCAAAAAAGGCTTTGGAGGTGATGGAAAGAGTTTGAGAGATTGTCTATTTAGGGAGGAAGGAGACTGTGCAGCGTGACTTTTACCTCTCTGGTTAATACTGTTTCTCCCATACATCTGTTTGGAAGAAATATCATCAAATGTAATGGTTAACTGGGGGCTGGCCTTAAATATCCACAAACTGTGGGTTTGATGTAGTCTGTCATCTGTTGGGGTAAGGACACTGGGGGTGTCTGCAGGAGAGAACTGCAGCTTGTGACACATGTGTTTCATTGCACAGAAGCCTGTAGATGTGTTTATTTATCTGTTCATCCTGCCCTCAACTTCTGCCTTCTGCTCCTTCACTTCATGTTTGCTGGAGATACAGTCCTGGACTGGCAGAGATACCTCTGGTGTTACTGGACACATTACTGGATGGTGCTAGGAGATGTGTCTCCAAAGAGAGAACTGCAGTGCAGTTCTTTGGAGGCCTGAGCCTTTCTCACGTGTGTGTTCTCCCGCCTGCAGGGAAGGCCTTTGACATCACGTACGTGCGCCTCAAGTTCCACACCAGTCGGCCCGAGAGCTTTGCCATCTACAAGCGCACCAGGGAGGACGGGCCGTGGGTGCCCTACCAGTACTACAGTGGCTCCTGTGAGAGCACCTACCACAAGGTCAACCGGGGCTTCATTCGCACTGGGGAGGACGAGCAGCAGGCACTCTGCACGGATGAGTTCAGCGACATCTCCCCTCTCACTGGGGGCAACGTGGCCTTCTCGACGCTGGAGGGGCGTCCCAGTGCCTACAACTTCGACAACAGCCCTGTGCTGCAGGTGTGTGGTCAGGACTGGGGTGGGCAGGTGGTCTGAGCTGAGTATTTCTGTGTAGTCAGTGTGGGTGGTGGCTTTGTGCCAGTCCTTACTTGTGCTGAAAGGCCCTTCACAGGTGAGTTGGGATGGACGTTCCTAAGAGATGCTTTTGAACAAAGAGCCAAACTCTTGACTCTGTGATTAGTAAGTTTATGGTACAAAAACCCGGTGACATTAAAATTTATTTGAAATTAGGCATCGTGGAAGTCTTCAGAGGAGAGATGCAAATCTGTGCCAGCTTAGAAAGCAGCTGTCTGCATTTGTTGAGGAAGGTCAAACTTCAGTCCAATTCATATTTGAGGTGTCTGCATGCGTATTTTAAGTAGAAAAAGTTAGGAAATGTGAGATCCTGCTAAACAAATGGAGTGTTATAAGAATCCCTAACTTGTTCTCTTATATGTGTGTCGGAGCTTGATTTCATCCACAGTGTTTTTTCTTACAAGTGGCTTGGCAAGGGGTACTTGGTCAGGTTTTTTTGTTGTTCACAGTGGTGGTTGGGCAGTGATCAGGAGCATACTGGAGCAGCAGTTTTATCTGATTTACTTTCCACTTTCTGTATTCTGCTTGGTGACTTCTCCAGCTTATATTTTAACAATGAGCCAGAGCTGTGGAATTGGCCTTGTCAGAGCTCCTTGTCTTCCTTTTGGAGCTGTGATTGCCACCCCTTCCCTTTCCTGTTGGAACAGCAGGAATAGACTTAGACGTGAGCACCCAGCAGGCTCAGGGCCTACCTGTTTGATCCCCAGGCAGGAGAGCACAATGTGGTGGGTCTCGCCTCTGCAAACAAAAGTCAAGATTAATGGGAAAGGAAGAACTCCAGAAATGGAAAAGAACCAGTTTGGCGACCTCATTGGTGTAGCCAACCCTTGCAGCAATCTGTGTCTTATCTTTAAGGCGAGCAGGGAGATTTCAAGTTAGCAATGTGTATCATTTTCTGATAAACTCTGGATTTTCTGATAAACTTCTGACTGCCAGTTTCCTAAAATACTTACAAACCTCTGGTGTTGCTTTTCAGAACTGAAGTAAATGTGTATTTTGTGCTTGGCACATGTTCCCTGTGTTTATTGCCAGTGTTTGTAAATCAGTAAATCTTACCGTGCTGGCTGAGCAGCGATGCAGCTGCAGCACAATTGTACATGCAGTTGTGGTTTTCTTGTGTTCATTTCCTATGGCATTTGCAGGAAAATGGCATTGTAAATAATAAAACCAAGAAGGTGCCAGTGGTAGTCATTGGCTGAAGGTGATGTGAAATTTGGGGACAGACCGTGTTTGCTGGCTGTTACTGGAGAAGGGCAGGGCAGTGTGTTGAAGATACTGTGTAAATATTATGAAAAGCTCTTGTATTGCAAATCAGATCTGCCTGTCTGTTTACCTTCCTCAGCCTCCCCCGGCCCCATTCATCTGTCTGTCTGTGTCTTTTAGTCTGGTGCAGTATGTCTGCAGAGAAGTGTACCCTAAAGCTTTTCCCATTGCTGCTGCATAGCTTTGCAGGAAAACTGCAGGCAGGCAGATATGTACAGTTAGCAAGCTGGCATAATTGCCTGCACTGCACTTTTTGCTGGAGAGATTGCCCACTCTTCCCAGCTGAGACCAGTCAGGATGTGAAGAGGCAGTGGGAAGGGTATCCAGAGAGGAGTGGGGTCCAGAAAACTCCTTTGAACCAAGAGGATGTGGTGTGAGGCCTCTGGGGCAGGGATGGGTGAGCTCCCGAGGTGCAGAGGGGAAAAGGATGAGGAAGGAATGTGCTGATTGATGGATGACTTCATTAAAAGAACTGCTAATGACATGGAGCATGTTTGATGTTTCATCTGATGGGATTTCTGTCTGCTCTAGGAATGGGTGACAGCTACAGATATCAGAGTGACCCTCAATCGTCTGAACACGTTTGGAGATGAAGTTTTCAATGACCCAAAAGTTCTCAAGTCTTACTACTATGCAATTTCTGATTTTGCTGTGGGTGGTAGGTGAGTAGACAATAAAACTCTGTACTTTCTTAAAGCTTTTGGTCAGGGTTACTACACTGCTTTAAAGATTTTGGTTATGCTCACATGATACCATTAGGCTCTGATCTTTATTGACTGTCCTAACCCAAAAATGGAGTAGAATGAATTTTACGTCTCTTGCAAATACTCTGTATAAGCTTTTGTGGCTGTAATTGCAGGGCTGACAGAGATTGAAATTTTTTTTCCTTGGTTAGATGAAATATGAAGTGATTTGGGAGCATGGAGGGTGAAAAGAGTAACAAAAATAGAAAACGAAAGAAGTTTTTTTCTGGCCTGTGCTTTCTGTGGCTTTTAATGTGGTTTTAATTATTCTCTGCCTATATCTCTAGGCTAGAATAACAATAAGTAGAAAATATCAGTGTCTCTGCTTCATGTATGTTTTGGGAGCTATCTCCTATGAAGATCTGGAACACTGTATGACGCAGTTGTGTCCATTCCTTTTGCCAAAGCCTACTGCAGAACGTTTAAACTTTTAGTTGATGAAAAATGTTTTAATAAACAGAGCTGAGACCAGTGCAGTGTTTGGACTGTTTGGAGAGACCAGTCCTGAGACTGGGATTTGGCCACATGAGGATTTATACTGGCTGTACCACCCATCTGGAGGTCCCTGGACTTCTGTATTAGTCACCTCTGTGCTATTTAATTTCTCACTGATACGACGATAACCCACACCCAGCAAGCACACGGTGTTTGAGACTGGTGGGAGAGAAGCTGTGCAAAATTTACCAACCTAAAGCCAACAAAGTCTTTGCTTCTCCTACTTAGCTTGCTCTGAAGACTGCAGAGGAGTTGGTTAACATGCTGTTTCTAAATGCCTCCCTGCAGCACGATGCACCTCCCGTTTCATAGAACAATTTGGTTTGGAGGGGACCTTTGGAGATCATCTACCCCCTGCCATAGGCAGGGACACCTTCTACTATCCCACATTGCTCCAAGCCCCGTCCAACCTGGCCTTGGACACATCCAGGGATGGGGCAGCCACAGCTTCTCTGGGCAACCTGTGCCAGGGCCTCCCCACCCTCACTGTAGAACATTCCTTCTTTATGTCCAATCTAAACCCACCTTCTTTTAGCTTCAAATCATTGCCCTTTGTCCCATTGCTGCAGGACCTGGTAAAAAGTTTCTACCTCTTAAACCCCCTTTAGATATTGGAAGGACTCAACACAGTCTCCCTGGAGCCTCTTTGTCTCCAGGCTGAACGACAGCAGTTGTATTCTCACTTTTGTTGTGACTGAGTTATATTAACTATTAACTAATTCATTCTACCTTCGAATTCCTCATCTCAGATTTTCAGATCCAGTCCCTGTTTTTGGGGGTTGCTTTGCGAGTGCCCTGGATCCTTAAGAGTTTAAACACCTGCTCCATGTCTCTCATTGGCCAGGTGCAAATGCAATGGGCACGCGAGCGAGTGCGTGAAGAATGAGCTTGGGAAGCTGGTCTGCAACTGCAAGCACAACACCTTCGGGGTAGACTGTGAGAAGTGCCTTCCTTTCTTCAACGACCGCCCGTGGAGGAGAGCGACAGCCGAGAGTGCCAACGAGTGCCTGCGTACGTGTGCCCACGCCTTGGGACAGTCTGCCAGGGGTCCCCTGCCTCTGCTGGCACCCAGGGCTGGGTGCTCTTAGTCATCCCACTTGCAGTCAGTCAGCGTTATGCACAGCTAAAGGGACTGTTGTCATTCCACTCCTAGCCTGTAGGAGCTTTCTGGGAGAACCCTAGGAAGGGGCATCTCTTTTCGGGAGGAGTATGGGAGCAACCTTTAGGCAAGAGGTGTGCCACAAAAAGGTGCAGGCTTGGACTTCATGGCACCCATGGAACAAAAATCTGTATTTGCTGTGCTAGAGTATAATTGCCCTTTAAAAAGCTCCTCATTTAACATCTGCTGGCGTGCTCTTGTAACTGGGTTTTTACAGTTAGCTGTCAACTGTTTCATCCCATTTTGAGGTCGTTGCAGCAGTTCTGGACTGAAAATGCTGCTCTCCGTCATGGAACACCAGTTTGCTTGGTTTTGTGTCCCAGACCACAGCTCCTGGTAGTTTACTTTATGGGGAAGCTTTTTCAGACAGAAAAAGCTTTCTTCCTGTCTGACCTCCTTGTGTCATGATTGGTCCCAGCTGTCTGGTCAAGACCTGTGGCTTCCCTCGATGGGCTGGTGAAACTGGGTTGTCCTGCTGCCTAAATAGATGGGATTTGCAATCCAAGGGAGAAACTCTCCTTTACAGCATGGAGTAGCCTCGCTGTTATCTTCTCATGCTTGTTTGCGTGGTGGAGATGGGTGTTGCTGTGTGGGAGGGCAGCATTGTGGCTGCAGGTGGCAGCCCAGTGTGGAAGGGATTGGGGTAGAAAATGCTTGTTTTCTTCTGCATAGAGATGAGAATGATCTCGAGTTTTTCATCCTTACAACCTCATTCAGCCACCACAAAAATGTGCTTCTCTTTTTTCCTCATTGATTCACAAATGCCTTGGGTTGGCTAAAAGCTCCTACACCAGCTCCCCACAACTTGACACCCAGCTCTGCAGAGAGGGTCGTGCGCTGTCAGGGTCGGCTGCTCACTGGTGGTACCTTGTCTTTGCAGCCTGTGACTGCAGCGGGAGGTCCCAGGAGTGCTACTTCGACCCCGAGCTGTACCGCTCCACGGGCCACGGGGGCCACTGCGTGGGCTGCTCGGGCAACACGGATGGTGCCCACTGCGAGAGGTGCCGCGACAGCTTCTACCGCCTGGGCACCGAGGAGGGGTGTCTGCCCTGCAGCTGCAACCCAGTCGGTGAGCAGAGCCTGCAGACCTGTCTGCTTCCACATTCCCTGCACAAACCCACCCCTTCTTTTGGTTAGGCAGCTAATTGCAAACTACAGAATAAAAAAAAAATTATTATTTTTATTTTCTTCCCTTCCCCCCCCTCCCCAGTAGTAAATGTTTATTGGGTTGTATTTTGGTTTAAGTTATCCCTGGATCTAATTGGGGTTAGATGCTTCACCTCTGCAGCACTAACTCCTTCAAGTGTATTCTGAAATAATTTTTTTTTCCACTGTGTATGTGTTACCCTGGACACTCCTAGTACTAAAGAACACATTTGAATTCTTAATAACCAAGATGATGCGAGTGGATATTTCTGGAAGTTGTTCATACTGAGGAATTGTAGTGAACTTTAGCTGCTGCATCAGTTTCTCCTACTGAGTATCCAAGCAGTGTAAATACAAGCCAGTGAAACATTAAACACAAAAGGGGTCGGGGCGAGATAAAAAGCAAACTCAAATTATGTAGTTAAAGTCTTGGGAATAACCACTATGGAAAATTCTGAAGGGAGAACAAATCTTTTGTCATCAAAGGAACCACTTGACCTGTAAGGAGTGATACCATAACTACACCAGCCCACAGCAAGTAAGGGGGAAGGAGAGAACAGGGTAACAGACAGTAAGGTTATGACGTGAGGTTTCAAAATAGAGTAGCTGAAATAAGTAATTGCTTGCAGCATGCCCTAAAAGCAGCCAGGGAGAGGTCTGCCAGCGTGCATCTCCTAACTAATTTGGTCTGAGAGTTGGACAGTTGTGAAATTTTTGACCAATAAAGGCCCTTTCTTCTTGTGTTTGCTCTCCCAGGTCATGTCAGACCTTATTTTAAGAGGCCTGAGGGTTGGTGTCAGCTGGGATGGTCGAGAAGATGCAAGGAGGTGACCTCTCAGGTTTTTAAGGCCACCTTTCAAAAGGCTTTATAACTTCATAACTTTAGCTTGTATCCCATGGCACACTGGCACCCAGGGTGTATTTGAATCCCCTGGACATGTTTAGATTGCTATTTTTTGTCTGAGTACTGTTTTTTCCTAAATAATCCTAAGTGGGACTGCAAAGGGGATTTGAACTTTGACTGTATATGGTAAAGGTTTTGTGAGTTCTTCTGTACTGTCCAGCCTAATCATCTTCACTTTGCTATAATCTTCTGGTGTGGATTGAAGTGGAAACAAGCAACTATTTCTGTATATTAAAATATTTTTCTCCTGGTAGTAAACTCATAGAGTGCTGACAGCCCCAGGGCTGCTAGTTAGGGGATGCCTGGAAGAAAGAATTTTGTCCTCTGTGGATTACAGAAATTTGCTTTTTCTTCAAGTCCACTTGAACAGAGCTGTATTGAAGAATGTGTCCATCCAAAAATGAGAATTTTGCTCGCGAGTTTGTTAGGGTTCATAGTGGCACATACAGCCTTGCTCTGAGGAGACAAGTTAGTCTTTACATCCATCTTGGGAATCAAGGGAGGAAATTGGAGTGTGAAAGCGAGAGGTCAGGATATCCCCTGGCAAAGGGGAGATGGTGATTAGGGAGAACACAAGAAATTCAGGGAATAAAGTATCGGAAATGGTGTGTTGCAAGATAAGACAGGCATGGAATTAGAGGCATGCAAAGGTGACGTTGAAGATGAACCAGGAATAAGGACAAGAATGCAATTTGAAGTTAAAATTGTAGTTACATAATGAAAGGTTGGTTCGTAGGAATAAAAGGCTGAGTATAGTTTGGGAAGACAACAATTCATCTGTGTAGAGCTGCCAGGAGGAAAATCCCTGTGAACTTGAGGCAGTCTTTAGGTGAGCTGCCACTCATTGGCTTGAAGCTCTGCTTCCCACTTTCTTCTCCCATATTCCTTGCCCATTTTGTGAAGTTTCAAAACTTGTGGGCTGATGGAGCCGTGCATGTGTGCTGAGGTGCCTGTCCCTGCTGTCCCCACAGGCTCCCTCAGCACCCAGTGTGACAGCTATGGCCAGTGCAGCTGCAAGCCCGGCGTGATGGGGGACAAGTGTGACCGGTGCCAGCCAGGTTTCCACTCCCTGTCTGAAGCTGGGTGCAGGTAAGGGGGACTGCAGCTCTCCAAGATAAAACTAGACTCTTTTTGAAGCTTTCTCCTAGTGAGTTATCTTCTCTCCCAGGCCCTGCTCTTGCAATCTGGCTGGCAGCACAGGGGAGTGCAACGTCGAGACAGGACGGTGTGCGTGCAAGGACAACGTGGAAGGATTCCACTGTGAGAGGTGAGTGGTGTCTCAAGAATGAGAAACATCTGAGCAATGACCTGGGGTTAAGCATCAGGGAAATGAATTCTCTTTCCTTCACATCTTCAGATGCAAACCTGGGTTTTTCCATCTGGATTCCTCCAATCCAAGGGGCTGTACCCCCTGCTTCTGTTTTGGACACTCTTCGGTCTGCACCAGCGCTGTGGGCTACAGTATCTACAGCATCACCTCCAACTTCCAGTTTGGTAAAACTGAGCCTTCCTTGGTATCTCAGGTTGCAGTATAGACTCAAGTCAGAAGCCATTAAAAAAACCTACTCCTTCCTCTCTGTGCAAAACCTCAAACCTTGAGCAGGCAGGTCCAGGATCCCTCTTTTGGAAGTGCCGAAGCTACCTGGAGCTTCCATGTGTGCAGCTTGTTTGCTCAGCCAGGGAGGAGTGAATTCACAGCTCTGGCTTCTAGCACCCAGTTATTGTACACTGGGCAGGTGCAAGTGGGAATTGCAAATAGAAACCTTTTCTAGTTTGAGAGGTGTGCTGGCAAGGGAGCATTTCCTCAGTTTTAGAAGCAAATCAGGATTTTCTGATTGAAAGGATTAAAATCACTTTAGATTTGGAGTTTACAGGGCTCTGAATAAAACACAGTTGTGTTTCCAATGAGTCTGTAAGCTCAGGAAAATCTTTTTCCTGCAGTCAGTTTCCTGTGTATGCATGTTTTCATGCTGCGTAGTCTGAAAAGAACATCTTTTTAATTAAAATTCCACTGGAGAACAGTTCATACAAAGGCTGCAACTCTCAACAAGTCGTAGGGGACTTCATGTTTTTCCATCCCTGCTTAAGCTCTTTAGAAGGTTTTGAACAAGTAGTCGTCCTAGGGTTCATAGTTCAGAGGGTTCAAGTCAGTGCTTGAGTTAGGAGCTTAAATTGGAAAGGTGGTGTTTGTTAAGTAAGTTCTTACGCAGCCTGGTAGTGCCAGTGTACAGACAGTAGATGAACTAATAGAAGAGTGTGCAGAGCTGCATCTCCCAAGAGTGTTAATTCTTGCACGCCTGGTTTTTCAGGAGAGGACGAGTGGCGTGCTGAGCAGCGCGATGGCTCCGAAGTCTTACTCCAGTGGAGTGCAGAGACCCAGGATATCTCCGTTATCTCGGACACCTACTTCCCCATGTATTTCATTGCACCACGTAGGTCATTCCAAAAGTGTGGCTTTCTGTGCTGCTTGTGCCCTTTCTGTTCTGTGCCCTAACTAAGGATTTTTTCCCCTCTTTCAGGCAAGTTCTTGGGCAACCAGGTTTTGAGTTACGGGCAAAACCTGACCTTCTCCTTCCGCGTGGACAGACGGGACACGCGCCTCTCCGCAGAGGACCTGGTGCTGGAAGGGGCTGGGCTGAGGGTGTCGGTGCCGCTCATTGCCCAGGGCAACTCTTACCCCAGTGAGAGCGCACAGACCTACACCTTCAGGTACAGAGGGAGCAGCTGGGAGCGAGCCTGGGGTGCCCCTGGCCTCTGAACTCCTGGGGAAATCGGGATCATTAGTTTTAGCTGGGAAGAGTGTTCTCACCCATGTTAACTTTCTCTTGCGGTCTGGCAGCATTGCGTAAGCGTGTGGTGTTGCAATAGCATTCCTCCTTTGGAAAGGGTGCAGCTGTTAGCATCTGAAAGCTGTGCTGATGATGCATGGCTCTTCTCTCTAGGCTCCACGAGGCTACAGATTACCCATGGAGGCCTGCTCTTACAGCATTTGAGTTCCAGAAGCTTCTCCACAACTTGACTTCCATCAAGATCCGCGGGACGTACAGCGAGAGAAGTAAGTCACTGGGCTGAATGTCACAGAATAGGGGGGCAGACTCGGAGATCTAGTGCTTGGGTTAGTTCATTTTAGGGCCATAAATAGCTGTGGTAGCTTATTTGGCAAAGCTTGTGGCAGTGGCTTTTCACCTGGTCTTCCTGTGTAAGTTTCTCCCAGGCCTCATGAAAAGGATATGAGGAAGAAAAGTGCTGTCTCTGAGAATCTGGGAGCTGAACGCTCATCACCTGCTGATTCTTCGCTTCTAATCATGGGGGTTTTGCTGTGTTACATAACCGCTGTCTTTCAAATTGTTAAAAATACACTGTTACAGATTCCTGAAGAACGTAGTAGGAGAGAGTAGGAAGTTGACAAAACTTGGTCAGTTTTTTGCTACACTGGGAGTGGTTACATCCCTCCTGCTTCCAGGTCTTGCCTTGACATGACAAATGGGAAGGATGAAGTCTTGAAAGAGCTGCCAGTGCAGAACTTTGAGTGAGAGCTCTTTATAATGAGGGTTTATAAGAAGTCAGGCATGAATTAGGAGTACAACTATGTTGTGTGACAAAGAATTTTTAGAAAGATGCAAGGAATGAATTCATATTTGGGGAAGGTGAGAAAGCTGCAAATATTTTCAGTAAAGGTGGCTTGTAAAGAGGAATGTGGAGTTGTGAAATGGAGGGGAAGAAAGGCGTTGAGCAAACCATCCCTTAAGTGCTGTAGCCACTGCTCATATGAGGGAGCTGATGCTGTGCTCAGTGCACTGGAGCTGCTGCAGTGGTACAAACACAGTGGTGTAAGTTAAAAGCCAGCTATGTTGTGTCTGGGCTCTGTTTTGCTCCAGGAAAGGGGCAGGGAGGAGAGGGGGGAAGCCCTCAAATGCCAGAGGAAGGAATGGCTTGAGAGGAACAGCTGAACAGTTCGCCCTGAGGCATGGTTTGCAGACAGTGTATTAAAATTGCTGGAGAGGTGATCTGTCCTGCCTTGAAAGACAGGAATTGGCTTTGGTATTTTATTTGGAAATAGAAACCATACACATGTAAAATATAACTTAGTTTTAACTGACTGTACTTGCTCACCTGCTCTCCTCAGATTCTTCTCTGTGTTGTCATTCTCAGCTTTCCCCCTCTCTATCGTTATTCTCATCTTCCCTGCCTTGCACATGTCCTTTGTGAGCTCTGTTGCATCTTCTCTCATCTCTCTAAACCTTCCTGGAGGATTTTGCTTCTTGATTCCCCCTACCAACTGCAAGCCCCCACCTGCCTGTCCCTTGTACCATTCAGCTGGGTGTTTTGGGAAGTGGTGGTTACGAAGAGTGTCCCCCTCTGTGCTTTCTAGGTGCCGGTCACCTGGATGACGTCACCATCACAAGTGCTCGTCCTGGACCCGGCGTGCCCGTGGCCTGGGTGGAGAGCTGCTCCTGTCCCGTGGGATACGAGGGGCAGTTTTGTGAGCGCTGCACCTCCGGGTACCGGCGGGAGACCCCGAGCCTGGGGCCCTACAGCCCCTGCGTGCCTTGCACGTGCAATGGGCACAGCGAGACGTGCCATCCTGAGACGGGTGAGAGGGGCTGACAAAACAGGGAGCAGCAAGAGGGTGGTGGTTCTTTCTGGGCGGGACAATGAAGCAAAACCCTGTGTCCCTCTGTATTCCAGGCGTGTGCAATTGCAGAGATAACACGGCGGGGTCTCACTGTGAGAAGTGCAGCGATGGGTATTATGGCGATGCAACGGCTGGCACGGGCTCAGACTGCCAGCCCTGCCCGTGCCCTGGCAGCTCGAGCTGTGCCATCGTGCCCCGCACCAAGGAGGTTGTGTGCACCAGCTGCCAGGCTGGCACTACAGGTGTGTTCCTATACAAAAAATCTTTTTTCTACATCCACCTGCTTGTGGAAATGCATCTCCTGCCAGTCCTGGTGCTCTGATTCGTAATGTATGGCACTGAAATCTGCTATGTTGTCTGGTTCCAATCCTTGTCCCTTCCACAGCCCTTTTTTCTGTCCTGTGTGAGGCTCAGGGTTTCCCACCTTCATGCCTGTCTCTTGAGAACAAAAAAGCAACAAAGGCCTGATCTGTGCCAAGTCTGACCATTTCTGTGAGCCATGCTGGCTTCTGACAGAGCTCTGGTAATTGCATGGAGTTGGGCAGAAAACAGGTTTATAAGAGCCAGGATGATGGCTCAGACTGAAATAAAATTACAAGATGCAGTTTGCCAGTCAGAGGCACTACAGGATGCTTCCTAGGAAAGGTGGGAAGGCTGCAGTGATTCACAAGCACTGCCCAAAAAATACAAGATCAAACTAGTGCTCAGAGGTTTAAAGAGAATTATATGAATGGACAGAGATCTTTTTTTCTTAGCAGTAAGCTGTGAAGTCCGAGCATGCAGCTGAGTTGTTAAGCAGAGCCTTTTGTTCTGCCTGCAAACAGCAAGGAAGCCATAGGCTGGCTCCCTGTTTCTCTGCTGATTTTATGTTTGGCATGGCAGAGTCCAAAGTACAGAATACCTGTAAATTCTTGAAATGCTTAGAAAAATCCCTGACCAAGCACAGAGGCAGCTTGTGGGAGTTTCCTGTGGGTGCCACTACATTGTGAACCAAAGCAGAGTCCAGAGGCCCAGATTCCTGCAGGTCAGGTGTCTGTACAAGCTTATATTTATTTGTAACTCTATGATTGCACAGGAGTTCCTCCTGTTTCCTGCTGCCTTTTTGGGATGTGAGGAAAAAGGGGTTTGCATAGGCAAGAACTGCTTAACAAACAGAATTTATAGCTGGGAGGTCAGATCTGCAGTAAGTGTGGGAGGATGCTGAGTTGGATGCTTCAGTGGCTGCCCATGGAGGTTTGGCAGATCTTGTTGGCAGTGGAGCTTCCTGGAGCAGTGATGCCCCACGGAGTTCTACCTGTTTGGACTCTTAAATTAACAACAAATTACAGCAAATAGGTTTGGCTTAAAGGGATAGGAGGGAAAAGAGGAGTGGAAATAATTCATAATGCGAAGTTCCAGTGAAAAAGCATCTTGAAGTTGGAGATGGGGACGGGTTTGTGTCTGACCCCAACAAGAGGATGAAAAGGGGTGAAGCTGGAAAGTTACTTTTCAGAAGGGATTGCAAAGGAGATCTGTGTGAGATGGCAGCAAAAGGCTTTCTGCTGCAGCACCTGTGTCTGTGTTGTGTCCCAGGCAAGAGGTGCGAGCTGTGTGATGATGCCTATTTTGGAGACCCACTGGGCGAGAACGGTGCCGTGAGGCCGTGCCGCCTCTGCCAGTGCAACGACAACATCGACCCCAACGCCGTGGGGAACTGCGACCGCCAGACCGGGGAGTGCCTCAAGTGCATCTACAACACCGCCGGCTTCTACTGCGACCGCTGCAAGGACGGCTTCTTCGGGAACCCCCTGGCCCCCGACCCTGCCGACAAGTGCAGAGGTCAGAGCTGCTTCCTCTGGCGTTTAACTGTGGTTTTGTCCCCAAGAGCTGCCATTAGGACACAACATCAGGCTGTCGCTCCTGCCTGTCATGTAAAGCTGTGTGGCTTTACGCTGGTTTGGTGGTTGGAGCTTGCTAAAATCCTTATGTTTGTGGGTGTGTAGTGCCATTGGAAAGCACTATATGCACAGAAGCATTGTGCGATGCAGGGGCCGGGCTTCCACGTGGTTTGGATCCAGGCCCATTTAGGGACTGGTGAGCACCAACACCACAAAGGGCTTCTAACTTTGTTCATGTTTGTCCATCCTTTCTATTTTTGCAGCTTGTCACTGCAATCCCTATGGCACCGTGAATCAGCAGACGAGCTGCAATCAAGTGACTGGGCAGTGTGAGTGCCTGTCTCATGTCACTGGGAGGGACTGCAGTGCCTGTGAGCCCGGATTCTTCAACCTCCAAAGTGGACGTGGCTGTGAGAGGTGATGTTTGCCTTGAGCTGGAGCAAAGAGTCTGGTTTTGAAGGATCTGTGCTTACCCTTGTGCAGGAATGTGGTGTTTGTCACAAGTGACTAGTGTGTCTCAATGCTGCCATGGGTGGGGAAGAGCAGCAGTCAAGGAGCAGCTATTAAGGCTGGGCAAAAAGCCTGACTTATGGATAGCTTTATAAAGAGCTCTAAATCAGCATTT
Source organism: Calyptomena viridis (assembly GCA_013390005.1). Taxonomy (NCBI): domain Eukaryota; kingdom Metazoa; phylum Chordata; class Aves; order Passeriformes; family Eurylaimidae; genus Calyptomena; species Calyptomena viridis. The sequence continues at coordinate 1,695,488 of WEIV01024485.1, forward strand.
TAAATAGAAAACTGCCACGTGACTGTGTGATTGTAGCAGGAGCTCATGGGTTCCTTTTTTAGTGCAGGCAGCCAGTGACCTTGCACAGTTCAGAGGCTCAGTGCCTCACTTGCTCTGCTCAGCAAGAAAAGCGACTTTTGGCAAATGCAAACACTGAGCTACCGCTCTTCAGAGACACACTTCAGCCATGTGTCCCTTCTGTGCCACGTCTGACGTGTCTCTGCCTCCCCCAGGTGCAACTGCCACGCGCTGGGCTCCACCAACGGGCAGTGTGACATCCGGACCGGGCAGTGCGAGTGCCAGCCGGGCGTCGCTGGCCAGCACTGCGACAGATGTGAGGGCAACCACTTTGGCTTTGGCTCTGAAGGCTGTAAACGTAAGTCTGAGAGGCTGGAGTGAGGCAGATGGGAAGGATGTTGCATACCCAGCTTTGCCATTGCTTTCCTTTTGTCTCTGGGAAGGTACTTTCTCACCGTGCTCTTTGTCACAGAAGTTGGCACTTTCGTGTCCACACCCTGTGTCGTGAAATTTGATCTCCATATTACAGCTTATCCCCCCTCTTCTTTTGTTACCTTTTTCTTATCCAACTTATTGGATATACAACTTACTGGATACCCACTTGTCTTTGGTGTAAATACATTCTCTGAATCTTGGCCTGCAACAGTTCTGTTCCCTATTGTTAAATCTGCACAGCTCCCCTGCCTGTGGCCTGAATATACAGATTCTCTCTTGAGGAGCAACAGATTAAAAAACAGGATGGTCCAAAGTTTCCTCATCAATATCCCTGCCTGTAAAAAGCAGGAAAATCAACGGCAGTTGGTTGTAATGGAATATAGGACAGAATAGCACTGAACACATGCAGTGAGTATTGGGTCCCACTTGTATGTAGAAATGCTGCAATCGGGAGTGGGGTCCAGCTCTGGGTTTGTGCCCTACAGCTCTGGCAGATGTTTCAGGATATTGATATAGAAGATATATATATTCTCTCACCCTGTGGGTTTTAGGGTATTTCTGCCTGTTCTCCTCTGGTCTGACTGAGGTGTAATTCCCGCAGCCTGTGACTGTGATCCCGAGGGCTCGCGCTCCCTCCAGTGCCAGGAGAGCGGCCGCTGTGAGTGCAAGGAAGGCTTCGTGGGGAGCCGCTGTGACCAGTGTGAGGAGAACTATTTCTACAACCGCTCGTGGCCGGGCTGCCAGGAGTGTCCAGCCTGTTACAGATTAGTGAAGGATAAGGTGAGGCCAGGAATGCTGCTGTTGGTACCCCTGGAGACAGCGGCATGTGCACGCTCGTGCATTTATGCCTGTGGCTGCTGGTGGCTGCTGGTGCTCAAGGTGCTTTGCTGTGTCATAGCTGTGCTCTGTCCCTCTCATGTAGGTGGCAGAACAACGCCAGAGGCTGCAGGAGTTGGAAAATCTTATAGCAAATCTGGGTACAGGAGAAGAAGCTGTGACTGATCAAGCCTTTGAAGAGAGGTTGAAGCAGGCAGAAAGAGAAGTTATGGAGTTGCTTCATGAAGCACAAAAGAGCAAAGGTGAGTTGACCTGATCAGACGTGGACCAACTGCATGAGTTCTTTGCCTCATGTTGCTGTTCTCTTTATACACAGCATGTTTTATTTCAAGCCTGTGCTGTGCTCCAGGACTGACAGCTATTTCAGATAGCACTGAAATGTGTGTGTTGTTATCAGTGCCTGTGCTTTTATCCCTGCTGTTCTCCCAGTGGTCTCTGTTGTACATGCAAAGTAAAGATCTGCCTCTAGCTCTGTAGAGATGTGTTTTATGTGTTACCCTCCTCTCCAGATACATAGAAGGATTTTATTTGTTAAACAAGCAGAAGATTTGCCAGTGTACTTGTTACGCTTATAAATTTGCTCAGATATCTTGGGATCAAGTACTTCTTGTTGGGATATCATCAATGATCAGAATGAAGGCTTCAAGATCCTGCTGGCAAGCTTAATTATCCCACTGAACAGTGATGTTGTGGTGGTCTTTAGCTTCTTTTCCTGTGAAACTCTCCTTCAAATTGATTTTTGCATTATCACCTCTACCACAGGATGTCTGTGAGCAGGATGTTTGTCATGTGGTTTGTCCTCGGGGTGTCTTTAATGTATAATACGTGTTTTGGAGAAGAGAATCTTGAAGAAGACTGTGCAGTAAAAGATGTTCCCCTGGGAGCTGGTTCAGTGATTTCAGACCACTTTGGGAAAATCCATCCCCTTTGTCTGAAGCTGGGAAAAAGCCGACACACCTCTAATGCTTGTGTTTGCTTGGGAAGATTCCTGCTAGTGGGAATGATGGCTGAAGCTCTCCTGAGCTTTAGCTGAGGTAGATTTACACTGCCTGCTTGGCATCCGTGCCTAGATAATAGTCCCACATAAGGGGGTAGGAAAGTGAGGATAAACTCTTGATAACACTCTCAGCTTTTCAAAAGTAACTGCCCCGGTCACCTACCCGTGCTGTGATGACCCCATTATTAAGGTGCTGTTGCAGGGAGTTACCTGGTGGTCCAAAAATTTTGGGAAGTTTGAGAGCTTTATAGGTCCTACAGATGAGAGAATCAAGGCTCTGTCCTGCCAGGTTTTGTTACCCCTTGGGTTTGGGGGCAAGTTTGGAGGGGGTTTGCTATTCCACACATCTCCTAGCTGTTCCCTATGGAGACTCTGTCTGTCTTGGGAATAACCACTATTCCACAAAGAGGAGAATAATGTACAGCCCCACTATTCCTCCATCTCTACTTACCTTCTAGGAGTTAAGAGAATTCACAAAACAGATGTTTCATACCTCCTAAGGAGCAGCTCCGTTGTCATTTTAAGTCAATGACGGAGGTGAAACACGATTCTGAACACAAAATCTCCCATCAGTCGGTTCCAACACCCAGCAGGATTGTCCTATTAGCAGTTAATGGCTTTTCATTCCTCGTATTTGGTGCACATTCTGATGGTGACTTCGATCTCAAGCTGAGTGACTTGTGAAACAGCTTTGCTGGCCCCCTTTCAGTGGGGGATTAACCTACCAACGTGGTGCCTGCAGTGCGGAGCTGCCGCTTCAGCTTCTCTTCCTGCTGGAATTAATTTTGCTTCCTCTCTGTTACATTTTGTGTTTCAGACGTAGATCAGGGCCTCATGGATCGTCTCAAGGACATCAACAGCACTTTAGCAAATCAGCTCAACAGGCTGAGGAACATCCAGGGCACGGTGCGGGAGACGGAGAACCTGGCGGAGCAAGCCCGGGTGCGGGTGGAGGACACTGAGGACCTGATCAGCCTGGCTTCTGATATGCTGGAGAAGGCAAAGGTGGCAGCTGACAACGTGGTGAGTGTGGTGGTGGGATCCCACACTGCTGGGAGAGGAGAGGGCCTTTCCTTCTGGGAGTTTCTCTTCTTGGTGTCTCATACAGCCAATCTGCAACAAGATCATAGGAAATAAATCAAGTTCACCAGTGTCTGTCAGAGATTGTGTCTTAGCCTCTGCTCAAAGAAACCAACATAAGAACTCCTAAATAAATATCAGAGATAACCAGTGGTTGAGAAAAACTTACAGAGAAGTCAGAAGTAGGTTAGACACGTCTCTAAGCATTTAGATCATCAATAAATACTTAAAGAAAAGATGAATAAAAGATGAAAGGGTTTTTTTTTTTCCTTCTTTTTCCAGTCCATTACACCTCCAGAGCAAAGTGGGGATCCCAACAACATGACTCTGTTGGCAGAAGAGGCCCGTAAGCTGGCAGAAAGGTAGGCTGTGGCAAGGCACACTCCTCATGGACCACGTCAGGGCCCTGCTCTCCCCTCCAAGGGGGATACAGGATTTAATTTGCTGGGTAGGAAACACACGCCCTGTGCTGAGTAAGAGACTGGCACTGTGGGGTCATGCCTGTATGGTATTGAGGGCAAGCACTAGACGTGTGAACAAGGGACGTGACAACCATCTTCCACTGCAAATGTTTCAGCATCATCCATTGCAATTGTTTCAGCATCTCCCGTATTTAAATCTGGGAGAAGGAAGGAAAAGTAAGAGAGAATAAAATCTAGACTTGAGGATAGAAACTATTGGCTGACAAATCTGATGGCATTAGTTTTTTTTCCATAATCCTGTCCAGACACAAAAAAGAAGCTGATGAGATTGTTCGCATAGCCAAGGCTGCAAATGATACTTCCACGGAAGCCTATCAACTGCTGCTGAAGACCCTGGCTGGAGAAAACCAAACTGCAATGGACATTGAGGAGCTCAACCAGAAGTGAGTCAGTAACACAAAATCAGTTTTATTTCCTGGCTTTAGAGGAGTTGCTTTCAATTATGGCATGCTCTGTATAATACTTCGGGTTTTGTGGGAGTTGATTTTCAATTTTTTAGCCTCCACTCTCTTAGGATGTTCAAATCCACAAGAAATATTGTAACATAACAGAATCCTTGGGGATTTTATAGGTATAATCAAGCAAGGAATATTTCTCGAGACCTAGAGAAACAGGCCAACAAGGTGCTTGCTGAGGCAGAGGAAGCTGGAAACAGAGCCCTGCAGATCTATGCTAATCTCACCAGCTTGCCTACAGTGGATTCCACAGGGCTGGAGGTACGTGTGGGCAGCATCATGTGCAGTATTCCCTGGAGATTGCCATGTTCCTGACGTACCTTGCATGTGCTCTGCTAATGTTCTGTGCATGAGAACAGTCTGTGGGATTTTTGTCCATCCAGGCATAATCCGGGCTTGTGCTTTCCAATTTTTTATGCAGGAGATTTAAATGCAGAAACTCACCTTCACAAACCCCATCTTCCCCAGTCTCTGAAGGACAAAAATCTGAGTGAAATGTTGTTTGCCAAACATCTTGGCTTGAACAGAGAAGTGCAGAAATTTGCCACCTGTTCAGAAATTCTGTAACATTCAGGAATCTGTGCTTGTTTCTGATTTCTACCTGCAGAATGAAGCAAATAAGATCAAGAAGGAAGCAGAGGAATTAGATCAGCTAATTGCCAGGAAGCTGAAAGATTATGAGGACTTGAGAGAAGACATGAAAGGAAAGGAGCTTGAAGTAAAGAATCTCTTGGAGAAAGGAAAGACGGAGCAGCAGGTCAGTTCTGCTTCGTGCAGGCTTTTGTTCCCTGAAAAAACGCAAAGGAAAACAAGTAACTGGTCAAATGTGAAAGATTTGGTCTTATTCAGTCTAGTCCTAGTGCTGCTTGTTAATTGTGAGAATGCTGAAGAACAGTCCCAGAAAGGAGGTGCAGAAAGCAGTTAAAAGCAATGGCATTGAGTCTGTATGGGAAAATTGGGCTATTTGCCAGGTGTGGTGTCCACTTTATATTCAGAACAGTATTCCAAAAGTACCTACATGCACCTGGTCTCAGAGGAAGCACTGCTGTTCTGGATGGCATGGGTGTTTCAGGCTAAGCAGAGCACCTACATGGCTGTCCCTCAGAAGGTGAGGATGTGTTGACATGTCATGTCTCCTCAGACTGCAGACCAGCTCTTGGCTCGAGCAGATGCAGCAAAAGCCCTGGCTGAAGAAGCTGCTCGGAAGGGCAATGGAACACTACAGGAGGCCAATACCATCCTCAGCAACCTGAAAGGTAAAGAGGAAGCACTTGTGGTGACTCCTTTCATTCCAGTGTGACAAGTCACTTGGCAATAGGGCATCCTGATTAAATAGGCTGTGCTATTGGCTGTACCTCAGTGTTGGGTGGGTTCTCCTGGATTGTTTTCGTTTAAAGAAAAAACGTAGGTGTTCTCAGTGACTGGAAATCTCTTAAGTTCCTTATTTAGCATCAGCAGATGTGCAGTAGGGAGAGCTGATGCCAGTTGGCTCCTGGTCCCTGCAGTGTCACGGCAGCAAAGCCTGGGTAGCTTGGTCAAATGAGCATCCCAAGGCTCTCCTGGAGCACGTGATGAGGATCTGTTTTGCCCTTCCTTAGACTTCGATAAGCGTGTGAACGATAACAAGACGGCGGCCGAGGAGGCTCTGAAGAAGATCCCTGCCATCACCCAGACCATTGCAGAAGCCAACAACAAGACACGCCAGGCAGAGCTGGCGCTGGGCAATGCTGCTGCTGATGCCCGTGAAGCCAAGGCCAGAGCAGATGATGCTGAGAAAATCGCCAGTTCTGTTCAGAAGGTGAGTCCTTAGCAGTTCTGAAGCCACCTCCTCCCCAAGAAGTTGGTGTGTAACTGCATATTACACTCTGTTCCAGTATTTGATGGTAAGCCACGTGTGCTTTCTGCTGTATTCCCAACATATGTGGCACGATGGATGCATTTTGAAAGAAGTTGTGCACCCTCACCACTTTTCTCCATCCTCTGCCCCTTGTTGGCTGTAGAGTGCTGCTGCTGCCAGGGCTGAAGCCGACAAGACTTTTGCTGATGTGACGGGGCTGGCCAGGGAAGTGGATGATATGATGAAGCAGCTGCAGGATGCAGAAAAAGAGCTGAAGCAGAAGCAGGCGGATGCTGAGCAGGATATGATGATGGCAGGCATGGTAAGCAGTGCTGGCTGGTGACAGCAGTGACCAGGGGCTGCCTTCTCCCCCCTATCCTGGCGATGTGAGCTTTCCTCCCTTACAAAGACAGTGCTGGGTCCAGCCAGTATTCAAACTCTTCCAAGTTTTAAGTGGGATTGAAAACATGAGACAAGCTCTGGTGAATTAGCCTAGGTTCCCTGCTGTAATTTGAAAGCCAGTTTTTTTAATCAAACACTTTCCTTTTATTTTAACTGCAACCTGACTGTTGACTCTGCTCTGACTTTCCCTGAAAAATCCTGCTTAGTCCTCAGGGATATCCTGAAATAATCGTAAAACTGATTATTTGAAGATCATCAGTCTTCTCCAGCAGTGTGATAAAGAACTTTGTTCAGGATTGTTATCCTGGAGGGAGGAGCCACGGGTATGAGCGATTAACTGGTTGGGCAGAAGAGAGGCAACAGGTTTGTAATACCTACACCTTTTTTGTGCTCTCATTTTTTTGCACCCTACAGGCCTCACAGGCTGCCCAGGAGGCAGAAGATAATGCCAGAAAAGCAAAGAACTCTGTGAACAGCCTACTCACTGTCATTAATGACCTGCTGGATCAATTAGGTAGGACTGTCCTTAGTGTGCCCTGTACCTTTGAGTGTTTTCCTGATGTGCTGTGCTGGCTTCCCTGCCAGTGCTCTGTGAGGAATCAAATGGGTCTGTTGGCCTCTTGAAACAGGGTTTCTGTGGCTTTGGCAAGGACTTGGGGTTTTTTTTCTCTCCTGGGGTAGCCTCAGAGCTTGTTGTGCAATGTTCAGTGGTGGTTTTCTGGAAGCTGAGGACACTGAAGGTGTTTTAAGCAGTGTCTCTAATGCAGAGATGAACTGATGCAGGTCTGGCTGTGGGCTCAGCTGTGTGAGCACCCAAAACCAGGGTGTCAGAGGGATTGTAATGCACTTCACTGTTTGCTTCTGGCTTTTCAGGACAACTGGAGACAGTGGACTTGAACAAACTGAATGAAATTGAGGGAACCCTGAACAGTGCCAAAGACCAGATGAAAGACAGCGACCTGGACCAGAAAGTGTCTTTCCTTGAGAGAGAAGCCAAGAAGCAAGATGATGCCATACAGGCCTACAACAGGGACATCGAAGAGATCCTGAAGGACATTAGCAACCTGGAAGACATCAGGAAGACCTTGCCATCTGGCTGTTTCAACACCCCGTCCATTGAGAAACCCTAAGGGTGTGCTGGGGGTGGGGGGCATTCCCCCGGTGAGCAGTGGTTTGGCTGTGGAGTGCCTTAACACACATTGCCTTCTCCAAATCCCCAACTCTTCGCTGCTCGCAGCCGCTGTTTTCTTTTCAAATCAGGATAAGTTGAAAGATTTTTTAAAATTTTTTTTTTTGAGAAGCAAATTAAATATCCGTCTTTGGGCATCAAAGGGGTTTTTTTATATAGATTGTTTTCCTGAGCACTCCACCTTTGCCCCTTCCTCAGACACAGTTTCCCTTTGATTAGCACAAGGATGAGAGATGCTCTGGACTCTTTATATTGTGGTTCAGAAATAACCATGTGAGCTGTATACAGCAAGGCAAAACTAACCCAACTTTCTCTCCTCTCTTCTCCCTTTGACTGTAAAATCCTCAGTCCCAGAGCTCTCTGTCCCTATGAAGGAGGAGGATGGCTACCAAAGTATTACTGTAATGGCCAGTATAGCTGCACTCACTCAGATCTCTCTTCCCAACTTAAACCCTGTGAATTTATTTTTTTCGTTGTTACCTAGTGGCCAATCTGACAGCGTTGGTAGCCTTTGACAAAATAGCTGAAGCCTCTTTCTGAAATGCTTTCTGTGATGATGCATCACTGGGAAAAAGGCAGCCTCTGATTGGAGCTCTTTGGGAAGATGGGATACTGGTGGAGTGGTTGGTCTTTACTGGTGGAGTGGTGTGTCTTGCCAGCCCCACTCCTGGTCTGTGGAGAAGTTTTGGGTCTGTCTGAAAGCTGCTACCTCCTGGGTAGTCCAGACTGCCAGAGCTTGGAAGCCAGGAGCTTCGTTCCCATCTGTTGCTACTGAATTGCCAGAGGATCTGGTGTTTTAGTCTTGGAATGTCTGACTGTCAGCAGATGAGTTTGTTCAAGCAGGACAAGTCCTGCTGAAGAGGAGAGCTGCCTTCCAGAGAGCTCCGACAGCTGCACTGGCCTTCACACTGAATGTCTTTGGGTGGGGAAGGAAGGGGGCACACGAGTGGAAATGCAAAAGTCTGTCTCCCCATCTTTTCCCTGAAGGAGGACAGTGGCATTTTTATATCTCCTGGCGTTGCTCTGGCCTTTTGCCTGTTTTTAAGCTGGCAGGAAGAGCTGGAATTTTCCGGTGCCCTCCTTTCTTTTTGCCTCCCGATCTCCCGGTCACCATAAAGCCACCGCAGCACAGGGGCTTCAGTCCAGGCTCAGGTGGCAGCTCTGCATTTCACAGCTCCCTCCGCCTCCCTGGCAGGCTCCCTCCCCAGGCAGTGCCTCCCAGCTGCTCACTGGTGCTGGGTGGGAGCACGGGAGCCCTCGCTGTGAGACAAGAGCATCCTCTGCAGCTTCCTCCTTGCCTCCAGCCTGGCATCCCTCCCCCTTTCCCTGAGATCCAGTATATATCTATCCTTAAACACTATGCAACTTTGTATGTTTGCGTAGCGGGGAAGAAATTATTATCTGACACACACTGGTGCTATTAATTATTTCAAATTTATATTTTTTGTGTGAATGTGATTTTTTTTTTTCTTTTTTTTTTTTTATCATGATTATAGTGTGAGGAAGTCTCTCGTGTGTGCGTATGTGTGTGTAAATATACTCAGCCATATTTCCAGAGTGGCACAGCCTGGCCTTCTCTATGTGCTTTCCCCTGCAGCCATCGGGGTGCGTGCACTGTGTATAGCTTCTCTCCATATCATTCCCTTAAAACTCGGGATTTCTCCTGGCTGGGCTCCTGCTTCCTTCCTTCTCCTGTATCCTCAGCACCCATCAATAACCACTTTGCCTGTCGGGTGGATGCTTTCCAGCCCTCCCTCCAAAGCCAGCCCTGCCCCATGGGGCTCACAGCACCCCGTTCCGTGTCCCTTGTCCCCTGGGATGTGTCAGGACAGGGATGGGCTGTGGCTTTGCAGCTGGGCTGTGAGGAGCTGTAGCATGGTTGGGAGACTGGACCCAGCGCCGAGGGGGTCGGAGAGCTGGATTTGGGGACACCTTGATACCACTGTGCGAGGCAGGAGGCTCGGGGCACCCTCGGAGACGGCGCTGCTGGCGGGGTGTGTTCCCAGCAAACCCCACATGGCTCTTGGACCCCCTCCCTTAGAGATTCTGGCATTTACTAGCTTGAGATTCCCCTCCTGCCTGCAAACACCCCTGGAGGAGAGCTTGCTGGGTGGCTGGCTGCTCTGGTCAGATGGCTGCAACCGCGTCACCTCTGCCAAGGCTGTGAGAAGAGCAGATGCGAAGATGCACGTGTGCCCTGGCTGACCTCAGGCCTAAGGTTTCCTGCTTTCTTCTCTTGGTTTTTTTTTTTGGTTGGTTTTTGTTTTGTTCTTTTTTTTTCTTAAGCTGTTTTTAACAGAATTTTATTTTTAAATAAAAAAAAATCTTTATAAGCGATCTCTTAATCACTACTGCATTACAGCCATTATTCATTGTATAAGTCCAGTTATTTCTTTACGTAATGTGATGATGTGACAGCTGCTGGTGGAGTGCTGGGTGTCAGTCCCTTCATCACCTTATTCCTGACTGTGGCCCCCTCAGTACGTGCCTTCACTCCAGCTTTTTTTGCCTTAATCTGTGGTCTTGCTGTCTGGGGTGGTGAACAAAATGCAACACTTGCAGTTTTTATGTATAAAACAGTATTTCTTATTTATAATAAAGTCTGAATATTTGTAACCCCTTATACCTTGGCATCCTTTTGAGTATTGCTTTTTTTTTTGAGGGGGGCTGGGTATTGATGGGGATGTGTCTCAGTTGCAAGATTCACTTTTTGCTTAATTAGATGACCTGTTTTTAGGGTGGGGAAAAAGGGAGAAGAAGCTTGGAAATGGATGTAGTGAGGTGCAGGTGGCCATAGGAATGATGGTTTCTCCCTGTGTCCACTGCATCATTGTCATGACTATGATGGATTTTAAGCTGCTGGTTTTCCAGGACTTTAAAAAATAAAATTATGTTGTTATTGCTGATGCTATTGGAGCTGCACTGTCCTTCTGGGAAGCCCTGGGGAATTGGGAGATGTTTATTTCCATTTTAACGGTGAAATCCTTTCAGCTGAACAGGTGGAAAAGGAAAAACCCTGCATAAAGAACCTGAAATTTCTCACTGGGAACTGCCATAAATCTGGATATTCTGAGTTGTTCCTGGGTCCCATGTGCCAGAGCCTGGGATAAATTTTATTCCTGAATTAAGGAAGTTCTTAAAAACAGATGAGGGTGATAACAGACAAGGCCATTCCACAGTCACATGTGTCTTACACCTCCAGCTGGATTTCTGTTGTTTTTCTCAGCAGAGGAAAATGCACATCTCATTAACTTGCATCAGAGCTAATCCCTTCTCAGCTGGTAAGTTCTTCTCATTATTTTTTGTATTTCAGTTTGTCTGCTTTCACTTGTTCCTTCTTCAGTTGCCACTAATGAATTTGTTTTCGATAATACCTTTTGTTTTGTTTTTTACCAGTATTGCTGTTGAGCAAATCCCAGCTGGTAAAATCTGTCTCAGGTTTCAACTGGACTGTAGGGAGCAGTCAAGAAGCAGAGAATTGGTTGGTGGGACAGTTCTGACCTTGCATGAATTGTAGGTTGACATGGATCCTCTTACCATTTGGGGGGTAAAATACTCAGTTTAGGAAGTGAGTGTGTGCCCTTTATCTTCAGGAGTTTTTTGTAGGCATTGTGCAAGTCCTTATCAGAGGTGATCTTGAAGGAGGATAAGCCATGCATTGCTGTTGTTTTCAGAGGTGATCCTCCAGGATAGGGGAGAATGATGAGGTAAGAGTTAGCTAAATAAATAAGCAGAAATCCCTCACAGGGAGGAGCAGACTCAGACCCAAGGGACCATGACAATGTGTCCCGGTTTGGAACAA
>WEIV01024486.1:1405-12264 GCA_013390005.1 Calyptomena viridis
CTATGAGAAATGCTTGCATTTTGGGAAATGTTTGGCTACTTCCTCCTCTTCTGGGTCAAGTTTAACTGAAGGTACCTTATACCACTGCAGGTGCCATATACCACTTCAGGTCACACAGAAAACTCAGTTCATTTTTAATAGTTTAAGGCATGGAATACATTTGAAGTCATATTGCATTTCTGCAGAAGAAAGTAGGAAAGAGAGCAAATCTTCATCAAAAGCCCCTGTAAAATTTAACAGAGACCTTTCTGAATAAATCTCTAATAATAGGGGATTATATTCTTGTTACAGGGTAAGGAAGATTCAGGAGTCTTATGAAAGGATATTATCCCTTTCCATAGAATCATATCACATTACCACAGAACCAAGGTCGTACTCAGCACAACAAATTATTTCTGTCATGAGGATTAGGTGAAAAAGTTGGGTGCTTTTTCAGATCAGAAACTCCTCCACAGTTTTGGATAACATGGAAAATCTGAAAATTCTTCTTCTTCTGCATGGGGCAAAAATTCAAGCAAAATTTCCTCAAGATACCTTCACTTCTGAAATTTTGGGGACAAGCAGCAGACAGTCACAAGGACAACAGTTATCAAGTGAAATGTCCAGTATTAGTGACAAGAACAGTCCTCTCATGCCTTTAGCCTGCCATACTGATGTGAAATATTGCAAGAGCAGAAAACATGATTTCAGGCTGATCTTGAACCTATCTCTGTATCTAAGCTTCAATTTTGCCTAAAATTGAAGTCCTGGATGTTCTCCAAATCTGTCTATCTGGTCCCCATGTCTTCCACATGGTATGCATGTGTGTTAGATTGTTAGATAGAGGTGGTGATGAAAATAGACCTGTTAAATATCTCTTTCATTTGATACATGCTACTGAACAATCACAGAGATATACTAAAGTTATCAGAGAAGAAATTATATACTTGAACAATAAATTCTACTTACACAAAGTGTAAATGAAATACATTTTATTATTACTCTTTGAGGAAACTTTCTAACAAAGCCAAAGCTTTTTATCATATCCACAAACCTCCTTTCATGTCTAGGAGAAAAAAATAAGTGGCAGACACCAGAGATCTCTTTCTGGGAAAAGAGTTCTTTTATGCTCTGGTTTTACCCTCAAGATATAAAATTTAGATGCACATATAAAAGTCTATCAATTGCCATGCTTTATCTATGCCAGAATTATCTGTGCTAATGAGGTAATTTAATCAGGGTTGTATTGTTACCAAAAAGTGATTTTTCAAATACATTCAGAAAACAGCTTTGATAATTTGAACATTAGCTTCCCAAACATCTCCTCTACCTAGTTCACGAAAAATTACACACTAACGTGTAAATTCATTATAAGACATTTATTCCCCCATTGATTCTTCTCATATTAGAGTATACCTTAAGGTACACACTTCATGCATATGTCCAAGGTATAAATTCTTTATTCTCCATGATAGAAATTAACAAAAATTTTCGGCAGGCTTCTCAAAGCATGACAAGCTTCTGGGTATATATACAAAATACGACCTGCTGAACAGAGCTAAAATAGAGATTAAAAATGCCTTTGAAGACTCAACAACACTTAAAATTATGCAGTCTATTAGGCTTGTTGAACTTGATGGGATACTCTCAAAATCAGATGGCGTGTAAATGTTTGTTGGATAAGAAACTTCATACTTAAAATAATGTGTTTCCAAAGCTTTCCAGCCTTTGGTTGCACTTATACTTTTCAAATCAATTTGACCAGTGTTATTTATGTTGTGGTTCTACTTGACCCATGGCCTTTGAAATAAATACTGTAAAGGAATTGAAATTCTATAATCATTTCCCCTTTCTTTTATGTCACTTCAGTACTTAAAAAAGATAGAGTTGATAAAAACATTGAGGCCTTCTAAGGTTTCCTGCAGACATACTTTACAGGTTTGATCATGATGTATTTTTCAGGTACAGCTACTCTTTCCCTCAATGACTTTGATGTTATCTTCATCCTGTTGTGGACTCTTATCTCTGAAGGATGAAATATCAGTTGATCACCTTGCAAGAATTACATGCTCTGTCTTTCCACTAAGTGTATACAGTTATAACTTCTACCTTGTGAATGACCTTCTAACATGGAAACAGCATATGGGAAGCAAATGGAATTAAAAATTTTATCTTCAATTAATACTAATAAAAGAAAATAAATTAGATGCACCAACTGCTGCAGTCAACCTGCCTTAACTCTAACCTTACCATTCAACATGCCTTTTTTCGAAGAAGTCGTTGTAGTCAGGAAAAAATCTAATTTACCTTTGAACAAAACTAGAAATTTATACAGAAGATGTGAACTGAGCTACAAAATCTAGATCAAGAAGAATCAAGCTGCAAAAAATCTGCAGGCTAGGTGTTTGGGTATAGATGTTCTGCTGTGATTGTACTGCTCTGACCTCAGTGTGGATTTCACCAGCATGAAAAAAAATGAGCTACACAGCAAACTTACTATTTTTAAAATGCTTTTCACTTCTGCAATATATATGTTTAGAAATTCAGCAAGAATTTATCCCATTATATTTTGCCAGTGAATCTTCCATCTGTTAAAAAAAAGCACCATTTTCCTCAGACTCTGACAAGAGCACTTCAGAATAGCAATGAACACACTGGTCAAAATGTATTAACATTGGTATTTTGTAGGAATAGTACAGAATAGAGTAGGAGAGGATGCATGTTTGATTTGTGGCAGGACACAGGAGTCATATGTGGAGCCCAGATATCTCTAGGACAAATGCAGAGGGAATATCATTGGTTCATTTTGCCATCTCAGGCCACTCAGCCTTTTTCAGCTCTTCCCTTTTGCTTCCTGTTTATGTTGTTCACTGGAAGACAGTGCTTTAACACCATTTTATTATAGGAAAATGCAGAAAAATATTATTAAGGAAAGAGGTGCACACTCCTTTGCTTCCTATGGTCAAGAAAAGAAATGCCACTTTCTAGAGCAAGTCCAAGCACCAGGCTCAGCAAAGGGAGCAAGTCTTGGCAACTGCCTAGTCTGTGATAGCCTGGAGACAGCACGTGTCCTTCAGCAGTCTATTCTGACTTCAAAAAAATCTGAGTTTTTCATTAAAAGAGGAATGGTGCCTTTTTATCACTTTGGTAGGAGTAACAGCCCTTTCTGTCTCTCTTGCAGTCCTTGCAGGATCATTGGGAGACCCCCGGAGGAGCACTGCTAAATAAGCAGTAATTAGTCTTGCTATGATGGCCATACAACTGCAGACTCAGTAGCTGCTAATGTCTTACTCTTATTAATAACTCTTATTCACTAGGGTGCTCATTTAAAATTTTTACTCTTGCTGCAGTGCTTTAAAATGCATATAGATTTCTCTCTTGGCACATCATTCATAACTGGGTAAGATGCACACCATAACTCGAAACTTGTGGTGATTTTTCTGTAATTTTCATGTGTGTGTTACCAAGTACACAACTTGCCATAGCAGAGCTTAGTAATTCTGAGTCATGAAAAAGAAATCTCTCTGAAAACGAACAAAACCAGCCTCAAGCATGTTCACATGAACTTGGTTTTACTTGTATCATCAATGCTAGTTTGCATTTATTATTATTATAATTATTATTATAATTATTGTTAGCATATTCTGACAATGATGAGACAGACGATTTTTGTGCATGCCATCTAGAGCATTATTGCAGACATATTCCCCTGGGCTGTAATTTTCTGGGACTTGAAAAACAAAGCAGCCTGAGATTGCTCAGCTTAGTCCTTCCTGCAATAATACTACACAGTTGTGCTTCGGAGCTGATTATCCACTTGGTTCTTTTCTTCCTTTCTGCATAACTTTAGGATAACTTCCTGCCAGAGGTCCTGGTTTTCTTTATGATAAGTAATAAGCTGCTAGTTTGACTGCATGCTAAAATTAAATGCCTCTTTGCACTTGAGGCAAGAGCTGGGTATGTTCTCTAGGTCAAATTACAGTTTGAAAAATTACATCCTACCTTCTGAAATGCCAGCCATACATTCACACTGGATACAGTACTTATCACTTTTCAGCTTAAAATGTAACAGTGTTGGGTGTTTTCAAGCAGCTGCTGCTTCCCTCCTCCCTCCCCTCCAGGTGGCTGCTCTTCACTGATGGGTAAAGTGATTTCTGTTTAGAGAAAAAACAGCTTTTATAGTTTGTAAATGGTTTTAGGGTCCTCTGGGAGGAAAGGCATGGTGCAGGAATGTAAGCTATTTTGATTCTTGTTAAGAGAGGAGGACAAAACCCCATGGGAATTAGACCAAAACTAAACTCCTGTAAAAATCTCCAGGTGTGCAATCTCTCAGAGTAAGACACTGGGCCAACAAAATGATCAGTTGTGGTTTTAACACAAAGTTTGAAATAGAAAAAGATGAAAAAAGGAAAAAAAAATGTTAGCAGTGTTTGCATCAGGGGGTGGGAAATGGAGGGGGAGGCTGGTTGATAAATAAAAGCTTTCTCTCTCAAATGTGTTTACAAAAGCACGGAACTTGTCTGAAGTGCTAGTGATATGACCAGAAACAATCCTGCTTCACAGTCAGAAGCCAGTTTTCCGCAAGCTCACATGAACTGCACTATGTCTTGTTTTCTTGGTAGGACCCAGAACAGATCCATCTAATTGTGATCCATGGGTAGTTGTTGTGCTAAAGATGTTAATCAATGTCTGATTAACTATGCATGCAAACACAGACAGATCCCATGGCTGCTGGCCTAAGCTTTAAACTCAGCCCAGCACTACTGGTGAGCTTTAAACCCTGTCAGTAGCATTCTGAAGAGTCACTTTGAGACACAGCCAAGATGCAGGCAGTGGGTTGGGAACATTACTATGTGGGAACTAGACTGTCCTTTCAGTACAAAATGTCCTTTTCAATTAAAAAAAAAAAAAACCAACTAAAAATAGTGACCTGAAATTTGAATAAAATTGTCAGATTTTGATCTGTGAGCTTATGTTAATTTTTTTCATGCTTCACCTTAGAGAAGTAGATTCTCCAATTTAAATAAAAAAGTTCCATTTTCTTGTAAAAACAGTGACATTGACAACATAACGCAGAATCCTCCCACATGCCCCCTCTGGCCATGTATGCCCTGCAGCTGGCAATACAGGCATCGCTGTGGCCACGGCCTGCCGACACCAGTGGGACAACAGGACACTGCACGAGCAGGCAGACCAGACTCCCAGTCTGCTGATGCAGGATGGGAACAGCACAGCATGAAGCCTTTTCCTTGCCACTCCAAGGCTCACACTTGGGGTAGATCACACTTTGCATGACTTCATCAGGTTCACAAAGGGGAGGTGTTTATTGGGTTAGGTTTAACAGGGAAACTTACTAGTGAGGTCTGAAAAGGATTTAAATTACTACTGTACAGCTACTAGGGCATTTTCAAGATTGAATGGACACACATTTTTTTTTCTGATACATTTGTTTCTGTCTGCTTGAGATGTATTAGCACACGATCCCTTACAGGGATCTGACTCAAGCTCATGTGGGAATTAGCTTCAATTACTGCTCCTAGCTGCAGGTTACTACCCTGCAGCTATGGTTGGTCTGGATGATCTAACCTGCTTCTCAGCTGCCACCATTCGCAGTCCAGGTATTCGTGTTCACTGTATTAAGATAATTATTGGGTTTGCAAGAACACAGTGGGATGTGAACCACAGTGGTTCACACAGCTCACTCTGCTCCTTCACAGCAGGAATAGCAGCAGACAGGTAAGACATGGACTTGTCAGCCAAGCCATATCCTGACACTGCAAAATCAGGCAAGGGAGCATCAAGCAGGGTGTAGCAGGGACTGTCAGGGCAGAGCCTGGCCTGAAAGACAGTCACCATTCAGTGCAATAATGTTCCTTAGCAACTCAAACCAGAGATATAAACGTAGAAAAGAGAAACGAGGAAATCAATCCCACTCTAATGACAGGTTTTCACATGTGTGACTGGGCCTGGCTCCAAGTCAATCTTTAGGCATTTCAATGCCATCCTGGCGCAAGAGAACCTGAAAGCAATAATTTGAGAGCCATTCAGAGGGCAAATGCAGCCAAAGAAATTTGGCAAGTTTGCAAGGAAATGTGCAATTGCATGGTTAGAAGAGCAAATGCTGTTCATCAGGATGTATGATGTTTAGCAGTATTATTAACTAACAACATCAGGTTAAGGGTGAAAAAAAAGAGCTAATTAGCCGATTTGACCTAGCCCTGGCAAAGTTTGTACCAGACTTTCTGGTTTGGTACAGCTCCCTGTAGCCTGCTAGGTCCCAATGCTGCCAGTTTTAAGGGAAGTAAAGGTGTTATGAAAGTACTTGTGCTGCAGCAGTAGCACGGTGTTCCTCGCTATGCCCAGGCATTACAGCCCAACTCTATTAGTGCTCAGAGCCCCTTGCAGCATCCTGAGTTCCCTATGGCACCACTCGGCATCACTTGGAGAGGAGCCCATGCGCTGTGCTTGGATGGGGACAAAGCAGGTCTGATGGCAAAGGGCTGGGCCATGGAATCTGTACTGGTGCTGGTGGCCAAATGCCCTTCTCTGCCTAAAATGCTCAAACGTCAAACAGGGACAGCAAGTATTTCCCTACCACGTAGAAGCCTTGCAGGTGTAAGTAAAAAAATTTTTCAGAAAGAGCCATGAGGGTACTTAGAAAAACACTGGCAGTGTTATGAAATGTCCGAAGCCTTTCCAGCCAGTGCAGACTTGCAGGAAGAAGCCAGGACGCTGTAGCCTTCCCGTCAACCACTGCTCCATCTGATGCAAGTGCTCCTGCTCACAATTGGGTGCAGTGGCCATGTCCTCATTGTTTATGGTGCTGTATAAACAATGAATAATAGTATATGTAGGTTGGTTATAAATTAAGCAAACTATATTAAAATTGATTTTTCATTGCAAGGGAAAACTAAATTATGAGGTGTTACAGTTGCAAACATTTTGGTTTATATGCTATTTCCAAGAAGAAAAATATTATGCTAAATGAAAAAGAGGTGTCAACCAAATGGCTCTCCTGATGTCTGTCCCTTCCTCCAATAGTAATAGTCCCATCATGCTGTTTTATAAGGCAGTAAGCCAGTCACCAAGTGGAGAAACTGACAGATTAAAGTTCTCCTGGTTTATGCCAGAGAAGGAACAAAATTATGGCCTTATAAAACGGTGCGATAGTGCCATTATTGTGTGGGTGCTACAGACTGCTTAAAATAATGTTTCAGATAAGTTTTTCAAAATATTCTCAGAAGCTGCTCAGGAGAGAGAGTCTGTGATGTCAAATCATGTAAAGCAAAGTAGGAGACCTCAGAGCAGCATATGGCTGCTCAGGAAAGGTGTTCACAAACCAGGACCCATCACAATGATGCAGGCTGGGGCTTGCCAACCTTTCTCATGGGATTTTCAGCCCTTTCTCATCTTCTGACATTACAAAAAACAGAGATCTTGTAAGAAAAAGTATTATATCAATTTTACAAAGGTGAACTAGAGTACCGAGAGCAAGGACCATTTAACTAATTGGTTTTGACCAGTAATGCAAAATGTTCCATCTTGCCTTTTATAGGCTGCCCAAGCCTCTGTACAACATTAATACTGAGAGTAGACATTTTCCTGATGCATACTAAGATGTTAATAATGATACAGGCACAAAGCTCCAAAGCAGCATGTAAAACTAGCTAGGTGCAGGAGCAGAGCAGTGATAGGTCAAAGGACTTCTACTCAAAGCCTTCTCAGAGAAAAGATAAAGTCTCAACAAAAAAAAGTCTCCTTTCAGCAGAAAATGTTGAATTTCCATCAGAAATAATGAAAATGTCTGCCTGACATACCAAAATGTAGGTCAACAAGAAGTATTCCCATTTTGGGAATGCTGTTAACAGCATGAAGGCTGAAATTCTCTTTTCTCATGGCTCATTGGACAGGACTTCCCAGCCATATCTAGCCTCCTGTGACACATTATTGCCAGTGATTTTCAATGCTTACATTATGCCTCAGAAAGGAAGAAAGCTGTGAGGTAGGAAAGGAAACACAGCTCACAAGAGAGAGCCCATGTCCAGGTAAGAAATCCTTGCTAGCACTGGCAGGTCAGTAGAAAATGAAGAGAGTGAGCATGGCAGCTGACCAAATCCAAGTAGAGATCTGTAGATGACACTCTCCCTGAAATGCAGCAAGAACACACTTCTCAAAGGCCTGGAGGCTGGCAACAAGGCACACTGGATATGTTTAGTTTTTAAGTTAGCACAAACTTATTACTTTAATCTTTGAAAGACATGGCTTGTAAATGAACAATAAATAAATAAATAAACAAACAAATATCTCTATCCTCATTTTTGGACTGTACACTTGCATTCATGATTGTGCCCTCGTAGGCAAGCAAAACTAGACTGGGAGCAGGATGGCACTGAAGCAGAGGAGAAGGCAGTTTGACTTGTCTAATATTTGTAAATACACCAGAGAGGAAATCTCATTGCACCTAATTATAGGCTCAGTTTTTTTGTTGCCACAAGTAAATTAAATTTCCAGATAAAATTACCAATGGGCATATCTGAGACTTTTTTAAATGACATCAGTACATAAAGAATCTGTCAGACCTTAAAATAAAATAAACAATACACAAGGAGACCTATTAACTTTAATAGCATTCATGGATGATGAGAGGGAAGGGAAAGCTCTGATGCTTAGAAGCTCAGCAATATTCAAAAAGAAGGCATAATCAAGGACTATTCACATTGTCCAAAAAAAAGCGTAAGAATGAAGTAAAAAGGTAGATTTTGTTCAAGGCTTCAGTGTAATTATATATTTTACATCTCTTTCAACACAACACTTGGTTTAAACATGGGAATGTTCTAGCAGACTTACAACAATATTTCCGTACTGTACCTTTATTGTAGCTGCTCATTAAGTCAAATTTCTAGCACATGAAGTCATGTGGAAAAAAGAGGGATTTAAGACATAGTATTTGCAGGATGCAAACATGAGAAATGAAGACTTTTTCATCAAACTCTGGTTCACAGTCAAAGCAAAATTCCAATGAGCATGCAGAGGCAAGCTAATGGGAGAGGGATTCCTATCAATTTGAATATGATTTTACATTCAGTTAGCAAATTACAGCTTTTGCCAGGTTGTGGCATATTTATGTGGTACTACTCATATGAAAACAAATAAAAGTATATTAGGTAGCAAAGCCCATAAGCTTTAAAAAAGAGCAAGTAAAATAAGTATTTCTGCAACTAATCTTAATTATTAACAAAGTGCCATTATTGTCACTTTAACAATAATGCACGTAGAGACTCCATATTAAAGTTCTCTGCAAAAAATTGTAAAACACAATGTAAGTATGCAACAAAAAAAACGGTGTGAAGGTGCTGTCTTTTCCTCTTGATGCCACATGTGCATGCTGCAAATAATACTTCTACCTTGACTCATTCTTCAGTTACGCTACATTCACACTGTCTTGCCATCCTAATCTTTGAATCTCCATATTTCTTTAGTCAGTGTCCATTGCATGTAGCCGTATTTCACAAGTTAACCAGACATGAAACCAAAAGCTGTGCTGCCCAGTGCCCACCTTCTTCTCAGTGGTTTTGATATCCCCTTTGCAGATTAATTAGTACACAATTCCAGTGAGCAGGCACGGGAGGAGAGCTGGCTCCCAGGTCAGCCAGAAGCACAACCAGTTTATCCATGGTGGCTTCTCCAAAGGCAAGTTATTCCCCAAGCTAGCCAGAAAGCTGCCCTTCACAAATGTTATTGCTAAGTTGGGGACCAACAAAACAACCTTTAGCTGGGTAAAGTACTGTGGGATCTGAGGAGGAGCAGGAGGAAAGGCAGACTCTGAGACCTATATATTTATACGTATATAAACTCATACGTTTATTTTGCAGAGGAAGTGACACTTGTGTAACTGATGGAGTTAAAGTATTGGCAGTGTATCCCTGTTGTGTATACCTGTGAACAACAGCTGTAGCAACACCAAGAGAAAAAAACAGTAGCCACCCTCCTGCATAATACCTGGAGCGGTCAGTAGTCAGACATTTCTCCTTTTCATCTCATTGCAGTGTGACCAAAACGTGCAGCTGTAAGAAGGCCTTTTTCACTCCCTGGTGCACAGTATTTGTTATGTTATGGCAGAAGGCAGAGGCAATAACAGCTGCAGGAGCGATAGCTATGTGTGAAGGTGAAATAGAGTTTCTGAGAGGCAAGTCCCTAACTCTGGGCCCAACCTGGACAAATGCAGAAATAAGGCAAATGAGGGTTAAGTGTAGAAAGAGGGCCATGTTATCAAGACAGCAGTTAAACAGAAATTGAAGACTTCTCATCACTTTCACACTCTTGCTCTGGTAGGACAGCAGCTGCTGATGTCCCTGAGTCACAACATGTGGAAATCCCAAACAAGGCACACGAAACCTAAACAAGAAATAAAAGAACACCTGCCTTCCTCTGATCCAAGCAACATCACACAAATTGTAATCTCTCTACTTTGATCAGCTCTGCAGGGNNNNTTGATCAGCTCTGCAGGGTGTACACTAGCATGCTCCAGAACCACTGGTGTTTTTAGGTCTTTATATAAGAAAGTGTACCTTGGTGTCCTGGCTTCCTCTGTTCCAGTATTCCCCTTTCTCTTCTCTTCTTTCTCTAGCCTGTCAAAATTCACCTACTATTTTAGCAAAACTTTCACAGTAAAAGGTCATGCTTTATCTGAAAAGATCACGTTTTCCTTGCAAAGTAAAAAATGAGTGTACTTATCTACTACATGATCAGTGGATTTACTGGCTGAGAGTGGGGGTGCAGCTTATATCCTGGTGGATATGACAGGCTTTGAAGACTTGGATTTAATCTTGTATTTTTCATAAGCCTAGCACTGTCAGTCTTAGAAATCCCAGTTAGATGCT
>WEIV01024495.1:0-11858 GCA_013390005.1 Calyptomena viridis
TCTCGGCCCCGCTGGCGCGGCCGTGTCTGTGCCGTACGGGTCCCGCTGAGCCCCGCCGCTGGGGCCAGAGCCCCGCTGGGGAGGGCCGGACACCCGAAGAACCTCGTCTGACGCGCCCCGGGCGGCAGCGGGGACCAGAGGCACCGGGAGCAATCCCGTGCCATCCTGCACATCTGCCTGGCCGCGACGTTGGAGCTCCGTAGTTGTTTCCAGTGGAGCCTTCTTGGAGCCGCCGGTACGAGTGCAGAGCAGGGGCTCGGTATGCCACCCTCCCTACCTAGCGGTGCCCACGGAGTCCTCCCCCTGACCTCCCTATGTATGTTGTGTGACAGTCCCTCTGCCAGTAGCAGAGGATCAGGCTCTGTCCTCGCAGAAGCCGCAGGTAACAACTGTTCATGATATTAAATCCGGGTTTACACTGCACGTTCCCACCATTCAAGCTGAACGTGCACCCTTGGGGTTCGCTGTTCGACAGGAACCGGAGAAATTCTTTCCACTGCAGTACTGCAGGGACAGAGTGGGCAACCAGCAGGCCCCAGTTCCCAGTCCGGCTCCGCACGGCAACCCGCTGTCCCGCGAGCCACCCCGAGGCCGGCAGGCTTCACGGGGCCGGCGCTGGGAGAGGATGCGGCACGCCCAGCTGATTGTTTGCTGGATGGCAGTAAGGTGTCGCAGGAGAGGAAGCCCAGGCCCCGCTCTTGGCTTTCGGAGATGAGTGGTTAAGGCTCTGTGGTCTCGTGGGTAGAAACAGGATAGCCAAGAACAAAGGTAATGCACTCTCTTCGCAGCAGCAGTCAGGCTGAGGAGATTTGTCTCTGCCATAGGAAAGAATTGCATTTTCCTCCATGTTCTGCCAGACTGTTGTCTGCAAAAATAGTGGACATGTGTGAGTTCATGCCTTGGTATGCAAGTCAGAGGAACTGCAACCACGACAGAAGCTCCTCTGAAATCAGGGTGTGTGAGAGGAGTTCCCAGCTTAACACATCCCCACAAAGTACTTGGGAGCTGGTTAGAAATACACTGCATCTGAGCAGCACTCAGAGACTCTGGATGAGACCAGAGCCCTGGTGTGGGACATGTTGCCCACGTCTGTAGTCACAGTCTTTAGAGCATGGATAGTTATGTAAAGTGAAAGGGCACAAAGGGACCCCACAGCCATGTTGCAAGAGGTGATGCTGAGCAGTGCCATCATTATCCAGCTCCAAGGTACCCAGCACTGCCGTAGTTGTGAGGTCAGTATTGTGCTCACTTCACCTGCGCCTGCTCACAACCCTGGCCCCTCTCTCCTTGCACAGAACTGGAACAGCGCCCAGCTGGGGGATACCGAGAGGCCTGACTGCAGGCTGATGTGGCATGGTGGTGGAAGTTTCTAGATGTCCACCACAGAGAGCCCCATGCCTGGGACAGATCCCAGCTGTCACACCAGCTAGGATTGGGGGAAGGGCAAGGGGTTAGTGGGAGGGACCCCTCTGCAGAGCCTCGCCCAAAGCCCCTGAGCTGATGGGGAGGATGAAGCGGCACAAAGAGCTGACGGGACTAGAAGGCCTGGAGTAGGGTGGCGGAAGTGAAGCACTCCAAAGAGGAGGAACAGCCGGTGGAGGCCAGTGGGAGGGAGATGGCGGGAGATCGCAGATTGGACAGACTGCCCAGGGAGGGGAGACACAATGAAGGGAAGTTATTGCGTGGCTGTGCTGGAGGCAGCGCCTGCCTGTGACACACCCTATCCCCCACACCCTGGGGTGAAGCGGGTTGCTGTCAGTGGGGTGAGAGACTTAGGGAAATCCCTGGTGGAAATCCCTTCAGTGTGGTCACACTGCGCTGGTGGCATAGCCAGAGAGACATCAGGGAGGGAGGGATGGGGAGGGACATGGCCAAGGGGTGGAGGGCTTATGTTTCTTCCTGGTTGATTGGGGGATTTACTGCTGTCTGAGAATCAAGGTGGAAAGTGTCACTTGATTTCAAGCAGAGATGAGATTCTCTAAGACAGAGCACTGACTTAAAGAAAAGGAGGAACTCTCGGAGTAGCTAGTCTTTAACTCCAAAGCCTCAGACCCACTGTGTATGGACTCCAGCTTTGTTTTTCATTCAGGTTTCCTGTCCAAGGAGGAGCCCATGAGCAGAACTTGCCTCTGTCCAGCGGTTCCTAGGGAGGCTTGTTCCAAACCCCTGTTCTAGCTGGTTTTCTGTGGCCTTTCCATCAGGCTCAGGATTACACAGCAGCAGTACTGTTCCTTCTGCAACACCACAGATATGCTCTGGTTTCCTCTCCTTCCTGACACTTTTTCCATTCCTCCCTCCCTGCTGCTGAGGTTATCCCTCCCCATCACATTCTTCATCCTCTTTTCACCACCTACTTGCTGCCATCATCAGGGAGCTCACCTGGCTGCAGAGAGAGATGTGTGCTTCCAGAGAGGCTGGCCAGGCTGCCCGTGGACCTGGGCAGACTTTGCTGAGTTCAGGTCACATTTACTTCAACCCAGGCACAGCCACCTTCTGCTGCCTTGGGGTTGAGAGTCTAGGGACCCAACTCTGTACTGGGGTTGTGCACAGCTCTTGCCCCTCTATTTTGGATCAGGTTTGGAGTGGCAATTCCTGTTCTACAGAGCTTCCCTGATGATGTGAGCTGGGAGCTGCCAAGACTGCTTGGCCACTGAGGCTCTGCAGAGCCATTAGGTCTCAGAGATGCTGGAAGGTCCTCCCAGTAAAGGCAGTAAGACGTTGTTACACAAGCACTGTCCAGTGTCAAGGAACCTGGGGCCAGCCATGGATTAGGTAATTAAATTAAAATATTGGTACTTGTGCTATGAAGCCTCCAACAAGGTTTTGTCCCACTACTTGCTGCAAGTAAAGGGTCAGGGACCTCCCTCCCTTCCTTTGGTGAGTCACTGCATCATGAAATAACTACACCTGACTAAGCTGGGTGATGGGACTTGTGTGTTTTAACTGTTCCTTCTCCCTGCAAATGTGATAATGGGCACAGTGCTGTCACGAGAGATCCTGGTAACCCACGAGGGATCCACCCTGATCCCACAAGGGATATAGATGATCCGTCCAGAGGTGGGGCGTCCGCATTTTCGTCCTCTCCAGAGCAGAATGCTGCTGAATGTTAGAGCTGCTCCTGTGGCCTGCCAGAGCCCTTCTCGGCAGCATCATGCCACCATTCCCAGCCCAGGCAATAAAACCCACAGGCATTTCCCCGGGGACGGCCCTTTTCTGCGCCCGAGG
The DNA here is from genome assembly GCA_013390005.1 of Calyptomena viridis. NCBI lineage: Eukaryota > Metazoa > Chordata > Aves > Passeriformes > Eurylaimidae > Calyptomena > Calyptomena viridis. The sequence goes on from WEIV01024495.1 coordinate 3,226, forward strand.
CTGCGGCGGGCGAGCAGTGCCGGGGCTAGCGGGCCCCCGGGGTGCTGCCTGGGACCCTCAAGTCTCCTGGGCTGCCAGCAGGGACAGTGATCCAGGGTCCTGTTCCCAAGCGAGATACGCCACCGCCATCTATCGGCCAGCGGCCGGGCACAGGGAGGGACAGGCACTCTGTCTCCGCCACTCCGCGCCGCGGGGGCTCTGAAGCGCCTGTTGGCTCGGGTCCTCCTGCAAGGCTTGGAGGGCTGCAGAGCATCCAGCTAGGGTCTCGCCTCCCCGCTGGGAACGGCAGCGGGACAGACTGGACATCGGGAAGGCTGGGCTGGTTGCATGGCCTCTGGACAGTCTGGTGTCTCCCGCGGCAGCGCCCAGCGGGAGCTGGGGGTCTCCCGACCCACGGGGGAGCACTGTTGCACAGGGCAGCATCGCTGGGGCTTGTGCACTCAGCAAAGGCAAGCACCCACCCGTGCTCCCACTGGGGTGGGAGAGCTGGGGACAAGGCCAGTGTTCCCTGCCAACCTCTAGCCACCGTGCAGGTCCCTTTCCAGTGGGCAATGCTTTGTGCTTCATGTTCTTTTAGCTGAGCGCAAGCACCCAGAATGTCTCTGTGAGAGACCCAGCATATCTTCAAATCTGATTATCTTCTCCATCCCAAAGTGATGCAATACATCTAATTCCAAGAGCCCTTCTAGAACCCCTGGTGCCCTGACACTGCCTGCAGCTTCCAGCTAATGTGTTCGTTCCCTGCAAGTTCTTGACCAAGGACACATATGATGGCTGTGGTATCCAGTGCCTGGTGCCTGTCACAACTGCATTCTCACCAGAGGGAGCTGTGTCCCACGTGGAGGCACAGCCCAGGTTTGGCTCAATTCCCTACCTTTTTTATAGCTTTTGGCAATGCTTCAGGTTTCATGCTGCTCAGTTCTAATGGGCACCCAAAGATGCCAGGGACAGAGAAGACAGCCGCTTGGATTTGCATTTCTCCCGATACCCACCTAGCCATGACAGGCATGGTCTGTGCCCTGGCAGGAGGCTCTAATGTCAGTCCCAATACTGGGGGCCATTGCAGGGTTTCTCTGAGGCTAATGCTGGCCACCATTGCAATATCTGCAGGCATGCTGGGCCGAGGAGATTAGGGCCGGAGCCCCTCCCGCCAATCTCCTGGAACAGCCCTTACTTCAGCTGCTTTTGGGAATGATCTCAGAGCAGACTCTAGTGTCACAGCATGCCTGAGCTGTCCCCACTGTCCTCACCCATCTGAGGACACTGGGGAGAATGAACTTTGCTGCCACTCCCATCCAGCCCAGGACTAGTTCTTCTCCCACCTCTTCCACCTCCCCAGGACACCACACCATGAGCTTGCACCCTAGCTCCATCCAGGCAGCATCTTCCCAGGGCCACTTTGCAGCCACTAGTACCAATATCTCTGCATCAAAGCAGACATGCTAAGAGCTGTCCCAGCCCACTCCAGAGGATTGCTTCCTCTGGTGGTTCTTTACAGTCAACAAATATTCCCTGCCTAGAAAGGGAAATAGCCTTGCAGGCCATCCTTGGACAGAGCAAGGCAGGCTGGGACCAATCCAGCCAGAAGTTGACTCTCCACAGTTTAACCCAGGCAGTTGTGTGGGTCAGAAGAGGGTTTCTCAGCCCCACCAGAGGCAGTATCTGCTCTGTGTCCAGGCAGCCCCAGCACCCACGTTTACAGCTGCTTTAAGGCCGTGAGGTCATGAGAACTTGTACAACTTTATTGGGGTCTGACAGAGACCTGAGGAATCCCAGAGCCAGGGAGGGTTGGGGTTGGAAGGAGGCCAAGAGCCTACCTCTCTGCTCTCCATGGGCTCCAGCCATGTCCTCCCGCTGAACAGGGCTGTTAGGCACATACTGCAAAGGGGATGGGGGGCAGGAAACCTCTGGGCAGCCTGGGGCACTGGCAGAGACAGGGCAGGGATGTGATTTGGAAGGGCAGTGCCTTTGTCCTCCCCACCTATTCCTGAACTGAGCTGGCAAAAGTCCCTGAAGGCTGAGACCCCAGCAATCTGTACAGGGTCTTCAAGGCAGGAGCAGCTCAGGAGCACACTGGCCCTTAGCTGAAAGTACAAGGCAGAAACACCGGAGGGATATCCCCTTCCTCCTCTAGGGAAGATGAACCCTTCCCCCCCAGCTCTGCCCTTAACCTGAAGGAGTCCCAGCATCTCCAGTTACTCCAGGAAGGCAGCCAAGGGCTCCTGAGCTGCTCCTGGCACCATAACCTCGGGCTGCCTGAAATAGTTTGGGCTTGTGCCACAGCACAGCTGAGGCAGCCCCGGATCTATCACCTGGAGCAGGGCCAGGCCAGCAGTGTTGCCCAGCTCTGCCTGCTCGGGGGCTGCAGGGCTCACCCCACCCAGCACACATCAACACCAGTGGCAGGATGGGGCTCGAGGGGCAGTTGGACACAGGAAGGCAAGGCAGCAAATCCCTGCTCATGCTGGATGTGGCTGAGGATTCTGCAGGGAACTGAAAGGAAAAGGGATTGTCTCCAAAACTCTGCCGGGTCGAACATAGCTTCCTTGCTGGAAAGCCAAAAATAGTCTCTTTGCTCAGAAGAGGCTGTAGGAGGGATCTTACTCGAAGTGCAGCCAAGTATCTTGGACGCCATAGGACAGACAACTCAGAGTGGTGCAGCTATACCGAGGAGGTATTATCAGACCTTGGAAAGGCAGCAGACATAGCTGAACCAGACAATAACTCCATTATCTCGAGGCATCTCATCATGCTAAAGGTGCCAGAGGAACCAGGCCATCTATCCCCACCCTGGCAGAGTTGGGGAGCAGCTGCATGCTGCCACAGCCAGTCCTGTGGCAGAAGTTCAGCTCAGAGGATGGAGGTGGCAGAAGGACAGGGGGTTTTTGCTGTCTATTGTGGCCTGGCCCAAGGAATATCTGGGAATCCCCATAGCAGCTCTGCTCTTCCTGCAGTGCCAAACCCATCACAGGCAATTCCATTCCCTGCAGGGCTGCTGCTGCCTGCACTGGGCAACACCCAGCTGCTGTTGGGTAAGCTGACAAAGTGACTGGACACCAGAAAGTCTGTGCCTGTGTCAGGGTAACACTTAAGGCCAATTGCTAATATAGCAGCATCCCTGTGCTGTGCTGACTTATCTCCCCGTTCTTGAGGGTCTCGCTCCTTCCCCCAGAAGTTCTGTGAGCAGTTATTCCTGGAAGCATCCTGGAGACACTTTCAATCATGCCTTTACCTGCTGACATTTATAGAGCCTCTCCCAGCAGCTGATGGATTTAACAGTGTGAATCTTCCCCCAGGCACAGTCCATTTATGCCTTTCCCTCCACGGGATTTGTTCTTGCCCCAGTGCACGGTGAGGGCTGAAGGCAAAGTTGCAGTTCTGCTGCCAACAGCTTTCAGCTCCTGGGCAGAGACACCCATCCTGGCAGAGCCCAGTCACTCCCACCTTCTGCAAACTCTCGTCTAACACCCTGCCCTCCAAGCTAATCCTGCTCTGGTCTCTCCCATCCATCTCTGCTTCTCCCTCTTGGGTGGAGGAGCCACAGGGTTGCCAAATCTTGCAATACTCAGACTATTTCTTAAAGCTCCAGTTCTTGAAATGGTGGAAAAACTTGGAAGTTCCTGACCTCCAGTGGCTTTTGTGTCTTTAAGGAGCTTCTCATCTTTTTTGCTTGTGCAGAAAAAGCAGGGACCAGAGTCCACAGCCCATGCCAGGGAGCAGAGGATGGGCACAGCATGCATCCCAGGTGGACCAGAGCTGCAGAACTGTGGCTGCTGTGTGCCAGGGGCACCCAGACCTGTCAGCCAGCCACCAAAAATCCCACAGGTGGTCACTTAGCCTTTCTCACCACCTTCAGGAACCAAAGCAAGAGAGAAGTGTAAAGGAAAGGTGGATCCAGGGCTGGGCTGGTGCTTGGGCAGGGTATCAACACACAGCTCTGCAGTGCAGGGGTCCCTTCCCTCCAGTCCCCTAGCAGTGCTAAAGCCCCAGTGCTAAACCCCTGAGGGCTGTGCATCCTCCTTGCTCATCCATTTGCTTTTCCAGCTGAAAGAAAACCCCTTTGCATCCTTGCCACAGTCCACTCCAGCAGCCCTCTGTGCAGGTCTGGAGGAGACCTGAGCCAACCCAGGCACCCACCAGGAACATGCCATGGCTGTAAATGCATTTCCTCCAGGGAATTATTTTGGGCATCTCTCCGTGAGACACACACCACGCTTGCATGCACTATAGAACATCCTGCAAGAGTCAGGCATCACCCACAAGCACCCTGTTCAAGAAACCCAGCTCTACTCTGGGCAGGTCAGCACGGTGAGGCAATACCTACATGCTCACACAGTGAGGATGGCTCACAGCTTCGCAGTTGGTTGGGACCCTAAAATAAATTGGTATCAAGACAACTAACAACATGTTAAAAAAAAAAAGTTACTCTATTAAGTACCATTAGATTGGAAAAAAATACTAGCACTTAGATCAAGTGTGCTGATAGAATTTTAAGATGCTCAGCATGTATCAAACTAACCTAATTACTCATATCAGGGAAAAAGCCCTGCCAAACTCCAAATATCCTCTATGAGGTGCAAATCGCCCTCCAGCCTCACTGAACACCAGATTCCTGCTGTTCCTGACACACACAACTCAGGACCCTCCTGCCAACATCTCCATTTGGAGCAGTTTAGAAGCATCCTGACAACTCCTAGTCAGACTGAGAGTGTGGACTACCTGGCTGAGGAGCATAAACCTCAGCTTCCCCTGTAAGGTCACAACCCACACCAGCAACAGGCAATAGATCATGAGCCAAAGCAGATGGGGAGCACCCTCATCCCTTCATGCTACCAGGGTGACTGGGCCAGGCAGATCCCCTTCTCCCACCACCACCTCCAGATCCCACTTCTCTCCCCACTCCAGCACCCATCAAAAGAACTCGGCACTGGCTACAGTCAGAAAGCCACAGTGCCGGGAGCTGGGCCATGCCAGAGTAAGAATGGGACATGAGGATAGAGCAGAACTGTTTTTATTGGAGGTGTCAAGAGCAGGAACAAAAACAAACCTACAGGCTCCCTCCTCAAGTGCCATCCTCCCCCTCGCCCACCACCACAGGGGCAGTCAGCATCACATGTGCGTGCTACAAGACAACGGCCAAGGCTTACACTTTGCTTCAGCCAAAAGCCAGACAAAGCCCCCAGCATCCGCCATCACCTCCTCCTTGGCGACTGTGAGCTCAGCTTGGCCCTGCCAGAAGCCAGGCAGAACATTCACCTTCCCCTCTGAAGACAGGTGAGCTTTGTGTGAGACATCGTGGTTAAGGGAAGGACAGGAGCACAGCTCCACCAAAGTGCCAGGGGACATGACCTGGGCTACAGCTCCCAGCACAGCATCTCAGAGGACCCTGGGAGAGAGCAAGCTGCGCAGCTGAGCAGAGCTGCAACAGCCACAGGCAAAACATGGCATTGCTAAACCCCGAAGGGCTTCACTGCCCCCTCTCTTCAACACAAACCAAACCAAAAGGGAGAGGGGTCAGAAGAAAAACCAGGAGGGGAAGTGAGGCAGGTCTGGAACAGCATTTGGCTCTGGCTCACTTCCCAGCCCGACGCTCCTCCTGGCGCTTGGTGAGGATATATTTGAAGAACTCATACACGGACCAGGCAATTGCTGTCGAGGGCATCTGATAAATGACTCTTGCCTGGACCCCTCTGAAGTAGGCGGTCACACCACCCACTTGGTACACCGTCCTGAAGGCATTAGCCATGCCTGTGATGTGTCCGCTGATGTTGGAGCTCAAAGCCAGGGACTCCTGGGTGTTGAGCAGTGTTTTGCAAACGTCCAAAGGCGTAGTGGCAGCAGCAGCAACAGCCCCCGCGCAGGCTCCGGAGACCACGTGGGAGCCTGGGTTGTACTGTCTGTGGGGGTTGAGCTGCTCTTGCAAGAACTCGTAGGTCATGAAGTGAATGGCTTGGAAGGGGATGTTCATGGTGAGCTGGGTGGTGTAGCTGCGGTAGAAAGCTCCGGCCCCTTCGTTGCGCCACACAGCCCGCACACAGTCCATCACACGCTGGTAAGGCGAGTTGTACATCTGCATTCTCTGCTTGACCACTGAGGACAGATGATGGCAGCCAGCAGCAGCAGCCAGGATCCAGGCATGGTGGGGCAGAGGAAAAAGAAGAGTAAACATGAAGCCAGGCTTCCTCCAAATGCCTGGAGTTTGGTCACATTGGCCTAAGAGCTGATGACAGACAACTCGAACCAGCAGTGCCCTGTGTCCCCCCAGACAGGATTCCAGCCATTTAGATCTCCTGAGGCATCACTGCCACTCAGACATCACCACCTTTAAATCCCACACCCACAGCCCCAGGGAATATCCCCCAATATCCTGCTGCTTATACTCCTGCTGCTTACACTCCCAAGCAACTGATGTCTCCTCATCCACTGCTGCAGAGCTACCATGAAGTCAGAAGAACGCCCTCTGCATCCAGTGTCTTATTTTCCAGACAGGTCTCAACCTGGATAATACTGTCCCTCCCCAGCCACTCCTGCTGAAGCCCAGAATAACCACAGCACATTGCAGAGCCCACCAGCCAGGAACTGTTAGCAGCCACTGCCAAAACACAGCCACTCCGGGGCAAGATTCAGATGCTAAACCCCTCAAACACATCCCAGAGTGGGACAGGGAAGCCCAGATTGCAGCTTGCCACTGTCTTGCCTCCCCGTATCTCAATGTGACCACAAGGAGCTAAAACTGATGTGAGTATAAACTACTAGTCATGACAAGAGACACTCCAGGGAAGGAATGACAATGGTCTCACCAGGCAGCTGCCTGCTCCCTGAGGTCCCAGCCAAACAGTGGGCAGGCAGGAGCCTTGCTGGGCCTACATCAATCGGAGCCTGAACCATCAGAAGCCCTCCAGATTTAAGAGGAAAAAATACCTTCAGGCCTGGTCTGTCCTCATTATTCCTCCTCTTCCCACCAGGTTCATGGACTTAACACACAAACTCCCTGTTTTTTTCATACATACCAGGCTCAAAAAAAGCATCATCTTCCAGACACTCCACAAGACAAGATCTCTCTTCTCCCGACTTCTCTAGCATGTTTTTGTACCCCATTCTTTTAGTTTTCTTCTTGAACACAGGCCCACAACTGTACATCATCTTCTTGAAATCTCACAACAGCAATGCTCAGTTTCCACACACTTGGAATGACTTCAGCAGTGTGGCTCACATCTCTCTTGCCTTCTTTCCTGTCCCCAGCCCAGCTCCTGGGTTAAAGGCCCATGCCCTCCCAGCTGCTCCTGGGGTTTAACTTGGGAGCATAGCAATCTCTTCTACCTACCCTGTCCATAGCAGGCAGCCACCAGGGTCCCTAACAGGACCCATGGGCCCCCACAGGATCCTTGCAGTCAGGAAAGCAACAAGAGCACCCTCCATGCCACAGAAGGGACCCAAGAGGCTTGGGCAGACCCTGATCCTCCCCTCCCCAGCAGGCCAGGACCATCGTTACCTTCAGCAGGGTTCATGGCTGCATCGTGGAGCAACGTTGCTACACACCCGGCTGCACCTGCAAAACAAGAACTGCCACATGTGAGAGGGGAAAAGGTGAGGGACCCCGGGGCTACACCACAGCCCCGAGTCCCCTTGCCAATGCACAGGAGGAGGCCCTTGGAAGAAGGTGAGATCCGAATGCAGCCTCCATCTCCCCTCCAAAAGGCAGGCTGGTCCTCAGTGGTTCCCACCCGGAGTGAGATCAAGAAAGAGAAAGAGAGGATTGTGACAGGCCATCAAGTCCCGTGGGCTGACTGGAACTTACTTTGGCCCTCTCCTTAGGGGACAGGTCAATGCCACGAGATGGCAAGGGCCCTTATGTCAGTGAGTGTCCCCATGCCCCATGGAGAAGAAGACCAACAGCACTCCGTGCATGCCTGCCAAGGGCTGAACGTGCCCATCTCTCCCCTCAGCCCCACACTCTCCCTACTGTGGCAGCTCCTTGAGACGAGTAATGGGCACCATGGTGAGACAGGCTCCAAAACCACGTGGCACTCCTGGGGCAAGCTCTGGCACTGCCAACCCACGGGGCCACGGCCAGTCCCGGCTTGTCTGCAGGCAGCTCCCGTCCACCGGCATCCTTCCGAGCCAGGGCCACTAACCTGCTTCGCGCCAGGTACCTGGCAGCAGCTCTGGCAGGCGCAGGAGCGGCGCTTCCCCCTGCCCGGCACCGTGCGGCTGGCTCGCGGCTGGAGAGAGCACAGGGCTTTAGGACATCCACGGCACCCCGACCCCGCGGCGGGACCGGACCTCCCTACCGCCAAACCTGCCTCTCCCACCCCGCTCCCACCCCGGCGTGGCGGGGCCGGTACCGTTGGCCACATGGCTATTGCCCCCCGCGTGGATAACGTCGCTCAGCGTCTTTTTTAACTTTTCGTAGCAGGCGAAGTAGAGAGCGTGCGCCGGGCCGGCGCCGGTGGCGGTGATGTTCAGGCCACGCATGGGCCGCCAGACGCCCTCGGTGCGGGCGATGCGCCACAGGGCCTCCAGCACGTTCCGGTAGCGGGCGGCGGGCTCCGGCTGTAGGCTCTGCATCCGCGTCTGCAACACAGGGCGGGCCCGCCCGGGCGGCTCCTCAGACCCTGCCCGGGGCACCCGCT
>WEIV01024495.1:12892-25032 GCA_013390005.1 Calyptomena viridis
GGGATCGGGGTCACCGCCGGTGCTGAGCCGCCCTGCCGCCATGCCCCAGGTACCTGGCGCGGGCGGAGGAGCTGACGGCCACTGACACCGAGGACTCGACCCTTAATTACGGGGTAGTGGTGGACTGCGGGAGCAGCGGGTCTCGGGTTTTCGTCTACTTCTGGCCCCCGCACAACGGGAACCCCCACGACCTGCTGGACATCAAGCAGATGAGGGACCGGAGCAGCCGGCCCGTCGTCAAGAAAATTAAACCGGGTGGGTGCCGTCCCTGTCCGTCCCCGGCCCCTCGCCCCTCGCACGGACGGGGCGAGCTGGCTCACGGCCACCTTCCCCGGGCAGGCATCTCCGTGACCGCGGCAGCCCCCGAGCAGGCGACCCCATACCTGCGCCCTCTGCTCCGGTTCGCGGCAGCCCACGTCCCGGCTCGGAAGCACAAGGAAACGCCGCTGTACATCCTGTGCACGGCGGGCATGCGGCTGCTGCCCGAGAGGTGGGTTCGCGGCCCTTGTCGGGTGAGCCGGGGATGTGCTGGGATCCCTCAGCCCCAACGGCTGCCTCCTCTTGAGTTTAAGGGGGGAATTGGGAATCCCGGGGGGAATTGAAAAAGGACAGGGTGCGTTCTTGGGGCAAGTGGTGAGAGATGCAGAAGGAAAGTTTTATCATGCTGGGAGGGAGCTGAAAGGAGAGGATTTTTACCGAGGGTCTCAAACGAATCGATCTGTGTCTCGTGCCCAAAGCACGCTGGGTGCAGCAGCGGCACTTATGGGGCTGAATAGGGGTGTAGTGCTGCGTGACTCCCACTGTCCCTTTGCCAGCGCTGCTGGTGAAAGTCTCCCAACATCTGTTCCTGTTCTATGCCCTTGCAGGCAGCAAGCTTCAATCCTGGAAGACTTGGTGAGAAACGTGCCCCTGGAGTTTGATTTTCTCTTCTCCAAATCACATGCAGAAGTGATCTCAGGGAAACAGGAAGGTAGGAGCTGCCATAAAGTGCTGCTTGATTCTGTTTAGTATATTGTCATAATGACTTTTCCTGTCTTGTGCAGGTGTATACGCTTGGATTGGCATCAACTTTGTCCTAGGACGGTTTGATCATGAGGACGGTGAGTCTGGCTGCTTGTAGAACAGCTGGGAGGGTCTGAACAGAGCCCTGCTGGACCTCACCCCAGTGCTGGAGCTAAGACCAACCTCGAGTAGGCAGCAATGCCTGATCCCAGTCATATCTGTGAAACTCTCCCAGACTGGGATCTGGAGGGGCACTTGCCCGATCACAGGAAAAAGTTCCTGTGTAAGGAGGGCATCTGCAGTATTTTGGGAAAAGAACCAGGGAAAGAGGATTTGTGATAATGTTTCTCTAGTGGCTTCCAGCTGTGGATGCCTTGGGGGGAACCTACAAAGCCAGGATGTGGACAGTCCTCGGTGCCAGGACCCGCTACCCTGCAAGTCGTCCTTGGGGACCACTTGCAGGGGTGAAGCCCCATGAGGCAGCTGTGGGGGGTCATGGTGGAAGGGAGAAGATACTGCCCCAGGCCATGCCCTTCTCTGACACGTTGCTCTGGGTTGCAGAGGAGGATGCAATGGTCACTGTAGCGCTGGGGGACCAGGGCAAGTCCCTGGTTCGGAAACGGACAGTTGGGATCCTAGACATGGGAGGTGCCTCCCTGCAGATTGCCTATGAAGTGCCTGACTCTGGAGCCATTTCCTCCCCTCAGCAGGTGCGTGTCTGGCTGGTTGTCCTTGAGAGCAGGCCCTGCCTTCCCTGGGTTGCTGCTGATCATGGACCTCTCTGCATCCCCAGGAGGAGGCTGCTAAGAGCTTGCTGGCAGAATTCAACCTGGGCTGTGACGTGCAGCACACTGGCCACGTGTACCGTGTCTACGTCAACACCTTCCTGGGCTTTGGGGGCAATTTTGCCCGGCAGCGCTATGAGGAGCTTGTGCTGAACCAAACCTATGTGCACAACCGGTATTGCTGCCTCACCTAGCGGTGCCTTTGCTGGGGCATTGTGAAATGAGGTGCTGGTTCCTTCATGCTGCCCTCCCCTCCTTGGATTTGCCTCAAAAGTTGCCTCTGATGATAACAGCTCCCACAGCCACGCTGGCAGTAGCTGTGTGGCGGCAGCAGCAGGTGCCTGGGCTGGCACAGGGTGCATGGGTGCTGCCCTTTTCTGAGCCTGGTAGGCTTATCAGTGCCACCGCTCCCTGCCTTCCTCCTCTCCTTGTAACAGGCTACGGGGAGGCTCCTCTAGTGGCTTTTGGCTTTTCCTGCTCTGACTTTCCCTCCTTCTCCAGCACCAATTCACTCAGCACATCTTTCCATTGCATCTCCACCTTGCGCTCTCTATCTCCTGTCTCTCCTTTCTGTCCAAGGGCACTACGTGAAGCTGTCGCCAGAGGTGGAGAGGCTTGGTGCCCAGGTACTCCTGTGCCGGGATCAAACCCTGCCTCCAGATGCCCATGAGCTGGGTGGGGTGGGCCATGTCTTGTTGCACCCTACAGGTGCTCAGAGCATGTAGCCGCAGGTCAGCGTGACAGATCTGGCGAGTTTGACCTTGGCAAGAGGTGGCAGGGCAGGTGCCAGCACTGCAGGGTACAAGGGGACAGAGCCTGGTCTGGTGCAGTGGGTATCTGGGTGTGAGACAGTGCTATACTAGGCTTTTGGAAGGTGGTATAGGACCCCCTGTGCAATTAACATTCCTTCCTGGACTGTTTTCCAGCCTTCACAGCCAGCAGACAGGGCTGAGCCCCAAGATGCCCTTCCTGGACCCCTGCCTGCCCATGGGGCTGGAGGACACGCTGACGAGGGGTGGCCAAACCCTGTATGTGCGGGGGCGAGGGGACTGGCAGGCCTGTGTGAAGCTGCTGCAGCCCCTCCTGGAGGGGTCCAACAGCAGCCAGGCCTCCCTGGTGGGGGCCTACAAAGCACCCATCGACTTCAGCAACAGTGAATTTTACGGCTTCTCTGAGTTCTTCTACTGCACCGAGGATGTGCTGCGCCTGGGGGGCCAATACAATGCCCCCACTTTCACCTCCGCTGCCCAGGTAGGTGCTGCCCTAGTCCAGGGTTGGGGAAGCTGCTGTACCTGGGGCTGGGAGTGAGAGCAGTTTCTCTGCTCTGAACCCCAACCTCTCTTTCTCCTAGGAGTACTGCAGCCAGCGGTGGGAGGTGCTGACACAGCGTTTCCGTGGTGGCCTCTACTCAGCACATGCTGACCAGCACCGGCTGAAGTAAATGGATTTGCTGGGCGATGCCATGGCTGGACCTCCTGGTGGCCTTTTGCTGGGGTAAGGGACTGGTGCAGGTGGCAATGTCTGGTTGATGCTCCTGTGTGCTGTGCCTGCAGGTATCAGTGCTTCAAATCAGCCTGGATGTACCAAGTCCTTCATGAGGGCTTCCAGTTCCCACTGGACTACCCCAGCCTGCACACAGCCCAGCTGGTGTACGACCGGGAGGTGCAGTGGACACTGGGAGCCATCCTCTACAAGACGCGATTTCTGCCACTCAGGTACCATCAGCTCACTGACGGCATCAAGCTGGGAGGGGTGGTTGGGGAGAAGTAGGAGTAACCACGCCTGGTGAGGGCTCTGCCACCCCTGGAAGGGGAGCAGTAGCATGGACCGTGGTAGGACCCTGGTCAGTCCTTACATTCTTCTCCACAGGGATCTCCGTCAGGAGAGCATCCGGCAAGCACATGCCTCCTGGCTGCGCCTCTCTTTTGTCTACAACCACTATCTCTTCTTCGCCTGCATCCTGGTCGTAGCACTGGCCATAGTCCTCTACCTCCTGCGGCTGCGCCGCATCCACCGCCGGCAGCTGCGCTCGGCCCAGCACACCCTGCTGTGGCTGGACAAGGTGGTGGTGCCTCTGGGCCAGGGAAATGTGCCATGACACCAGTGGTACCCACCGTCCAGTTGCACCAGCAGAACCAGGACTGGCTGACAACCTGGGCTCTGAGGGCTTGGACTCTTTCTTGAAGAGCATTACAACTCTGCACTCCATCATCTCCACATCAGACCCAGAGCCTGGGGCCTGAGGCACCTGTGGATGCCAGAGCTTTCCTCTCCACCTCGCCCCAGTCCTAATCTTTGCATTCCTTGGCCTCTGGCCTTTGCCTCACTACGTGGTGTAGAGCAAAGTCCTCTGCTGCCAGCAGGCTCAAGGCTGCAGCCCTGGCAGGCTCCTCAGATAACAGGACACTATCACTGAGACAGCCAACCTCGGACTGTGGCCTGAAGCACTGGGCCACCCTGTGACTCAGCCACCGGTTTGCAGAGCAACCTGGTGAGGTGCTGTGGTTCATCACCTGGGGTGGCCTCTCTGCAGGCCCTGACAAGCCCACAGGCTGGAGAACAGCAGTCACCAGCAAAGTTACTGCAGGAACCAGGTGAGCCACGAGTTCCATCAGGCTGCTCTGCCCAGCCTGGCTCCTCTTTGAGCATTCCTGAAAATGTTTCTTTGCGGTGTCTTCCCCTCCTAGGACAATCCTCCTGTAATCCTAACCAACATCCCAAACTCAGCCCTGAGGGCTCACTGATTGGTTCCTAAGGCACCACCAAAGCAGGCTGCTTTTCCTTTCATACATTCCCTCCTAGGCACATCTGCCCCGTGGCATCCCATGTTAACCAGGACTTGTGGTTCTTTCCCCCGTGAGTGTGGGCTGGGCCTGCCCATGGGAGAACCACCTCAGTCCAGCCCAGCTCACTGCCCCAGGACAGATCTGGGCTGGAGCTGTGCACACAGGCACAAGGCTTCTTCCTCTGGGGCAGGAGCCCAATGATGATCCAATGAACGTAATCACTTTTTACTTGAACTCAGCTGTTTCCATTCCTGTAGCAATAAACAAACCCCTTGAGCCATCCAGCACTGGTCTTGTCTCCTAGTGAGCAGCTCCCCAGCAGTGATGGTTCCTGGCTGGTGGCATGGCTGGGGGGTGCACGTGTGCACAGAACTGCTTTGTGCTGCCACAGTGGGACAATGGAGCTCCTTTCTTGCCAGTATTCTCCTCTGTGATTCCAGTAGGAGGACGGCTGAACTCAAATGAGCTGGTAGCAGCAAGGGGAGCTCTGATCCAAACCAAACTGTTTTGATCTTGGAGACAGCATCCTCTGTTGTCCTCCTCCTAAGAGGAAAAGCTTGCCCCCTCAGAGCTCCTGGAAGATGTTGGTCCCTGCTTTTTACCTTATTCCCCACTCCAGTGTTACAGAGCTGCCTGGCAAAGAGGGCACTAAGCTGCTCCAGCTGCTGCACAGCCAGGGAGGTGGCCCTAGCACAGCTGCCTACTGTGAGAGGCTGGGCAGGTACCCGCTTCTCCCTCTGGCACTGTTGGCTACCTGTGACCTTGGTCCCATTGCATGAGTGCACAGGTGGCATCAAGGATAAAACTTTCCATGCACCAGTGTGCTCCCAACCTTCTCAACAGCTGAGGATCCCAGCTTTGTTCTCATGGTGGGAGAGAAATGTCAAGGGGAAAGAAAGATGTCTGAGTAAGGCCAAGTCTATTCTTCAGCCTCAAAGCAAGTGACTCAGCATCCAGCATCACTTACTAGAAAAAGGATTTATTTCCACAACACAAACACAGACAAATAAACAAAAAAATACAGATAAATTATCAGATAAATAACGGGAAACCTAAAACACAATGCCCTACTGAGTTCTTCTCAGAACCTGGACTCATGTTGGTGTGGAGATACACAGACACTAGTGCAGCTGCCTCACTGCTGAGATGGGAGACGCAGCCCCTCCTTTCATCCCCTCCAGCAGACCCCAAAACCTCCCTTCTCACACCCAAGGTGGTTTGCATGATCGTCCAGGGTCAGCCCTCCCTTCTCCCACTCACAGCCAGAATATCTTAGCAGGGACCACCTCCACCACAGGGTACTGACTAGACCACAGAAGATGCAATGGCTCCTGCCTTTTCATGCAGAGGGGCAGATGGTGCCTGAAATGACCAAGGATAGGGCAACTAGGTGGGCAGCCAGGTAGGCAGCCTGGGCTACAAGCAGGAGTTTCACTTGGGGGCTAGGGCTGAGCACTGAGGGAACAGGGCAAGCACTGCTGGGACAGGATCTGCTGGAACCCCCCCCCACACAGATCCCTTGCAGGATGGTGCTTAGTGACTGCAGCACTTGGGCAGGTGAAGGGATCTCTCCCTGGTAGTGTGGCTGCTCCTAGTGCTGGTTTACTAGGCTTTTGTCCCGGGGAGCTGCCTGCCATGCTCAGGGGCCCAGCCATCATTGGTTGAGGTCGCAGTGCTCCAGGTGCGCTGGGGCAGTGGGTCCAGCCTCTGTCCCAGCACCTCTGGGGGCTGCCTGGTACAGGAGGACTGAGGTTAGAACAGCTGCAAGAGCTGGGGGAGGGAGAAAGGAGAAGTTAGCACCAAACTGCAACCACAACAGAACTCCCATAAATCTGGAGAACTACAATGCTTGATTTGCTCAGGCCCAATGCAGAGCCAGCAGCCCCACACTGAGATCAGCTCACCACAGCCACAACGCACAGAAGCCAAAGCATTTTCCCAAGCCTGGCAAGGGCCAGGCTGCAGCTCCCTCCCCTGTCTGTTACAGACAGGCAGGTGGGCCAATTTCTGCCACCCCAGCCCTCTGCCCACTCACGGTGATGGACTGGGAAGGGGGGTCTCCATTCAGGCGCCAGCTCCTGGCAACTGCTCACTCCCAGAGGAAGCGCACGTACCAGATGGTGTCATTCTTCAGCTGCGGCCCAAACAGGGGGTTGGCCTGGGCCAGGATGGCGACGAGCCAGCTGCAAAGAGACCCAATGTGCCATCAGCCCCGGCGGCACGAAGGCAGGACCAGAGCCTCGGGAGCGGCTGATGGGCCTGGGAGGGAGGTGGGCCGCAGCCCGGGGGCTGTCCCGTCCGTCCACGGGAGCAGGCTGGACAGCAGCCGCCGGGCCCGGTGAAGCNCCGCGGTGGGGCCTCGGCCGCCCCCGCGCCCAGCGGTGCAGCGCCCCGGGAAGGGCTCTCCCGCCGGTGGGTTACTTGGGGACTCTCCGGAGCTCGCTCATGAGCCACAGCGCCACGCTGAGCAGTGCCAGGGAGCCCGACTGGTGCGTAGCAGCGAGAGGCGTGGGGACATAAAGCAGCAGAGTGCTGATGCCCAGGCCCACCTGCCAAGAAGGGAGAAGAGGTAAGAGCAGCGTGGATGCACCACTGACACCATCTCCAGAACAAAGCATGGTGTAGAAAGGCTCACAGCCACAGCTGGATTTCCCACCCCCAAATTCAGGGTGTGCACGCAGTATGGTGAGGGGTGGGGTCTAGGCAGCTCCAGGCTCTTGGGCCCAGCACAGACCCAAGCTGGGGCCAGCTCTGTCCTGTCAACATGCTACAGAGGAGCAGGGGAAAAAAAAACCCACAACAACAAAAAAAGACAATACCTGCACACAAGCCACAGCCAGTAAGGAAGTCACAGCCATCCTGGCCCGGTGAGGGAGTGGGATCTTCCGCGAGAAGAGGTACAGTGCTGTGACAGCTGTGACGGAGGCAATTCCCTACAGAAGGAAAGAACCACCCTTCAACAAAAGTTCAGAGGAAATGGGTGTAGTGGCCTTTGGCTGCACCTTCCATGCAGTAGAAGAAATTCTGTGAGCAGTATTTAACTACAGAAACATGNAGGGGGGTCTCCATTCAGGCGCCAGCTCCTGGCAACTGCTCACTCCCAGAGGAAGCGCACGTACCAGATGGTGTCATTCTTCAGCTGCGGCCCAAACAGGGGGTTGGCCTGGGCCAGGATGGCGACGAGCCAGCTGCAAAGAGACCCAATGTGCCATCAGCCCCGGCGGCACGAAGGCAGGACCAGAGCCTCGGGAGCGGCTGATGGGCCTGGGAGGGAGGGGGGCCGCAGCCCGGGGGCTGTCCCGTCCGTCCACGGGAGCAGGCTGGACAGCAGCCGCCGGGCCCGGTGAAGCCAGCGGAGGGCGGGGGAGGGGTACCGGGTACTCACAAGAGGTAACAGCACACGGCGGTCGTTACCAGCATCGTGATTATAACCCTGCGGAGACACCGACGTTAGCACGAGGAGGCCCGGCCCCGGAACCCCTACCCGCGGTACCCCCCGAGCCCCCACTCACCCGCGGTTCGGCCCCTTGGGCACGAACCAGGGGGCGGCGATGCCCACGAGGCCCCAGAAGGCCGAGAAGAGGACGAGCGGCAGCGCGAAGCTGTGCGCCGTCATGGCCGCTCCGCTCCGCACCGGCCCCGCCCACTGCNCTGGATTTCCCACCCCCAAATTCAGGGTGTGCACGCAGTATGGTGAGGGGTGGGGTCTAGGCAGCTCCAGGCTCTTGGGCCCAGCACAGACCCAAGCTGGGGCCAGCTCTGTCCTGTCAACATGCTACAGAGGAGTAGGGGAAAAAAACCCCCACAACAACAAAAAAAGACAATACCTGCACACAAGCCACAGCCAGTAAGGAAGTCACAGCCATCCTGGCCCGGTGAGGGAGTGGGATCTTCCGCGAGAAGAGGTACAGTGCTGTGACAGCTGTGACGGAGGCAATTCCCTACAGAAGGAAAGAACCACCCTTCAACAAAAGTTCAGAGGAAATGGGTGTAGTGGCCTTTGGCTGCACCTTCCATGCAGTAGAAGAAATTCTGTGAGCAGTATTTAACTACAGAAACATGGTAATGGCCATGACCAAATCCCAGAGTTCCCACACCATCAGGTTAACAACCCTGAAATTTAACTGATGTTACAGAGTTTAATTTTTGCTCCAATTCAATGCTTTACTTTCCAACAGCTTTTCCTCATTCAAGTCATTAGGGATTATGTTTGCCTTCTCCCCAGCCATGACCTTGACAACTAAATATGGAAGCTGTATCTGGAAAACTGATCTCATTTCCACCACTCTGCTGTAGTTCACCAGCATAATCTTGCTGTGCAGGTCATCCCAGGTGATTGCTCTTAATCTTTCTTTTCAGTCTTAGCCACAGCTTAGTTTGCAGCAGTGCTGCCAGTGGTATTTAATAATCGGATCGCTCTAACTAGGTGAGGTATTTTCTCAGGGCACTGCTGTGTAAAGCAAGTTCAGAAACGCTGAAGGAAGCATTGGATATTGGGATTTTCAAGTTTTATTTCACACAGTTTTCCCAGACATTTTAATGTAGCAAGAGCTACCTCCCACTGTAGCTCACGTTATGGAAAAGGAGACACAAAAAAACAATGTCTGTTACTTGCGCAGGAGGAAGACCTTCTTAAGGAAGAAGGCCACATTGAAAATAAATAAGAATGTTAAACTTCCTCTTCCTGCAGAAGCAAATTGGTAAGAAGCTCTCAGGCCCTTTGAACACCCTGGAAATCACTCAAGCTGACAGAACCACAGCCCAAAGAGGACAGCTTGGCTACAGGAGGCAACCAAGAAGCAGCCCAGACACATCAGGAAGACAGCACTTACCAAGATCCTGTGATCAAACTGTACAGTTGTAGGATTTTCAAAGATATTTTTCAACAAGGGGGAGAAGGCAAGGAGATCATCTGGGATCCAGCGTTCCCCCATTTTGGGGAAGGAATTGTACACAAGGCCAGCATCCAGCCCTGCCACAAAGGCACCTGCAATTCCAGAGCAAAAAATGAGATTCCCAGAGTAGGCAAAGGTGACACACCAGATTGCACAGCTCTGATTCGAGAGCTCAGCCTGATCCTGAATTTCTTTAAGAGACATATACAGAGATCATACAGCACAAGCAGGCTGGAAAGCACATCACCTGCTCAGGAAAGAACAGTAAGGACATTCTTAGACATTAGGAACCTGACAACAGCAGTTTTCTCAGAGAATGGATGGGGTTGCTCACAATCCCCACCAGACCAGAAAAAAAAACCCAAAACAGCAGAGAGGAATGAGCAGCAAATGGGATAGCAGAAAAAAAGAGCCTTACCTGAAAGAGCAGTAAGAAAAATGAGAGCTGTAGTGCCATGAGCACACTGTCTCAAACGAAGGAGCTGATGAGTTTCAGGCAACTGTAAAATAAAAAAGAAAATAATTAAAGCAAAGCATTTATAGTGCTGTTGGCAGCAGCTAAGAAAAGTCTTCCCTGCATATATACGCCAAAGTGTTGACCTGTATTTTACAGGAGGAATCTAGAGAGCACCACACAACAGACACACTTCAGCGGTTCCTCAAAATCACAGCTAATCAAGTCAAACCCTGGACAGAAACTGAAATGGCCACTGGACATTTACTGGCGTAAACCATTTAGCCCAGCCAGGCACACCCATGCCTCAGCTTCCACAAGTTCTGACACGAATAATTTTGGAGCTGAATGGCATGAATCGAAGGAAGTGTCCCATAACCAAGGAGTATACAGAAAAGGTATTTTGTAACACCATAAGTATTCTGTAAGTATTAGACCAGAGTCAGGAACTGAGACTAAAAATGGAGTACCAGGCATCTTCACATCCTTTCCTTATCCCTCGCATCACACCCCCAACCCTCTGAACTGACACTACCCTGATGTTTTGACTCCTGACACACCACTCCATACCTTGTGTCGTGGAAGCAGCAAGGACAGCCCTGTCCAAAGGCTCGCTGAGTACAGAACCAGTGCGGAGCCGAGATGTGCTGCCAGACGGTACTGACTGACCCGAGGGATGTCGTATGAGTCTGGCTTCTCTTCCAGCCCGCTCTTCACCATGTACCATCCCAGCAGCCCCTAACAAAACAGGACAGGGGTTAGAGCCAGACAGGGCTGCAGCAACTACTAAGACCAGAAAAACATTAGGGGCAAAGCAACTTGTTTCCTCAGCCTTCAACCAGCTACCACTGACACCCCTCCAAGCTGTCAAGAATCCTGCTGTCCCAGCCGTGCTCAATCAGAAGATACCAAACTGAGAGTAGGTTTAGATTAGACATTAGGAAAAAATTCTTCACTGTGAGGGTGGGTGAGGCATGGGAACTGTTTGCCCACAGAAGCTATGGATGCCTCATCCCTGGTAGTGTTCAAGGCTAGGCTGGATGGAGCTCTGAGCAACCTGGTCTAGGGGGTTGGAACTAGATGATCTTTAAGGTCATTCTACAACTCTATGGTATTCAGAAGTTGCTGCCAACCCCTGCGGCTGCAGAGCTCTCTCACCTGGAAGCAGACCAGTCCACAGAGTGCAAGAACACAGCCCTTCAAGGGGCGGCTGAGCCAGCCCTTGTGCCAGAAGTAGGCAGCAGGCAGGATGTAGGCCAGGCCCACGACACGGCCCCACATGCGGTGCGAGTACTCCATGTACCAAATGAACTTGAACTCCACCAGTGTCATATCGTGGTTCAGGCTGTTAAAGACAATAACACAAAGAACTGTTTCATGTGATGCAACAGCCCTGCGCTGAACTTTGCACAACATAGTATCCCAGTGAAAGGAAGGAGCCACCACCAGGCAGGCCTTGTGTGCCTTCCTAGCTACTTCAGAAAACATTTTCCAAGACTGTCTTAAGTGGCTCAGTTGCAGGAGGGATGCTCTCAGCCCATCCTCCTTTCAAATTTGCACACTCACATTTTAAACTCTGGGAACTGCTGGTACTTCTGGAACTCAGCTTCCCACTCCTGCTGTGTTCTTGGGGGTTTCATCTCTTTCACCAGATGCCAGTCAACCATGGAAAGGCCTGATTCTGTCAGCCTGGGAGCAAAGACACAAGCAGGCACGACTCATTCCCTGAGACAAATCCACTGAACTGAAGGAGAGCTGTTGGCTGCACAACAACCCAGGAGCTGCACTTAATAGTCCCCCTTCCTCCTCAGGATGTTCTCTGGTTCTATGATACCCCTTAAAAACGTTGCTCAGACAACCCTTAAACTCACAGATAGAAACGGGATGGAAATCAGACAATCTGTGATCAATCAGACCTGGAATTATGATAGACGTGTAAAACAGTCACTCCCAGGTGGCATCAACACACCTTGAACAGTCTCCCTGGTACTCCCAGCACTACCTCACCACGTCCCCTTGCAACCAGGAAAGAAAGACACGAGAGGAGCGGAGCTCTCATAGGCACGCTCGGGGGGGGGCCCCGGTGTGGGGACAGTCGCAGTGGGTCACCGGCGGTGCGGACCGGAGCGGCCGGGACCGCTGCCTCCACCGATCCCCTCCGGCCTGGCCTCTCCTGCGGCCCCGGCGGGGCTGGGGGTGCCGCGCTCACCTGGTGACG
>WEIV01024509.1:0-16529 GCA_013390005.1 Calyptomena viridis
AAATAATTAATTAATTCATAATCAGTATAATGTTCCTGTCTAAAAGAAGTTGGCAGATTTTTGTTTATAGTTTCAACAAAGAGCACATGTTGTTTTCATCAAAGGTTCCTCAACACGTAGAACCAGACAGTACAGCAGATGCTACTGCGTCTTCATAGGGAATTTATATTTTGAAATAAAAGATGAACTTTGGTTACACATTCCTTTGTGTCAGAAATCACCCCTAAGCTCTTCCTCTGAGCCTCCCCTTCCCAGCCCTCCTAGTGAGGCAGCAGTGCTCACTGTGGGCCTGTCCCAGTTAGCATTTGCTACTTGATATGCATATGAGTCACCAACACCTATAGTAGCTTATTTTAATATTAGGAACTGGTACTACAGGCCATTTGAAGGAGACAATTATGCTGCAACCAATCCTATGAGCAGAGAAGGAATGGTGAAAGTGTACAATGCTGTGTATTCCCTCACAGACTTTAGGAAGACTGACATAAGTACTCTTTAATATTCATTCATCTGGGACTTTATAAACCAAAGTAATGTTATTTTCCCTGCACCATCCACCCAAAGAACACTGGAAAGATAGTGTAGAAATAATATATGGTCAGTCGTTTTTCCAAGTACGATCTAAATACTGTGCTAAACTGCCTCGAGTCTGACTTTGGACAGTGGTAAATGTTACAATTTGCCCTAAAGGGAAGTGAAGGGATGGTAAGGATGTTCAGTGTGAAACAGCGAGGCCAAAGTTAATTATGTGTCTTGTTTGATCTGCAGATTTCATTGAGATTTTTTCTTTTACTTGCAAGTCAAAACTGATTGTGCACTGAGCTGTGAGTTGGTGAAGTCTTGGACCACAGCACAACTGGCAGTCAGGTAGCTGATGCTGTCACACACAGCCAGATGCTACAAGCACCCAGTAATTCCAGGGTGGAGCTGGGTCCAATGCAGGGATTTTGTTCAAAGTTACCACTTTCTCCCTTTTATTCTCCCCAGGTTCCAAACACATGACTTAAAAAATACCTGTGGTTGTGTTTTCCTTTACTTCTACCTCCTGCTATTGCTGCCTCAAGGAGTAGGAGACATTGCTTCCTCTCTCTCTCTGCTCAGAATTCCCTCCAAGCTGTATTTCCTGAAAACTGTCTCTCACCTTCCTATCTAGCATTGAGCTCTCCTATTCCAATCTCCTCTTTTCATTCACAAAGAATCCCTCAATAATGGTTTCAGAATGTAGTCATAGGCGTTAGACGATAGCCCCAGAAGGTGGTCATCTGCCCAAAGGCAGCACACTTGTGCCAAGAAGAGGCAACATCCACTTAAGGTGTCAGGAAATTAAACATCCAATTAGAGGGGGCCCATCTCTCAGTTTTCCTCTGTTTCTCTCGATTTTGTTCCAAAATACAGTCCTGAAGAGTGCATTGAACTGATTGAGAAGAAATAGAAAGCACATCTCAACCTCCCTCTCTTCAAGTAGAAGGATGATAATCAGCAGTTCTGCTGATGCTCCCTAAAAGTACTTACTTGAACAGAGTTATGGCACTGGCTGAGTTGCATGTTTTCTGAAATATTAGAATGCGTGCAATGTGCTGTGTAAGCATCCTGCTAAAAAGGTAAACCAAGATACAGAAAATACTCAGGAACCTGCCCAAGGCCACATGGCAATTCAATAACAATGCTGGGAATTAAAAACAAGCTTGAAGTTTTTCAAAGAGAAATATTTTCTCACAGGAAAAGAAGGTCTTTATCAACAGTCCTGGGGAAAGTGGAAAATTGTGAGTTCTTGAAGTGCTTCATTTTTGCAAAGGTGTTCCTGAACAATGCTCAATTTTTTAAAAATGGCTTGTTCCAGACCTGGAAATTATTAGTTAAAAGTGGAAGCATATTGATAATCTTTTCAGACGTATTGTGGACGAAAAAGCAACATCTCCCATGCTTCTCAGTCAGTAACTGAATACAGCACAACCTGAAAATCTTGATGTTTTCATGGAAATAGATTATTGTTAACAGTGTTTTGTGGGGTTTTTTAGTTTTGGTTTGGTTTGTTGGGGGTGTTTTAAAATTTTTTTCCTAAGACCATGGCCCAAACTTGTGGTTTGACCCAAGAAGAGAATACAGGAGTCTATTTTCTCTGGATGCACATGTGGCTTCAGCAGAGGAAGCTGGAGTTTTTCCTGTCCCAGTCCACCCGTCACAATTTCAGCTTCCAGTTTCTACCTCACACACAAAGCTTGACCATTTGCCACCTTATTCGTTCAGTTTTTAACAGGGAAATTGTAGAGACTCGTATTCATCATGGCTACTTCACCAAGAATACATTAGGGAAAAGGGCCTGTGTCAAGTGTGTTTACACAAGGATGAGCTCCTATAGCCAGAGCATCAGGCATGTGCTCTTACACTGCTGGGGCTGCATGTGTGGTGCTGAGAGAGAGAATGCATCACAGTGCCTTCTTTCATTTTGGGGCATCTCAGGAGATCCGTCACCCTATGAAGCTGACAAGTTTCCCCAGCCATAAGAGACTGTTCCAGGCAGATGTTTGACAGGCACAGCCACAGATGTAGAGCTGTCAGCTGTCAGGAAAAACCTCCACTTCTGATCCTCTCCAGTATGGGAGAGAGGCCAGTTGCTTCTGATATGATTTCCCTCCAATGCGAGAAGAGGTCTGTCTCCTTGATAAAGCTAATGAGAACACTTTGTGACTGGACTGATGGTGATGTAGAGTTTGTCTTTCTACTAAGATGGCATGTAAATAAAGACAGAGCCTTCATCTTTCTTTAGTTTTGTATATTCACCAAAGCTCTGGGTAAGGGAGCTTATCAATTATAAAGGTTAAAGAATACTTTTTTTAAAGGTAACAAAACTTTAAAAGTTGCAGCACATTTAGTTCCATTTCAAATTAGGACTTTTAGACAGCATTCCTCATCAACTATAGTTGTAGTAACCGGCTTAATCCATTTAAAGTATGAAACAGAGATGCATTCCTTACATTTGAAAATAAATTACTGAAAAAGTTTTATAGCAAATATAATTCATTTCAATGCTATGGTTTAATGAAGAAATAGCAAAAGAAATAGATTACACATTCTCTGGTTAATTTAGTAAACACATAGATTTTGCAAAGGTGGTCTTATCACAGACACACAAATGCCTTTGCATAAGCTTTGCTGTGTGAATTATACTCAGACAATTATAATGGCCATTTTTTTTCCTTTCAGTGTGGATTTTACTGTACATGACCATGTCTTAGTGTCTCTCACACAGACTATGTCATTTCCCTCACAGAGGTGCTCTGACAGTCCCTCAGAAATGTCGCAACTCCATCCCCAGTTGAACCTCTCTGTCCATGTCAGCTGCACCATGTAATGAATGGGTTGATCACATAGGAGAAGACCATTCTGCCTATTTGTCTGGCACATCTGTTCAGTCCTCAAGTGCTCATGTTGACAGTTTCTAGGTATCTGTGAACTAGAACAAAATGTTTCTTGACCTTCATAAAGAATAAAACCTCCAGCACCTTAGTCTTTATGGCAGTGCCAGCCGTCTTTGTAGGATACGTGTGATAAAGTAAGAAACATTTTAGGGACAGAAATTCTATTCAATATTGCTAGCGAGTTGTTCATAGCTGTAAGATCTCTACTTTCATTTAGAATGTATATACTGGGAGAAGTTTTGGTGTTCAGAATGCTGTATAAAAACATGTTTGCTATCTTAAGAGACTATGCAGGCACTCTGAAGATGCAAAACATTAGCTTTTCAAGAAAACACCTCTCTTCGTGTGAGACATTTTGAATAGCATGTGTATTGGAGAAATGGTTTGGATGGGAGGTGGAGGAACAAATGGACGACAAAACATCTGGTATTGACTGAACATAACTGCTTCTGCCTCTGTTATGATCCACAACTACTGCTGGCCTTGTGACCTTCCTTACTACACAGTGGGAAACACTATAATGAAAGAAGTTTTCTTCAGAAAGGAATATGAGATGAAAACAAGGGTGAAAAACAGTGCTGTGGCCTGGTGACTTTACGAAAGGGTCTTTTTTTTCTAAAATATTATTGCTGCTATAAGATGAAAGAAAAGCCAGAAAGTCTCTGAGATATAGTCCTAAAATAGCATGTATGTCTTCACATTTATCAAACTGTGTCTACCTTAAATTTTTTCTTTAATAAAACTTCATCCCTCTACATTGTTGTTCACATTCCATAGCAAACAAGTAGACGTAGTCAAAAACTTGAGTCTTTCACAATAACAAAATTGACAACCAGGTTTATCTGAGAGAGTTTGACTCAGAGGGAGCACAACAGTGTCACTCGGAAGTATCTTACAGAATGCTGTTTTTCAGAATAAATACATTAAAAAAATGAAGCAGTATCACAATGTTCCTAGCTTTCAAGTAGAATCTGAGCTATGAGGCAAACAGAAATTAGTTGATTTGAGTCAAATATAAAAATGGTGCATGTTCAAAAATCTAAAGGGCCTTCTGGATAAAATTTAGGGGTTTATCCTTATGCACAAAGGATCTATACAATAGAATTTGGGCAAAGTGCACTTTCCCTAGAAAGCCAACGTAACAACAGGAAAACACTTCTCTTAAGGGGCATACACAGGCTATAAATGTTTATTGTGTTATTGACAATTATCTGTTTAAGACTGGGATTCCTCAATGAGTAGTTCAGAAAATACTGCATTATGGTTCAATTGCTTCAGTATCTAATTCATTTTTAAAATACCCTGTAGATAAAGATGATAGCAAAATAGTGGATGTGTGTTTCTGAACGGAAATTTAGTTCTAACCGCCTTCCTTTCACTGAGTGCTTTATGTTTATTTCAAGAAAAAAAATTATAGTCATCTTTCCTTTCCTCATATTTAATTAACATATTTGAATTTTAGCTTACAAATTAAGATCAGAATTGGCTGTGAATTCACTGCCCTAATAAAGTGATGGTAGGTAATATTTGTTAGTGTTTTTTGGTACAATTGACAGCCAACTTATAAAGGCTAACAAATAATAATGCTAATGTTTTGGCAATATATGGGATGCCTTTGATCCCAAGAGTATCAACAAAAGAGAGCCAGCAATTGTTCCAAAGCTTCCTGGAGAAAAGATATTTCCTTTATTGTTAAAGTATATTGTGAATGTATATTATACAGATTAAGAAGTCTTATTAGGTAGCCTGGTTTTACTCCCAAACCAAGGAAGAACCACCTCCTGTAACAAATTTTTCAGTGTAAAATTTAATTATCAAGTCATTGGCTTCTACCACTTCTCTTGTGACTATTCCAAAGACTAATAGACTTAGCAGTCAGGAAGCTTTACATATATTCAGACTATATTTTAGGCCATTGCACTTAATTCCAATGCACTAAATAATTTCTCGTCAAGGGCTGACCCTCTGAATATTGTAGACCAGTATCATCTTGCAGTTAAATTATACATTTTCAGGTTTTCCAACCTATCACCGTAATGGAGATACGTTTCTATTCTCTAGTCTCCTTTTCAATTTTTAATTTATTTCTATTAAGATTGTGGAGGTAAAATGAGAAATCTTTCATTCAAAGGATTGGTTGCAGAAACCAAGAGCTCCCAAGCATGTTTCTGACTAGAGAGGCAGAGACCAGGTACATACTTGAAATATGAACAAACCATTCTTAAGCAACATAGAAAGGCAATTCTGAGGATGTGATTGGGTTAGAAATCATAACATGACTCTACTTTTGCTCTCTGTATTTGCCAATATCTTCCTAATAATGAGGTGAGCTTAGTTTAAGAAAAGAGTCATTGCCTCTTTCTTCTATGACAATACACTCATATTTATGAAGCACTAAATTAAAACAGACTTTTTAATGTGTATCATGTCTAATGAGCTAGTTTATAAAGGCAATGTGCTCTTCCCTTTCAAATCCTCCATTAAAGGACACTTAAAGCTAATTATTTGTGTTATTATAGTACATAGTTGCCCAAATAATAACAAAGGTGTGTCTTGTAGTAGGTGCCTCATTGAAATGTTCCCCACTATAGAGAATATACTGCTGAGGTATGAGACATGGCAAAAAATGGAAGTGAATTGAGCAAGGGGCAAATCCCATAATGCTTTACAAATTAACAAGTTTCTCAACTCAAGCTTTTTTGACCTTTTTCATCACAAACTCTGGCATGGAATTTTACAAAGACGAGCACATTAGAAAAATCCCCAAACCCATTTTAATGGGTTAAACTTATTTTAATGGCATTTCAGACCTTGAAAATGTTCACAGTTCAACAGACAACATCAACAAAATTACCCGAGACCTAACACAAATACAAACTTTATTCTTCTGATTATCATGGCCCAGGGAGGTGTCTGTTAAAAAAAACTGGCCCCCAATGTCCCTTTCAGACCAGATTCCTTTCAGACTCAGTAGTCCCCGAGTTCTCAGTGTCTGTGACATTAGCACAGCTACTAGGGGAATTCCTCAGTCCACAAATCTTAAGTAACCCAAAACTACATAGTATCCCTTACCACTGAAGACCATTGGGCTGTTTGGATACGTTGCTCTTTTCTCCCAAAATGTTATTTCTTCTTCAAAAAAAATGGAGAAATCCTTAAAAAAAAAAAAAAGGAGAATGAAAACCCATCATCCTATTTCTATTTTAAAATACTATCCATTGGCTTAACTGCTATTCAGATTGAATAACTTAGAGCATAGTAAAAAATCAATAGTATGAAACAGAGGAAAAAACCCGAATATTTTCAGTCACTACTGTTTTCTTCAATCTAGCACTATTCCTATCAAAAAAAAAAAAGGAAAAAAAAAAAGAAGTGCAAAATTTTGGCATCAGTAATCAAAATTCTTTCAATTTTTAAATTCACAGTGAATCATATGAAGAATAAGAATTGACAATCAAGGGTTTATTTGTGCCAGATCTGAACAGTTCACATCCATTTCAGGAAAACAATCATGCATGTACTTAAATTTTAAGCAGGTGAGGGGTCCAAAGAATAGCAACTTTATATACTTCTTATAGAAGTACCTCATACATAATGGGATATTTAGCTAAAATCTTGACATTACAGGACATTTAGCTAAAATCCTGACCTTTAAATCCAGTATTTGGTTTATTAATCTCTATAATATAAACCATTCAGAGATATTTTATAAATGTAACATATGTGACTCAGAACATGCATATTTTTTTCAAAATGTCAACAGAAGAACACCATCATTCTTTTCACATGTTGTTTTGCCCAGGTTCCGGCAACAACAATACTATCTATGTTTGCCTATTTCATCTGTGTAGCATATAGCAATTCACTAGGAGAACTGAAAATTCCCTCTTTCCCAGCCACCCCTGTTAATCCACCAATGATTCTGCATGGTTACTACCTAAATGGGAACATCATGTCAGCCTCCCAGAGGGCTGCCACCAGAAATCATTGTATCACAGAAAGGGCTCTTTCCTGGTGGGAGGAGAGGAGGGTGAAAAGCGGGAAGCTCGCCTGCTGCCAGCCTGTGGCTGCTGGGCTCACAGGGAGTACATGAAAGCCACAGGAAAGACCGTGGCTGAGCTGGGCTGCACCTGTAGTGCAGAAAAGTCATATGGAAGACATTGTGGCAATGTTGGCAGTTATTGCCAATTTTTATTGTAAGCTGGCTCCGAACAAGTATTTTGTGTACAAAGAAGCATGACTCTTACGAAGGTGGTGTAACTTTCCAAAGTAAAAACTTTTATATCTCAAGCTAGTGGTCTTTGGAGTTGTGTTTTTACTTAAAGAATTCCTCTGAAGAGTACAGTCATTATGAGTTCACTGGCAAATGTAAAGACATTTCTTCAAGCTTCTCTAGCATGCAAGCATCACTTAATGAAGACGACAGTATTTCTTTGTATACAAATGAAAATAAAAACAACAAATCCAATTTTTTTTCAAAGTCTCCTTTGAGGACATGTACATGTCTGAGCCCAAATCCTTAATCTTATAATATCTTTGGAAGGGTTACATCAGAGCTTCTAATCTTATTTACAGAATGCTCCCACATCTACTGTTCACTTAAACACATTAAAATCTGAAATGGAAAAGCCAAGAAAAGGTGATTTTTATCATCAAACTCTTTCTGAAATAGCATTTGCAACCTTTAAAGAACAATGTGTCCATTTCCAACATTGTGTAGGCTATCAAGAGAGAATAACTTAGCTTTTTTCCCCTTTTTTTTTTTTTTCCAGAAATAGCAAGGCAAAACCCTGACCCACACCACTAATTACCACAATTCTACCTACATGAGATTTTTTTTTCTCAGAATGTCCTTTAAACCACCTCAGAACTAATGCAAATAAAAATCTCACCTCATACTTACGGGGTGAGAGCGTGTTAAATAAAATGCTATTAAAGTTCTGTGCCTATTTAATTTCATCATTAAGTTAACATAACACTGGCATTAGATTTTTTCCATGAAGGAATTACCTAAGACTGGTAGAAACCAATGAAAATGCATAAAGAATTTTCCTAAGACAGCCACCTATTACTTTTTATCCATAATTATTTGTACTACTGTGTTTCCCCTACAATCTATTCTGGAACAATGCAAGGCAGAGAGCTGAACAAAACAGTCCCCATGAAAGTATTATTTTTGTTTCCTTCTCAGACATTGTAATAAAATAGTGGATGTAGAACCAGATTAGCCTATTTCTTCAGTTAACAATTATTTCTTTTTAAATTCCAAAAAGTTTTATGTATGTATAATCTTGAGTGATAGCCCTAATCAAACTTTTTGTTGTCTCTTTCTCACAGCATCTGAGGAGTGCTTAAAAGTAAACAGAAATGATGGAAAGGGAATCCCTATAGCAGAAATTAACAAATAAAATACAGGGATTAACCTTCAGCCTTATGTGCCTTTATCTCTTCTCTGCCTTGCAACTAAATGGAGACTGTTTAACCATTAAAAAAGATTAAAGGTATTAATTAGACTAAGAGATAGAAACCTATCACCCTTCTGTCAGAGCAGACCAGAAATAAACCTTCTTCCAGATAAAAAAATACATCTATACTTTTAGAGTTTGGTCAAAACAAAAGTCCTGTTGATCAGCTTTCTATATTCTTGTTGTCTAAAAGATTAAACAAATGAGCCTGAAATTGAATAAATATTTTGATGAATTGGT
Source organism: Calyptomena viridis (assembly GCA_013390005.1). Taxonomy (NCBI): domain Eukaryota; kingdom Metazoa; phylum Chordata; class Aves; order Passeriformes; family Eurylaimidae; genus Calyptomena; species Calyptomena viridis. Next base: position 9,125 of record WEIV01024509.1, read on the forward strand.
GGATGAGAGGCAGAGCCACTAGTTCCTCCTCATATCAAAGTAGCAGCGCTACACAAAAACAAAAATAATTCTGTTGGGATTTCATAAATCTAAGTAAATAAAACAATGGAAGAAGATTAACAGACAGCCCCCAGCAGTGGAGCTCTAAATTGCCTTCTTTTTTTCTGCCCAAAACGAGGAAACTACACAGTACATTTAAATTATGTAGAAAGTATTATAAATGTCTGTTGCAGCAGAAACAGATATTATACCAAACTGCAGCTATATGCCATGTCTAAGGACAGATTAGACATCTTTTAGAGTCAGTTGTCAGTGGAAGATTACAAAATATTATTCAAGACAGAAGACGACTGGCAGAAGCGAATATACTTTTATTCAAGAATAACCCATTTTTTAATTTTTCAGAGTTGTGTGGGATTCTTTTTTAAAATCTTATGGATGAAAAAAATTGCAGCCTTCAATCAGACATCCTTATAAAAAGAATGGATGTTAATAAGATACATTCATCTCATCCTATGTTAAAGGTGACCCTGTTAGAAAAATAGATTATGATGAGGCTGGAAAATTGTAATGGGCTATATTAAATAGCTGTATTTGAAATATGTTAAAGTCAGCTGCTAAACAGCAAATTGAAAAAAATTATACTAAAGGTCAGAATCAAAGAAATACTTTGGACTCATAGTATTAGTAAAAGATAAATCACTATTCTACTGAAAATCTCTCTCTATATGTGTATATACACACACAAATATTGAACACAGACACAAAACTCACAAACAGAACATTCATACATAGCTACCTTCTTTTTTTTTCCTGACTTAATTCAGTCTGTACCTAGAGTAATCACTCTGGGGCAGAGCACACTGGATTCACACTGCTCTAAGTAGCAGAAGTTTGGGTCTTAACACTTAATGCTGAATACTTTTTTACTTATTTAACAGCTAATCAGACAACATCTTCAGAGAAATTAACATAGAAAGAAGCAGAATACTAGAACTTATTTCAGGGCTCTTTAGCTGCTGAATGAATGTCAGTATCTCATGTAGATGAAATACCAATCGCAAAATGTAATGATCTTTCTGGAATATTTTAGTTTCCAAACAAGACAAGCTACGTTCTCTGAAATCACTTCAGGATAAATTTGAAACTCTTTGGGGAAAAATTAAAAGAAATAAAAAACCATTTTGTTAGAAAAATAGTTTCAAAGATAAGTATTTGGTCCAATGGCTTAATTCAGTAAAGGTCTTTCTGTAAACATTTAGCTAAATTTTATTAACAGTCACACAGTACAAAAGTGTATCAGCAATTATAATGAAGGGGTACAAATCCTGACGTGGTAAAAAGTAATATTTTTTTTCATCCTATAAGGTGATCCTAAAATGACTCGGAGAAGACAAATAAACAAATATTGATGCTCATTCGCAGAGCTCCAAAGCAAAAATAAAAATTTTATAAAACAAACCAAAACCATCATCTTCTGGATGCTTGTTAAGCAATTCTGAAGGTGCCTCACCTCCCTCATATTAAAAAATTTTTCCTAGCATCTAATCTAAATCTCTCCTCTTTCAGTTTAAGACTATTCCTCCTTGTCCTCTCAGTATCTGCCCATGTTAAATGTCACTCTCCCTCTGTTTTATAAATCCCCTCTATGTACTAAAAGGCCACGATAAAGTCTCTCCAGAGCCTTCTCTTCTCCAGGATAAAAAACCCCAACTCTCTCAGCCGGTCTTCACAGAAGATGAGATCCATCCCTTCTCCCAACCCAGCCCACTTTGTAATGGGAGTAAAAGCTGTAACTTACAGTAAACTTTGTGATAGGAGCTCAGGCTCCTCATTAGCCACATTGCTGACGAAATCCAAGTTTTCTCTACCAATTACATGTGAATATGTAAACTGCAGTTTTCCAAAAGCACAGGAATCAGCCAAACACAAGGTTGGCAAGAGGCACAACCACAAAACAGAGCACAGAAAGATTCTTTCTACTGAATGCCTTGCTCCAAAGCAGAGAAATGCTTGAGCTCTTCAAAGAGAAATGTACCAGAAATTTCCTTTGTTTTCTTGTATAGGGTTAAAAGGGTATTTCTGCTGCTTTTCAAACCTACTTACTGAAAATAACCAGAACGTTTTTGAAAGAAACTTCAAGAGAAAGACAGAATAAAAGAAAAGAAATCTGCTGAAGCAAATTCCATTAAGGAAAACTGCAACCTATGTACTTAAAATATAGCAAAACTTTTACAAGCTGGAACATTTTTCATAATATGAAGTATGTTTACTACAAAATATCAAACAGTCATAATATGCAATCAAGAAAAATACGAAAGATCATGACACAGTTACATACTCCAGTACCTATGCTGAACAGCACCCAAAGCAAGAGATACCTCTAGCAGCAGCTGGGCTTTGGCTCTCTCTCTTAGGACTCAGGGGCCAGGGCAGGTGGTATGACCATGATCCTAGACAAGGCTACAGCTGTTGAAGAGAAGCCTTAACCAACCTACTACTATGCAGTAACACTAGCCAGGAACACGTGGATGTCCTAAGAACAATATTCCTCTACCCACCAGACTGGGCCTAGCATTTCTCAGGAGTGATTTTAGATGATACCATGTAAGTCTGAGAGAAAGTTTACTGGTGAACCAAAAAATTGAGTTACAACAGCAGCACCATTTTTGGCATGTAAACAGTAAACATTGCAAACATATGAAAAGCATGATTCAAAAAGAAAATACACACAGAAAAATGGCAAGAATTTTCAGTCTCTTCCATAATCAGGGGCTCTCCACAGACTTTTATCTTGGTTTAAAAAAACAATCATAAAAAAATCAGAGAAAACACCTAATTTACTCTAAAATGTATACAAATCTTTTTATTCCACTTAAAATGTAAGAAGAAACTACAACTTTTTCCACTGGTATCATAAATATGGCTTCTCTTGATGCCTCTGTGCACTTCATGCAATGAGAAATTGTGCCTCTTAAAAAAACTGTAACTTTGTCAAGAAACTCCCACTGAAAAATTGATATATAGAGAAGTCCTCCATCCATCACACAAACAGTGGGCTGTCTTTCATTGTCATAATAATCTTTTTGGGATTTCTTTTCTCTTCTATGGAACAAGCTTTTGATGTTCAGGTGTTACTATATTTACAAAACTATACCCTCTCAATTCCTGTAAAATCTGTAAAAAAGGAATGGTTGAATTCCATCATGTCTTCAAGAAAGATAAGAAGGATTGCATATGCAGGATGAAGGTACAATCAAGTTTTAGATGTTTGACTTGAAAGTCAAAGCTGAGAATAGACTATTGAGGGTGATTTACAGATTAAATGTTGTTGTGAGTTTTCTAGGCAGAGGAAATAATAGATTAAGATATGTATTTACTTCACAGATCAATTTTTTTTATTATTTGTAGAATTATAGTGTTAGTTGTTTTAAACTCTGTCTCAACATTCAAAATAAAGAAATTTCATCTGATTTTTTAAATTTAAGAAAGGAAGAAAGAAGAAACAAACGAACAAAACTAAACAGACTTTCGTCCCTTTTTAGTGGAAATTTACAAAGATTGCAAACTGCGGCATCTTGGTCCAGAGTAAATTAAAATGGTTGAGTTACTGTAGAAAATACTCAAAATGAGGTTCATAATGAACATTCTAAAGGAACATTGGCTCTGGCAGCGACAGTGACTGCCTCTGTAATAATGTATTTCAAACTATTTAGCTGACTAAGTGCTTCAAAGAACATAAGAAAATATCATTTTTTAAGTGCTGATACAGGTGAGCATTTTAGGTGAATGTAGATTCCAAAACACTTTAGATAGTTCTCTTTCCCAGACAGGGATGATCAAAGATTTTGACACATGGAAAACCTTATTCTTCCTTCACATGCACCAACATAATGGTGTTGAATTCAGCACTGTTGCTCCTGTGTTTTAACAGCATACATGAGAGGAGAATCAGGCTCAGTACGTGTAATATCCCACCAGCATGTTTTACATTCCTGTTCACTATTCTGTTGATGTATGAGGTGTTGTATGGTTCTCTGACTGTCATTGACATTTGAATCAAAATTATGATGTGATTGTGCCGCTGCATTTGCATGTTCTTCTTGCACCCTCTAAATTTAAAAAAAAACAGAACCCACCCAAATGAAAAAAAGGCAGCAGCATTTTTTAAACATGAAAGCTAGAATGAATCCATTCCAACTGTAATCAAATATTCATGTGAGTTAATCATATAGCTATTGTCCAACCTGACAAGCTTATCTGTAGCATACCAACTACACCATCACACTCAAGAAACTTCCTAAATTCTGACTATATTCCTCTAGAACTTCCTTCTTCTCCTCATCCCGTTTTATAACATGGGCAAATGCCCGGTTGCCCAGCCCCTCCAATGAGTTATTTGATTCTTCAAACAAAGCTGTAGTAGAACTACAAGCTCTCATTTCACTCTGCCCCCCATAGACCCTATGGAGAGGACCCCAGTTTCCAGTTTCCTCTGCCAGTGACTTCTAAAGGTGTCTTAAACTCACCCTTCTACTGATTTGTGTAGAGCCATGAACAAACCAAACCCTGCACTATGACCACTCTCAATCAACCAGAAAAACCAAACTAAGCATAAGTAGTATCTGCTCAGCTCTGAAAGTGCCATGCCTTACTGTGAGCTCTTCAAGCTTCAGACAATTTATAACAATGGGATTTAATTGTTTTTTTAAAAGAATGCAGCTATCTATGATCAGCAGGTACAATAGAGAGATTTAAATTCAAATTTATACCAATTCATCTTTGTGAAAATGTACATCAGCCTATGTGTGTGCAAGACATTCCTAGGGAAAAAGCTTATTCTTAAACCTATTTCTAGGTCATGCAAACAATATCATTTTAACAATAACCTGGATTCATTGCCCTAGAAATATAATATTAGTAAACATCAGTGATGAATGTGATAAGGCATTCAGAACTGCTAGCTGACCACATTTAGTAACCAGGGAACATTCCACTGTGTTATGGAGGAAGGACTGTATTATCTATTAATTTAAAATGCCTTTTTTTTCCTTCTCCAAAGATGTCGAGCACCTGAATTTGAATGTTGGCATAGCTTGTCACACACCAAATCTTGGCAGCTGTCTAGTCTGTGCAATAGAGATATTGAATTTAATATAAACAATATTACAACATTTCAAAATGCTTATGTATTTTTTTTATTATCTTGTCCCCTTCTGTTTACAGTCATTCTTGCATAGTCTGTCATCAATACAAATTCACCAGGTTTCAGGATGGAGTTTATACTAGTACTTGCTCTGCCTCATAAAATGAAAAGCAGCAAGAAATAATCTGGCACAGATGTATTAAAGCCTTTTATAGATTCCACCTTAAGATCTGATTGGTGCAGCTCCATAAAACCAAATGCACATCTCAGGCCAATAGGCCATCTCATTTTCAATTATTACAAAGACAGATTAAGTGCTCTGTCAGCTTTTTCAGCCCCACAGTTCCAACAAAGCCTCTCCCTATCAAGGAAAACTGCTGCAGTCACTGGCCTAACCCTGGGCCACTTATTGTTACACTTTTTAACTTAAAAAACAAATAGAAGTTCTTCATGCAAACATTTGCCAAATGCAATAAGAATGCCTTCAAAAATGGCTTTCTATAGGGAGGCTTTGGAATAACTAAAACAAGGTTTAGGCTAGACTTCTTCACCTACAGACTTTCTCTTAAGACAGTCCTATGTACATCCTAGAGGCACTGGCAGAAGAGACCNTGAAGGACGTGGAATCTAACATATCCCTGGAAGTTTGTTCCAGAGCTTATTAACCCCCCATTTTTACCACATTATTAATCTGTATCTCATGCTAAATTCATGCTAAATCCAAGCTAAATCATTAGTTCTCACCTATCCTTTTTTTACAAGATTAAAAGCCTCTTTTGTACCTGGCATTTTCTCCTTGCCAACCTCCTTACACAGTGTGATCAAGTAATTTCTCAGTCTTCTTTCAATATTATTATTATTACTACTGCAAATACAGTCAGATTGAAAATCTCAGCCTGAACACTGAAATCCTGTGCTTAAATACAAAATGAGAATAGCATAGGGTATCAGCAGTGCTAGGTCTCCTGTAGTGCCCTGCCAATGTTCTTTAATCTTGATCAGGAAAGACCACCTGCAAGGCTAAGCTGATAGTCTCATTCTTCCTGTCCATTCATTCCTGGGTCGCTGAGCTCAGTCTGCCAACATGGGTATCAATTAGTGCAAAAAACATCATCAGAATTTCAATTAAGCTGTGCTAGCGTCCCTTCATCTAAAGTGCTGTTGTCAAAATTGTGCAAACTGAGACAAAAAAGCTATGGTCTATAATTAAGTCTGTTCTTTTTTAGCCTGAGATCAAGGGGTTTTTCCTAAAAAAAAAAAAAAATAAAAGAAAAAATAAATTACTTCAAAACATTGGGAAAAAACATAGGACATTTCACAGGCCATTAGTTCATAATGTGAAGTCCTGCCTTTGGACATTAGGAGTAATAAAAAATCCTTCTACAGAGAACTCATCTTCGGGTTACTCTTCTTCTTAAACATATTTTCAATTTGTGGATTTAGTGTACCATTGTCAAAGAGACACCCTTACAGTGATTTACTCTTGCTTGCTTTGAAATGGAAAAATCTTCAGGTGAGATGTACATAGATAAAAGTGCTGATGAAGGTTCATAAAATTACACAGAAATATTCGTACTAAATGTGGGAAAATCTAAAAATTTGCCTGTATAGCTGAACCTAAATGTGATTTCTGAATCTAGAAATGAGGCGGATATCTCCCAATCACAGATCCGGGTTCCCATGGGGAACTTCAACCATTTTGATATCTGATGGAGAGCAGAAACAGCTCAGCACACGCAGTCCAGAAGATTCCTGCAGAGCATTGATGGTAACTTTTTTGACACAGGTGATGGAAGATCCAATGAGGAGAGGTGTGCTGCTGGACCTTGTACTAGCAAACAAAGAAGGAGTGGTTGGTAATGTGAAGCTTGGTGACAGCCTTGGTTGCAGTGACAATGACATGGTGGAGTTCGAGATCCCCAGGGAAGTGAGGAAGATGCACAACCAACTTCCTATCCTGGATTTCAGAAAAGNTGGACATCAGGAGAGCTAACTTTGTCCTCTTCAAGGACCTACTTAGAGGAATCCCACAGCTTAGGGCTCTAGAAGGTAGAGGGGGTCCAAGTGAGCTCATTAATATTCAAGCATCACTTTCTCCAAGCCCTAGACTAGTGCATCTGTATTAGTAAGAAATCAAGAAAAGTGGTCAGGAGACCTTCATGGGTGAGTAAGGAACTTCTGGCAAAGCTGAAAGACAGAAATTTAAAGAATATGGAAAATAGGGAGGAATATAATGTGACAAGGAAGAGTAAGTACTGT
>WEIV01024538.1:5471-18334 GCA_013390005.1 Calyptomena viridis
CGTGCTTGTCATTCTCTACTGTAAATGAGATACAGGTGGATAATCACTTAAGGGGGGATTCTCCCTTTGTGTTTATACAGTGTGTCATTCTGATACAAAATGGAGTTTATGAATGTAACAATATTTAACAGCAAGAATGTAGTAATAATAAGTAGTAACACAGAAGAAATACGTGAATACTTGTCCACAAAGCAAAGAACCTACTTAAAAGAAAAAACAAACTTTAAACCTTATGCAGAAGTACTTTAAATAAGATTTATTTTCCCTGGAAAGTACTTTAAAGTCTTTGAATCATTAACATCTTTTAACTGTTTACACCACAGCTGCAATTCTTTCCAGGTTTTTTTTTTACCTGATTTGGGTGTGATTTAAATTAGAGTTAAAAAGTACTGAAAAAAATAGCAATTATGTCAAGTTTTAGATAACATTTGTTTCATATTGTGGTATGTTTGTGTGATTCCACCTGTACCACAGTATAATAAACTTAGTTTAATTCTAAAATTAGAAATTTAGAAATTAAACCTTCAGTTAGAGTCCTGATGGGATCAGTTGATATGTGATGCAGCTCTTAAATAACAAACCCAACTGACAAATTAACTCTAATTGAACAACCGTATTGTCTTTATAGTGTGCCATCTCTAAAAGTAGTTTATACAGTCCTATGAAATCTCTTCCCAAGTATTCTTAGACTATGGGTGATTTCTAGAGGCATACCTGTCAGTTAACAAATCTGGGTGAAGTTCTGTTCATGACCTTGGAATTCAAATCACTGGGGGGAAAAAAATCTGATGAAAGAAAACACTTATACAGGCCACAAGTGCTATTATCCCTGTAGTCCTTCAGAACAAAGATTTTTCCATACAGAGAAAAAGTCAAGAAGGCTCTCTGTGGAGGGTAAAATATTTCCTGCAGCTTAGAAATCTATATGATAGTTCTAGTTCTAGTCCATCGGGTTAGCTCTGAAATGACATGGCAGGAACTTGAAGCAAGTTTAATTCTTGCTTTGCACTCACTGCTTTGTACCTAGGAAGAAATACCTGAGGGACCATGTAGTTTGTTCTAGATTCATACCTAGTTACCAGAATGGAGTATTACTTAATTGCAACCGAAGGCTTGAAATGATTGATGTAAAATTTTTAGTCATTTAAGGTTGACTTTGTATTAATAAAATTATGGAACAGTACTCCATTCCATCTTCCAGGGTTCATACAGTAGCTACTTCCATAACTCCGTAAGCAATGACTAATGTTCTATGATAAGACTGTTCTTACCAGGAACTGTTCGGCAACTGACCACAAACATCATAGGAATTACAAGTTTCTGGCTATAATTGATTGTGGGATTTTGGTAACTTTGCTAGGGGAGAAGCTTTGCAGACCTCTCTTGCACATGAAGGAATTATTTTCAGATTTTTATGGTTTTATAACCATAAGTAAAGGTTTGTTTCAGCTCTTCTGTATCTGTTTTTTGAAAAGCATGATTTTGGATCGTTATTTAGCAGTTCTTTAAAGGAAAAACATTACTGAGGTAGAATAGGAAATGAAATCTAGCAATGTTTTTTAAAAGCTGCATAACTATTCTCATGAAATATCACAGTATCTATGCCAGCGTGCCTAAGATGTTAATCGTCATGGTCTGTTTTTAAAGGATTTGTCACAGAGTAACAGAGAGTAATTAAACATGATAAGCAAAAGTTGTCACTCTTTTTTCAAATACAAACATATAACAGATCCATGTATTTGTTTTTACAGACTTCGTTATATCATCACTATTCGACAGACAGAGGCCTGGACAGGCCCTCTAGGTAAGAAATCCTATCCATTATTTCAGATTATCCAATCCGAGGGTCTTCTCTGGGACCTGAAATCAGCAGATGTTGTGAAGAGTCAGATTTTAACGCTCACCTTGTGAGCTGCTGACAACATAGAGAGACGCATAGAGAAGGTGTTGGTATTTTGATACTGATGTACATCTTACTTTAGTTTTACAAGGACTTACTGTTTACAGTCAAAATAAACCATACTTTGTTCTGGGTCTTTCCACTAATATCCCTGAGCTTCCATCTCAACAGCAGTGATTTACTGTTTAACCCTACTGCCTGCAGGACCCTCAGTGCTGTTTTCCTAAACATGCTGCCTCAGCTGTTCTCAGTCTCTGTCTTTTTCCTGTCTTTGTGCTGAAGTTCCAACAAATCATCTAAAAAAACTCGATGTATTTATTTCAAAGAAACTGGCATAGTCATTTGTTGCATAAAACTTGAAAACAATCAGGTGAAGAACAAATTATCTTTTTCCTGTGAAATATGTTTTAAGATATGTGAGACCAGTGCTTCTTCTCTTTACATGTTTTTGATGTATTTGTTCTGGCATTTTCAAAATGATAAACAAGTCGTATAATTATGAGCTTACTTTTTAAATTCCTGAATTCTGATCTCAGAATTAGACTGCTACTGATACTGCTTTTTTCTCTAGTTCCGCAAGTACTGCGGGTGACTACAGAAAGCGAAGGAAGTCAGAACCTGCTGTAAGTCATCAGAGGGCACACAGTGATCAGAACGCGAACAGACCTAACCTGGGCCGTACAGACACACAAGGCCCATGTACCACCCTGAGAAAGCCTGTAACTAGCTCATCTCCTTCTTCTCCATCAAGAGCAAAAGGTAAGAGGAGGCCGTATTTGTTAGCATAAAACTACTGACAATGTATTGTACAATACTTTGGTAGCAAGTGCAAATGCCTACTCTTGTTCAGTGCATTTCCCCAGGAGATGAGATATGAAGCAACAGCTTTGGGCCTTTCATGAAACTTGTTTATTCTTATGTGTGTAATTTTAGGCTGAAAAGCTGGATTTGTAACAAGAATTTTCCAGTTTCAGCTGCTTATTCTAACAAAAAAAATTGACTAAATGAAGACTATGAATTCTACTACAATACATAAACCCATACATTTTTATTAACTCCACTACTGTCTTGTTAGATTATTGTGATTTTAAAACTGGTCATAGTATATTGAGAAATTTCACATATAAGATGAAAGATGTGTTTCCAGGATAGTAGACCTTTTAAATGTATAGCTGATGTCTTAGACATTGTCACTTAGCGGGATGTAATTTAGTTAAGCAAACATCCATACTCTCATCTTTTATTTTGTAAATCCTGGGAAGTATTTAGTACAGCTGATACAATCTAATCAGCTTCTTTTTTGCAAGCAACTCACCATTCTATTACTGCTTTCCACATCTCTTCAGAAAAGAGATCACAGAACCAGTTGTTCATTTGGATTTGGAGATTTGGGTGGGGTTTTTTTAGAAAGACAAAGGGCTTCCAGTAAAAAATATGATGGAAGTGATATATAGAGTAATACTGTATATAATATCTCTCCTTCTGTTTAAATTTTTATTACTATTCACTTAATTGCTCTATGTTGTAGCTATACTAATCAGTAAACCTCTGTAAAAGTAAATTCCCACTGAAAAGAACATAATATCCAGACTACAACAGTGTGCCAAAGAAAAGCAGTAACGAGTATTAAGACTATGAGAATATATAGAGTGAAGTGGTTGAAAAGCAAATGCATTTTGAACCTAGTGTTATAGCAGTAATTTTAAAAGTGGAAAAACTCATCCATTTTATGCACCAGGCAAAGCAGTAGAAAGTTGATAAATTCCATTTACCTGCATATCCTTTTGACTTCACCACCAATAACGAGCACTTACCATGACTTAAGCACTTCCTGTGTTTGAAAATTCTTCCCTTAAGAATATCTACCATAGCTAATTAACTTCTGGAAACTGACCGAACTGTGTCACTCCCTTCTCTCCCAGCATTATGACACCTGTAGAATGTTAATTTTTCTTGAAATTAACCAATTTGTTAAAGAAGGAGCACAGTATAAACTGTTTGATCAGCATGAATTTTAAATTCAAGTGTTTTGGGTTCTGATCTGGATTCAATTTTTAACAGAAAGCAGATTGAGCTGTTTGAAGCATCCTTCCTGAACTGAATTTTGCCATTTGAGACTATTTTTGAAAATTCAGTGCAATTATGAAAGACCACAGTTCCAAATTTGTTTCATAGTGACTTCTAGATCTAATGTGCACATAAAAATATGTCTTAAAACTTGTTTGAAAACTCAGGCTTTGTTATGAAAGTCAATCTAAGTGCTACTGTGTCCTGGTTAGGCTCAGTAAACTGATACATCTTCCTTGACACCTGTATAGCAATTCCAGAGCCACCTTGTTCTGCCCTCCATAAGCTGTAGAAAACACCACTCCCTTCAGTGCTATCACGTAGGGAAAGAGTGGGCTAGCTATGAAAAACTGGGAGAAATTTCCGATTTTATCTTAGTTAATAGGTAAAGATAAATCTTTATATATCTTAGAATATGCAGATGCTGCAAACTCCCTGAGCATTATACAGCTTAAAAATTATGAATGGCTTCTTTCAGAATGCTGGAAAAGTCAATATTTGATTGAGGTCTATATTTGTTGTTTGGCTTCATCTTTAAATCCTTTGCAGCTTTTGTTGTCTGTTGACCTGCTTAAAAATCAATATTAAGCTTGTTTGCTTGCTTTGCTTTGGTGGTGGGGATTGCGGAGGGGATAACATCTCCATAATTCACAAGAAATTCTTTTTGTTGTTCAAATTATCATAAGTGCATTTTTACAACTGGAAAATAACTTAATTATTAGCTCTGCCATCCCAGGCTCTAGCAAACTATGTACTGACCTAAGTTGATAGATGCACTAGTTGCTATCTCTTGTCTAGTCTTTCTAATACTTACTGATGCTAATTCTAACTTTCTGAATCTTTTAATTTCTGGCAATGTCTCTTTTTTACCATGCTGCTCTATGGATTATAAAGGTGGGGATATTAGCAGAGTATATCCGTCCCTTTTAAGTTATTCAGTGCACAACCACAACACCTCAAATGAATTAGATTACTGTAGCACTTACAGACAACATTTAGCTGTTCCAAATGATTCAAGAAGGGCAATCAGCTACAAGAATGGCTGGCAAATGACTCGCCAAAATGCAGAAGTCTGGAGCAGCACAGAAGAAACCACTTCTCCAAAGAGAAAATCTCGTAGCTGTGATGATCTGTTAACAGATGATCATGATAGCTTTCCTGATGCACAGGCCAAGGCTGAAAGCATGGGCTCTCTGTTATGTGAGGAGGATTCCAAGGAGGTTTGCTCAATGAACTGGAATTCCCCGTATGTTGAGGGCCGTACTAGTGGTAGGTCAAGAGTTCGTCACAGATCTGCACATGATGCTCCAGGTTTCCTGAAAATGTACAAAAAGATGCACCGCATCAATCGCAAGGATTTGATGAATTCTGAGGTGATTTGTTCTGTGAAGTCCAGAATACTGCAGTATGAAAAAGAACAGCACAAAGGTATTCTTCAGGGCTGGAGAGAGTCTTCTACTGAAGAGGTGCCCAGAGACATGGTGCCAACCAGAATATCTGAATTTGAAAAATTAATTCAGAAGTCAAAATCAATGCCGAATCTTGGTGATGAAATGTTGTCAACTGTTACATTAGAGCCTCCTAAAAATGGCTTGTGTCCAAAGAGGCGATTTTCTATTGAATCCTTACTGGAAGAAGAAACTCCAGTCAGACATCCCTCTCAGGTACAACAGAGCTACAAGTCTAAAACCCTGGTGCCAATTCATATTGAAGTGACCAGTGATGAGCCACAACGATCACATATAGATTTTTCAGACAGTGATCAAGATGGAGTGGTTTCTGATCTCAGTGACTTTATCCAGATAGAGGGTTCATCCTTTTGTAGTGAAAGTGACTTTGATCACTTTTCCTTCACATCATCTGAAAGCTTTTATGGATCAGGCCATCACCACCACCACCATCACCACCACCACAGGCATCTCATCAGCTCCTGCAAAGGGCGATGCCCAGCATCCTACACCCGCTTCACCACCATGCTAAAACATGAAAGGGCTAAGCAAGAAACCACTGAAGATCCAAGGAGACAGGAAGCAGAATCTGGCCTCTCTAAGATAGCATTCCTGGTCAGTCCAGTGCCTTTCCGGAGGAAAAAAAGTGCAGCTCCAAAAAAACAAACCGAAAAGAAAAAATGCAAGTCATCTGTATTTGAAGCACTAGATTCTGCACTTAAAGACATCTGTGACCAAATTAAAGCTGAAAAGAGACGGGGAAGCTTGCCTGACAACAGTATATTACACAGACTTATTACTGAGCTGCTTCCAGACATTCCAGAAAGGAATTCATCTCTTAAAGCTCTGAAAAAGAGTCCTGTGCACCAGCCTTTTCATCCACTGCCTCAAGATGGTGCTATCCATTGTCCACTGTACCAGAATGATTGTGGAAGATTACCTCCTAGTGCCTCTTTTCCAGACATGGATGCAACTAACAACAACGATAGTGCACTGTGTTTCCAAGGTGGATTAACTTTCTTCCTCTATCCTTGTGATTGACTTATCCATCCATACTCCCTGTGTTTCCCACCCTTTCTCATTCCATTTTCATGTTGTCTATAAGAAGCTTTCATCCCAAAAAATTAATGAAGAATGTCATTTTCACATAGGTGTTGAGGAGAGATTGCTATCTATTCACAAAATACAGTAATCAGGACAACTGAAGTAACAGTGCATTGCAACTAATTGATCATTAGTTCTATAAATTTCAATGTTATTAAGCAATCTGGGGATTTTTTGCCCAAGAAAAACACCTTACAGAAAGGGAATTCAAGCATCATAAGATGCCGGTCAAACTAAAAACAGTATGCAGATAACCCTTCCCTTATTAATTTAACAAAAAAACCAAACCAACGCATCTAAAATGTCTTGTGATTTTGTTAAAGTAAGTGATAAAAATGCTGTTAATTCTGCCAGTATCATAGAAAGTTGATTCTGTTTTCTTATGAATCCATTTACTTTTTGTGAATAGATGTTAAGGCCGTTGTAGGAAGTTTCCATGTCCACTGTTCAAACAACACAATTTCCAATTTCTGTGGCAGCAAAACTAGTTATTTTCATAGAATTTTAATATATCTAAGAAATTTTGAGACATTTCCAATCCTCTTAGAAGGGAAGTTCTCAGTAATCAAAATCTGAATGAAGTTTTGAGGGTGAGTGTGACCAATCTGTTGTTAAAGTTACTGCTTTATTTGTTGCTTTGCTTCTTTTTTTCTCAATAAAAATTGCTTGAGCCTAAAATATTTTTAAAGTTTAACCTTCTAATATTAAAAGAAACAAAGTAGATCCATAGCAGGAGTTCACAAAGCTGTATTCTAGATGATTTGGATTAGTATCTTTGGCAAGTGTGTAATTTATTTCTCTTTTGAATGGCACCATTTCTTTGTTAAAAAATTCTGCTTCTGGACATAGAGTCCTTTGACAGAGCACCTTTAAGAATTTAATGACATTACAAAGCTGTTCTTGAAATCCCATATGGATGTAAGAGAGAATATCTTTTATATATAAATTATGCAATATTTGATCAGACCCATGTTATCTTTATTCTCACATCTTTTTGGGTAACTTTTGCAAGTAGCACAATAATAAATATGTATTTCAAGAGAAATCAGATTTGAAGCTGTTAACATCTCTTCTTAGCTAGTTATAATAGACATATTTAGAACAGAAAATTTGGTTAAAAAAGGGCTATAAAACACATTTCAGAGTTGTACTGGTGATATTACAGTGGATTTCTAATACCTTCTGCAGCTATGCAGAAGACTGGTATGAGGAAAACATACACTCTCAGCATTAATATCCCTATAGTAGTGTGGAGAATGAGTAAAGCAGAATATTCCATTGATTTCCATCAGCACCAGTCATGGCTGAGCTCTACTTCTAATCAAATTTCTTGTTTGTTGGATCTGTGTGTGTCTTTTACAGCCACCATCCACACAGAGACCTAAGATCATGGTGAAAAAAACACTGAAAACTACCAATATTGACTGCATAAGAAGAAATATAAAGAAAGAAATGGAAATAATAGAAATAAAGGAAATTGTTCTTCCTAAGGCTTCTGCATTTTCACTCCTTTCCCTTGTCCTTTTCTTTCTGCAAGAGATTAAAGAAAAAAAATAATAGATGTGTTTGGAGGCATTATATCTTTAGGTTTATGCAACAAGCATAGATCCTTGTTCAGAAATAAATGTCATATTGAGAAAACTGTCCAGAACTGAGACTGTGATATACTTGCTGGGAACGACCTGCTTGCAACCAATGGCATCAATAATAGAATTATCTCATCTTTTTGCCTCCAATGTATTTATCAATAGCTTCAGGTTTTTGTGGCTTAACCAACAGCCCACTAGAGACCATTTACATCTTTTCTTCTGTAAGACCCCAACATAATGGATGAGATGCTTTTAGTTCTTTTTTTTTTTTTTTTAATTGTACTCCTTTAGAAATGTATGAGCGTGGTGAGAACAGATTGTGGTAATGAAGTCAAAGGAAGACAAACATCCATCACACTTCCATTAGCAAGTATCACTGTAGCAGTAGGACTCTGGTCTGAAATAGTTCTGTTATACTTCCATTTCACATTGACAACTTGCAGAGCTATAGAGTATATTAGATTTTGATTTTATGCTTGTTAAAACATTAAAAAATATTCACCATCCTGTAGTAAACATTGGTAAACTGTGCTTTAGAGAAGTCTGCCACATAGATTGGTGAGTAATGATTTGTATTCCATCTCTTAAAACAGAGTTGGTTTATGAAATAACATCTTTTTAAATTCCCTTGTGCTGCCTAACATGTGCCCCTGGTAAAGTAGAAATGCATCTTAGATCACTTAGGAGGAAACAATGTTACTTCACTATTTTCTCATTGAACCATGAATGAATCATGTTTTGTGCATGTAATTATGTGTTTATATAGTTGACATTCCAAAACAGTGTCATGCAACCTGATGACGTCCCAGTACTGCTTTCATGTCTTCCCCTTGGCCCAGTAAGGATGCATCCCTTTGTACAGTGAGGCATAATTTTGCTCTCTATCCTCTCTGATATACTTTTTTCTGCTATGGGTCAGAGGACAGCCTTTGCTTAAGAGTTAGTATCTTTTTTTTTCTTTAAAGGTGTACTTAACCATCATATCATGTGCTTTTCTTTCTGTTAAAGGTAAAATAATAGATTTTAGTATCTTTTCACCCCCCAAATGAAACCAAGCAGCATCACAAATTTCAATGGTTTTGTTTATCGTAGTTTCACATAATTTCTGTTTTCAGTAGACCAGGAGTCTCCTGGAAGCTATTCTTCTGCTTTCACTGATGTGGGACGATGTACTCCAAGGGAGAGAAGAGGAACTACAGACAAAGAGGTAGTGAAACAACAATAAAAAGTACAGCAATATCCATATGGAAAATTTGTAACATATTTGAGACAAAATTTGGGTTGGTTTTAAGACACTGTAATAATACAGACCAGAGGAACAGTTATTTATCATCAGGTGGGACAGCATCTTCCTTTTTCCTTAAGGAGGTTGGTACTTCAAGAAATTAAAATAATATCAAGCTTTGTAAGATAAGCTGTGTTCTTCTGTTTCTAGTCTGTAACAGCAGAGCAGTTATTAAATAGATATGGACATAAATTTTACTAGTCATTCAAAGGCTCTGTCGGAAGTTGGCCAGAGTGGGTGTTTGGAACAGAGAGCAGATGTGACTGGGGAAAGGCTGTTTTGAGACCCAAAGCATTATACAAAGATACTGCCTTGGTTGTTTCAAAACTGATACAAAACACCTGTATTTCACCATTATTTTTGTTTGGAAAAAGAAAACCAGTGTTTTTGGTGTGTTAAGCAAAATCACTTATCCTGAGAGCAAACACTAATGTAACAGTTGGTGATCGTTGGTTACTTGTATTAGTGCTTTGGAAGAGGAAATGGAAGCAGGCATAGCACCTTTAAAGTAACATGAAGTATCACTGAAAAATATATATTGAAAATTAACAATACTTATAGATCTAGAACTATAAATGCTCTCCCAACAGCCTCCAGGAATTTTATTCAATCCAAAAGTACATTTAAATTAACCAACATCTACAGGTGGATTGTTAACATTTTTGATTGATTGTTATTAAAATATTGCATAAAATAATGGCAGCATAAGAGAATACTTTAATTGCTAATATTTAAGGTTTTATTCCGGGCTGTCTATTTTGCTAAATGGTGGTACAGTTAGAACTGAATTCAGATCAATTTACAACCCACTGATTTATATTACTGCAGTTCTATTCAGAGCCTGATTTAAAAAAAAAAAAGGCTACTTACTACCCAGGAACTGTATTGTGTGTTCCTTTTAAGGAATCTTGTGACACAGAAAGTCATCTTTCAATTCGAAAATACTTAAAATACGTAAATTACAAGCCGTTTTTAAGATAGCTGTAATTGAAAAACATGGAAGAAAGGTTTCTCTATTTTCAGTATGTTTTGTATGTTTCAAAGGATTTTGTATTTAATCAGCTCCACTATTCTTTTAATATTATCCCCTTTCTTCTGTTATTTGCTTTAATACTTACAGTACAATGGTGCCAAAATCAGAAAAGAATGAAAAAGGTGTAGCTATAGTTAATAGGAATATAATCTCCTGTCTAAAAGACTGCTTTTAACAACATCAGGGAATGTAAAAATGCTTTTAAATTTAGGCTGTCTTATTGGAAGGAGACCTGTAATGGAAAATTGTATTAGTATTACAAAATTCAAGTTGACAGGATCCCTGTAATAACTTCAGGGACAATGAAGTAAAGTGAAATGAAGACAATGCTCAAGGTATGCTAAATTTGCTAGCCTTTAAATGTCGAGAAGGGAAAGAATTCAGTCAAGAACGTCTGGAATAAAGGTAAAATGCAAAATTTACAAGTGTCCCTTTTTATTCCTCTTATAAAAAGATGTGCACCCTGACATCGTCGCAAGTAGTATCTCTCAGAAATAGCATAATCAGCTCATTCTAGTCACTAATGTATTCTACAGAGAAATTTTTTTAAATGTAGCAATCTTATCTGTGCAAGTTCTTGCAGAAAAAGACTAAATCACTTTACCTGTAATACTGCTTATCACTTCTTGCACCTTCCTCTGAAGTACCTGGTGCTGGTCACTTGTCAGATGCAGAGGATGAGTGAGCCTCTTGGGTCGAATCGCAGTTCGTGTTCTCAGCAGAGCTTTGAAAACAGTGACAATTTAAGTGTCAGCTGCACAGGTGAGGAGAGGTAGGGCTGTTTTACAGGTTTATTTTTTAAAAATATTGAGCTTACACATACTTGGTGATAGAACTTGATAAATATATGAAAGGAATTATATAATGTGATTGCCTGTGATAGCAAGAGAGCTGTACAGATGGCTGAGATCACTGCCCGTCCTGTGTTTCTCAGACTTTCTTAAAACTATGAATGTGAATATAGGAATTAAAAATATTTCCAACCATTTCCAGCTGTCAGAGTAATTTCTCCTTCATATATATATATATATGTGTGATGTAGTATTTGCAAGTGAAATTAGCCTAAAGACAGCAAGTTTTAACAGAAAAGGCATCTAAAATACTACAGAATATTAAATATGTGAATTTATGTTTTACCTAGAGAGCTAGTTGCCTGCAAGTCACATTGGCATAGTTAACTTTTTTATTTACTCTGGTATTTTTCTTAAACCTAAAAGTGCAACACAATCTGTATTAAAATTTAGCTACTATTTCTATTTTCAGAAAACAAATTCCCAAACACCTAATTGCCTTTAAAAAAAAAAACCAAAGAAAGAAAGACATATATTTAATCGCCTATTTCTGCAAGAACCACTGTGAAGCACATCCTTTTCTTTTTGGATCTTGGTCACCTTTTTAAAAGTTGAAACATATTTATCATATAGTAATACTACCTGAATGTATTAATCACTTTGCCTACTTTTCAGAAACTGCCAGCTAGAGCTGTGTATGACTTTAAAGCTCAGACTTCTAAGTAAGTACTAGACTTCTTTCATTTAAGAATTTGTAATTCAAGCAAAGTCTTTCTAGCACTTGTAGCAGCTTACGTGCTGGTCAAGCCAATTTCAACAGCAAATGCCATTCAAACCAGGACCCTGTTTGCTGTCACAATAGTCCCTGCCTTAGCAAACTGTATGAGAAGTTAAGTTGTAATAAAAATGTCTTAAATTATTGTATGCTTCANCAGAAATTATGCAAACATAATCCTGTGTTCTTCAGACTTCTGAATATTGAAAAGACTGTATTGAAAGAGAAGTGTCTAGAGCAGAACCACAAGAATCTGTTCTACTGTGAAAAGGGAGTGATAGGCCACAGAGACATAGGATATATTTTATGGTTTTCCCTACTGATTTCATAAAGAACACCAAATACCCCTCTGATGCCTGTCATAAAAGCAGTACTTAAACAGGTGATCCAACAGATGTCATACTTGCATGCAGATGCTTTACCAAGTGCTCTGGGAGTAACTAGCAATACTTCCTTGGAATCACAGTGTAAAACAGGCCTATATAATTTACAGGTACTACATGGGATTCATAAATGTGGATCATTTGATTTTATATGGTATAATAAACTGATAAATGTACTACAGCCATGACACTTTTTCTTCAAATGTTTACTTGTTACATTCTATTCAGTTCCAAACTGTAAAGATCTATGCAGGTAGAAGACTTAAATGAAAAGCTATAAAAATCTGATATAAATAAATTTGTTACAGAGAGCTGTCCTTTAAGAAAGGAGATACTGTCTATATCCTCAGGAAAATTGATCATAACTGGTATGAAGGTGAGCACCATGGAAGAGTTGGAATATTCCCAATTTCTTATGTTGAGGTTTGTTCTCTGTTTTAATTCCTTTAATTAATTTGGTAATAAATCCACAAACCACATGAGAATGA
>WEIV01024554.1:0-37820 GCA_013390005.1 Calyptomena viridis
CCCTGCACCAGCTCCATTGCCCTGAATATGTAGAGGGGGAAGAATCCCACCAATTTCACCAGTTCTGTAACAGTCACCAGTGCCAATCAATTTAATTTTCACAAATGAGTGGCCTTTTCCACCAGGTGTAAAAGCAGAAGCAGTAAGTACACATGCTGCCTCCCCATGGGCTCTTCCACCTCACTCCTCTCAATTAACAAACAGGCAGAGGTGGGTGAGGATAAAGTCACTTTATCCAACAGCTTCTGAGAGACACCTAAAATCTACACTTCTTTTCATCTTTTTTTCCTCAGTTCCCTCAATGGGGAAGGAACACACAAGGAGGGATTTTTTTTAGGCTGAAATGACATGACATGAAAGCCAGCCCGAGGTTTGGTGGCCACAACAGTCCTTACAGAGATTTAAGCTTTTCTCCCCCAATACAGCACCCTGCCTTTCTTCCAGCACTCGCCTGCATGCAGTAATTTTCCAGCCAGATCTGTCCCAACACATAGGACACAGATGGCCCCCTATGGCCAAGACAATAGCCCTCATATGCAAGTTGTCATCAGCCCTTTGGGACACAACACTGGAGTCTTTCTCTGAAAGACTTGTTCCCTATAATCTACCACACATTCACAAGTGAAATACAGAACTAGAGACAATGCAGGTAAAACACGTGTAGTACCAGACTGAGGCCCCAGATTCCTCATCCACCACCTCAGAACTCTGAGCCGGGCAGGCTGCAGAAGAAATGTCTTTCTGTGTTTGTACTTGCTGACCTGCAAGCGCGATCTGCAAGTTTGTATCGCAAACATATAGGAAGGGCAAATTTCAGACAAAAAAATTCAGCATTTCCTGACTTTTCAAAGTTTTATTTTCTAGTCATATCCTTCAAATGAAAACATTGTCTTTCTGATTTTAAGGTCATTCCCTACACTTTATAAACAAAGAAAACTACCATTGGAAATAAGTTCATCTGCTGGAACCAGAGCAGCTTTCTCCCTCCCCAGTCCTAGCTCAGCAGCATGGCTGTGGTCTCAAGCACACAGCTTCAGGGAGACAGGATAGCATTAACAGGGGAACACACACTTCCTAGGAAAGGACTGTATGCTGCTGTGTGGATCCAGTACTAGCGACAGACAGACACACTCGCTCCACAAGTCTGACAGCTAGACGGCAGAAAAGAGCCAAGATTCTGTGACTGAAAACTGCTCCAGATTCTAGCAAGGAACAGGCTTTGATGGTCACAGCTATGCTCCTGCCCCTATAATCTGCAGCCCTTCCTTGCCCCTATTCAAAAGTAGTCTATATTCTCTTCCTCCCACCTTTAACATTTTGAGCTTCTTTAAGCTACTTCTTTCCTACAGCTCCTGCCCATACCCATCCACCACCACTCCCCAGACCAGTCTCCTACTTCCTTCTATCTCTCCTAATATTTCTTTTCTCTGTTCTTCTTCCAGACCCTTATGGCTCTATTTCTTCTCCCAGCAACTTTTCCCAGTGTTTCTACCATTCACTGTCCTTGTACCAGCAGATGGGGCATGGAGAGCAGGACACACTCAGCCAGACCTCTTGCATTTCTCCCTCCTCTGCACCACCTGGGGTTCCCCCTCCTGCCTCACCACAGCACCCTGGGCCAGTGCTGAGTTTAATCAGAGAAGAGACCTGGCCCAAAACAAACCCAAAGCCCTTCTCCAGCTTTGCTCAGTTTTCCAGTCCAGCCAGCTGGTGCAGAACTGGCCTCACTCGAGGCAACCCAAGAGAAGCCCAGGAGCATCCTTTTCAGACAGACAGATTCACCCTCAATTATGAAACTGCCTCATTCCCATATACCAGCACAGCTGGCATTGTCAGGAGGAGCAGCCAGCGAGGTGGGAGCCTGCTCAGTGCAGGTGGTGTCCACAGCACTCCAAGCCATGCTGATGTCATGTAGTTTTTCCCAGATTACAAATGAGCAGATTTTCCCCAAAGACAGAAGGCGGCAGATGGGGATGGCAGAAGCTTTCATCCCTCCCACTCTTGCCTCTGCCAAACTTGAGGTCACCAACAAAACATCAGGATTTCTTTGCTCAAAGCTCTGTTTTAATTCGGCATCTCATTCTGGAAAACAACAGAATCATTGCTGCTGAGGCACTCCGGGAAATAAAAACAGCTGGCACTGAAGAGCAGGAAACTCATCATTTTATGCCGAGCATACTCAGGAACAACATAAAACAGGGGTGTACAAATTGCAAGTGTGAGTATTCATCTTCAAAAGTACTGGAATACAAGCTCTGCTTCCTACAGCTCCATGCCAGCTCCCCTAAGGCTGAAGACTCTGCTCTGCTTGTCTATTCCAGAGATCTTGCCCCTCTCCACTGAGGTGCAGGACTCAACTGTCCCAACATCCCAAACATGCAGCAGACTGATGCTGCTGGTTCTCCTCCTGTCTGCAGGGCCAGAGGGAACCCTGGGGTCTCCCCACAAGCACTAACAGCTTCCAGGTAAATGGAACTAATTAAACACTGTGGCACAACTGCATCTTGTTACCTTCAGGTGACAGAGACTTAAGGACACTGGACAGACTGGGTTGGCAGGCACCCAGACACAAGGAAGACCCTTGACTCCTAAATTAGGAGTATCCTCTAGCAAGCAGAGTTGATAGACTTGGATATTAAATGGGACACAGCCTAATTTGATAGATGGTGAAAGTGAGGTTATCCATATATTTATATGGATAAAAAAACAGTGTGGTTTTGTTGATTTTTTTCCTCCAGTTTCAGGTACAGATTTACAGAGTGATTCTAGGTAAACTACTAGGGTTTTTGGAGAGCCATTTACCTATTTCATCACCCATTACCTCACAAATTGCAGTCTAGAGAAATTCAGGCACAGCCATGAGGTCTGCTAGTGTATAGGGCAACTCCCTTCATCCCAGTCCAGAACATCATCCAGGTGCCCTTGACCACAACGGGTCCAGGGAGAGATAGCCATGAAACAGCTCCCCCCAGCACAGGGTGCAGCAACCAGGGCTGCTGCCATCATCCCTGCCCAGGATCACAGTACTGACCTCCCACAGCTCCATGTTCATCTCCTTCCATCCCACATTCCCCATCCTGCTCCACCACAGCACAAACACTGTCTCCAGTGCAGCCCTGTCCTCGAAGGCCAAGGAGATAAGATTTAAGCTCCTCTGGGAACTACTGTCACCTCTTCCAGGAATCACATTTAAATAAAGCAAAAAATCTCTGTTCCTCATCACAGCCAGGAACACTGAAATCCCAGGGCAGATTGCAAGCTTGCATATTTATCTCTAGGTTTCAGAGCCCAGACAAAACACAGCCCACTGAGGAAGTGGAGCTAACCCTGATATCACTGTTTGTTGCACTTTTACAGCTCCTGGATATCTAAGCAGTTGGCAGATCTTGGCAAGTCATGAATTACTGCCAAAACTCACTCAGCATTAGAGATACTGCAATAGCTCAAATGGATTGTTTTCCAAGAAATAAATGTGGCCTTGTGGACATGCAGCAGGCTGGGGTGCTGTTCACCTCCTGCCTTTGTGTTAGAGTCCTTCCATAAGTACCAAGTAAACCACTTCATTTCCCAGGGTCTGGATTTTCCAGCAATCAGGAATAAACAGTTTTGTTTTCTTGTTTTCCTGTTAAAATCTTTTTTTTTCCTGGGAAAACTCAGAATTTATCAAACTTACTATGTCTCTTTTTTTTTTTTTTTAATGGAGGAGAGGCAAATGTGACACATCAGAGGGCCAGGGTTCAAAAACATTTGGGTTCTCTCTATGATACTTACACACGAAATGTGATGTGTGCATTTTGAAGGTTTCACTTTGAAAAACAAAAAATCTCAGAGGTATCAGGACAAAGACAGAGCTGGCCTTGCTCCCACTGGCTTGGCTGATGAACCTCTGTTGGGGTGTAGGTTTGCACAGGGTGACCTCCAGGAGAGCAATACCTGCTCAAGTCTTCACGATCAGCCTCTGGAAACCTTTTACTTTTTAACCTGACTGACATCTTCCAGCAAGGTCAGGGATCCACTGAAATTCACCTGCCTGTCTCACAGAGATGCACAGCATCTGTGGATTGCATTCCTGGTCCCTGCAAGGGCTCAATCTTCCCCAGGGTCCATTTAAGGGTGTATTTTCTCCCCCATAGGACTCAACATTGTTCTGACCTATTTCCCTGTGGAAATGCATAGTTGGACCCACATGGAGTGCACCTGGAAATGCCTTTCCTACAGCAGGCAGGTGTGATAAGTGTAAAGCACTGGAAAAGGAAGAGGCATTGGAAAAAATATACAAGGGTATTGAAAAACAAGTCTCCTGTTGCTCTCTGGCACATAAGACTTTGTTAGACATTAAAGACTTCCATGTTCTCAGACTGTGAACCAAAGATAGCAAAACTTTCTTTATCCTATTCTGTAATGATATTGCATATTTAGATCAGGAGGTTCCCTAGACAGTGTCTGCTACACATTTTAAAACTCTGCTTGGGCTAGTAAACTAAAACAGAAGAGTGGCCCAACTAGCCTGGGGATGAGAATAGTAAAGTTTTCATTTCTGGTTCCTAGTTTCCAGAAATTGCTCCCTTAACTATAAAAAAAACCAGGCTGAAAACAGTCATTTTTGCAGTTTACAGAGGACTAGTAAAATCTTTTTTCTCCCTCTTGTGCAAGAACCTGGTAACACACCAACAAAAGTTTTATGGGGCTGAGAATCTACATTACAGTGCAGAGCAAGGATCTTGTTAGCACAACACCTATGTACCACTTCAGACTTTTAAGGCTGCAGATCTTTACTCATGTCTGTCTGAGGAAATGCTATTTCTTAAGAAAAAAAAATACTTTGTGTTAGAAAACTGTGTTCTAAGAAAAAGACAGTGAAAGACCAAGAGTCTTTGTGTTTGAGAACAAACCACTCCAAACACACAATGTGTCAGTTGCAAAATAAAGAAGCATTTCCTGGTCAAGAGGCAGGTTCAGGCTTCCTGAACCTAAGCAGGCAAGCAGGTTTAAGCTTCCCCCTTGGGGGGGTTGGAACTAGATGATCTTTAAGGTCCCTTCCAACCCAAGCCTATGATTACATGATTCCTTGCTGCTGCAAGTCCTACCAACATTAAATATTTAGTAATGCCTACTATATCTGCTCTACAAAGTTACTTAGCTTTTCAATATTCTCATTGTTCTATTTCTTGCCCAGAACTCAAATTTGTCTTTGTCTTTCCTGACACTGAAAGAAAAGAAACAACCATTACTTATCTAACAATGATGAAATTAAAAGTGAACTTCAAGCCAAAATTATCACTTTGAGTGACAATGTTTAAAAAAAAATAAAGGCAAATTCCAAGAGTTCAAAGCACTAAAATAGAAGCACTTTATTTTCTACAGGGCTTGCTCCATTCATTAATTCAGTCAAATACTTAATTTGTATTAATTTAAGTAGCTCTGCTCAAAATTAAATAGAGCAAATGGCAAGAGAGGTGGCAAACTAAGGGCACAGCAACAGTTCACTTGCAGGCAAAGGTGTGAGGGGACTTGGCTTGCTCTGGGACTCCAGTATTGCAAGGAGAAAGGTTCATACAAGCACATACCTGGGGCCTCTCAGTGGCCAGTCTGACCTTGCTGCAGCCAAACAGCCCAACCCCTGCCCCACCACCTGCTTTTGAGTATTTCTACTAACTTCTCACAGGTGTCCAGAAGCACCACCACCAGCAGTAGCTCACCCACACTCACTGCAAGGCCTTTCATTTCCAATCATCACCTCCTGCTCAAGAAGAATGTAATTCAGGGTTTGCCCTTTCACAGCTGAAACCAATATTCAGGGACAAAAAGAGACAAGCAGTGCAGAGCAGGTCTGAATTCAGGCCACCAGCTGTGCAACACGGGCTGGGGCACCCCAACAGCATCACCCCAAGTCCCACAGCCTCCTCAGAGAGACACAACCTTTAGCCAGAGCCAGGGGGACCTCGAGGACACCTGGAAAAGGTGCTGGAGAACCATTAAGGCCCTTAGTCAGCATGTCCTCCAGCCAGGATGCTCCCAGGTGCTTCCAGGAGTAATGGGGAAGATCACCCTATCTGGAAACTATCCACCTGGAATGGTTATGATCAAGGTTAGGAGAAGAGGAAAAACATTGGGGAACTCTGTACCCTACACAGCACTGCAGGTTTTAAAGAGCAATAAAGTAGAATTTTTCCTTTAAAGGAGGCCTTCAAGAGTTGAGATCTTGTTGAGATCTGGTGGATTATCTCACAGGTCCTGGCACACACATGGGATTCACAGGGAGAGAGGAGAGGCCAAACCACAGCTCCTGCAGTCCCCTGGGCTGGGCAGAGCTGAACTGTCTTCTGACAGCTGCAGATTGGCCTGGTCCTGTCACACACTGCACTCCACACCCACACCCAGCTCCTCAGCTGACAACCTGCCTCACATCCACAAATGGGGCACATCCACAGCAAAAACTGACCTCTCAGGGAAGGCACATTCAGTATTTTTAAGAGAGCAGGGGCAAGGAGACACAAACAGAGAGGAAGAGGTAAGATATGCTAAAGACACCCTTGAGGAAAAGATAACATTTTTACCCAGAGTAAAAAGAATAAGATTTTAAAAGAAATTAATTTTGATGACTTGGAAAAAAAAATCCTATTATCGGGCAGGGTGAAATAAAGAAAACCCAGAAAAGAGTAAATTAATTAACTCGAGGAGGGAAGGGAAATCAATCTGTAAGTAATTCCTGAAGTCTGGCAGGCAGAAATCAGTAGTCACCTTCTCTATGAAACAGCCTGGCCTGAAACAGCTCATGCATCAGTGAGGGAGATGGTTGGGGAAGAGTGTGCTTCCCTCCACCCCAGACAAGGTGCCAGGACCACAAGGATACAGCACAGCCAGTGTCATGCTTGGAGAGTGCAGGAGCTGGACTTCGGAGATCCTTGTGTGTCCTTTCAAACTCAGAATACTCTGTGATTTCCGTGAGATGTAATCTCCTCCCAAGGTAAGGAGATTTTCATTTTAATTTTGCACTGGTTGCTTTACACAGGAAATGTCAGCTGAATGAGGGGAGTTAATATAATCAGATACAGCTTAGCACAGCAACAAATAGATCCAGCAGAGAAAATAAAGATAGGCAGACATAATTTCACTAGACCTCCCTTACTTCTTATTGCTCAGTTCCTTTCTGTTCCTGGAAAATTACATGTACTTTTAACATATGGAACAGGCAGATTTCCCTGCCTCAAAACGGCAGGGTAACACTGAGGGACAGTGGGGCCCTACAAAAAACTAACCTCTCTCCAGCTGTATGTTTTCTATACAGACCTCATCCTGATAGTACAGAAATGCTTCTGTCAGACACACTGCACCTCTTACAGGAGCGACACCCTTCTCTCCCATCCCTGCTGCAGGTGAGCAAAAACAAATTTACATTTTGGTCAGGAGAATCTTAGATCAAACAAAAAACCCATCGCTCCTGAAGTGGCCAAAAGCACCAAGACTGTCTGTGTTGGGTAAACTTTCTAAGACACAAAAATAACACAGTCTCAGGTGGAACTAACATGCCGGTCTTTTTTGTTTGGTTATTTTTATGAGGAAGTTGCTTTTTTCCTCCCTCTCTCTACCTACTTTTTGGACTTTTGCTTTACTAGATTTAGACAATGGCATCTGAGCACGTGTGAATTCGACTGTTTCCATAAATAAAACAACTAAAACCTCTCTGAGATGAATGAAGTGTGTGAGGACCAGCAGCAGGCACTGACCCTCCACCTTTGCTCATTGGAGCTCCCTAAAGCTTTTCAAAGGAAGATGCTCTCCAGAGTTCAGACTGACTCCATTATATTATCCTGCTGTCTACCAAAAGCCACGAGGAAAGAGCTGCTAAAAAAACATGTAGGTGGCTTGAAGAGTGTGTCTGTGGACACTGCCATGATGCTCTTTTTACCTGCTAAATCCTGGGGGTTTAGTAGCACCACATCACCACTGCTTGGTCCTTAGAGCAGGAAGCACCCCAGAGTTACACACTTAGCCACTCAAAAGTGACAAGAAAATTATTAAAAGTCCTAAATATCATATTGCTTGAAGTCCACATGGGTCTATGTGCTTCCCTGGTGGGGTCTAACATGCACTAATCGTTGGGTTCTCTGTGTAGCCACAAACACAGAAAACCTTCAGGCAGACTCTGCCACACTAGCCATAAAAGCAGGGAGGATGTGGTAGTGGCTGCCCTCCACATTAGGGGAACAAGTGGGAAGCCGCTTTATGAGCTTTCAAGTTGTGATTCACTCCCAGATTTCTTCCAAAAAAACCACTTAAAATTTCAAATATGATTCCGAGCCTCCACATTTCCAGTAAAAGAGAGAGAAAAACAGAATAAAACATGATGCTATGAGTGAGATCTCACTCTTTATCAGAGGAAAACCCCTTTCTCATGGATGCTTCCTTTATCCAAGGACTGAGAAACATCAGTATCTGCAATCAGGCTTGCCCTGGATTATGTCTATTCTTGGAAACGCTAAATGTGACCATACATGGGAATAACCAGTCAACAAAAAAACCAAGGGCCATCTTTGATCTTCCTGTTCTGCAAGTCTATACATCCTCAATAGCAACAGAGAAAAGAGAAGTAAATTATTTCCAACATTTCCCATTTCCCTCGGAAAGCATTAGCTGTACAAACATCTGAGTTCTCTATTTCTCATCTTTGAGATCTTGTTAGCAACAAGCCTTCACAGCTCAGCCACCAGCACAGGTTTGAAGCACACTCTGGATTTATGCTCAAACCTGCTTTAAATGGCCAAGCATGACATTCTTGCATGTGGATGCAAACTGGGATGTAGGTCAGTAAAAGCCCTCTAGTTTCTACTCTCTTTCCGTCACTGGCTCTGTCACAGGCAAAAAAGCCAATTTCTAGTGTCCTTTTCACCCCTTGGAGCCATGGCCTCCAGACCTGCAAAAAAGTCCTCCAGGACTCCCTAGCACACCTTTCCACTCTCCCTGCTCTCTGGTTACATATAGAAAGCCTCTTCTACATTAACTTGTAAAAGTAATCTTCATGTCTCCCTGTCAAAGCACACCTGTAGGGAGGAGAAAGGGTAAATGCTCTGTTCACATTTTACACCTGGATAAACACAAGAGCAGTTCCCAGACCCCACAGTTGACACCTGGGCAGAGAAAAACATGGATTCCTACTTGACAGATGAAGAGCTGAAAGTTGTAGTTATCCTATGTGACTTACCCTGTGGTAAGTGAACTTCACTGGAAAAGGGAATTCTGGTCCTCTCTGCCCAGCTGCAGGGACAGAATGTGACACTTCTCATCTTTTCCATCACTATACATTTCTTTAGGAACTGAAGTCAAGCTTTCTGTTCCTATCTCCCTCCTAACACACCTTCTGCAAAGATGAGTTACACCCTGTCCATCATCCTCAGGAGTAAGAGCAGCCCCAGGTGCACACACTCCCCAAAAGCATCCAAGTAGAGCATAAACTCATATTCAAACCTGCATTTGAAGCACAAAGGCAGGGGCAGTGACAGGCCTGGGCACCAGCTCAAGGTGGGAGCCAGGGGAGATGCAAGGCAGGAGAGCAGAGCTCCCCCAGAGCTCCTGAAGCAGCTCCCCACACAGCCTTTGTGCCAAGCAATCAGTTTCTGGGACAGAACCACAGGGAATATTAAAAATCCACCTCCCCCATGCTGCAGGCAACAGCAGATCCTGCCTCAATTCCTGGCTTCTGTACAGAAAACACCTCCCAACAAATGCAGTTTGAGACTGTAGCTAACACAAGAACCATGGTGTGCAGAAAACAAGCCTTTTCTGTGCCACATCCCAGGTTTCCTGGGTTGCTGCAGCAGAGCTCACATCCACACTCATAACTGGTATCAAAATAAACAACAGAGAAATTAAAAACATCATGCTATAAAATACAGTTACAGGAGAAAAAAGCTGCCCAGATACTTTTTCAGGGCAGCTGTCCCACTAAAAACTTCTAAGTTTCCTGTGCAAAGTGAACCCAGGAAACAGAAATGCTCATGAAGTAGATGGGAACCATTATGGAATAAAAATCATCCAGATGTTTTCAACATGTATTTTAAACATGCTCCACTTTTTCCTTAGCATGCCCTTCAAGAGGCACCCAGGTGAAAAGTATGAGTGACAAAAACAAACTGTTTGAAGGACAATTTCAGATAAATAAACTAGATCAAGAATGAACCAGCTCCCAGGTCTGAGATTAGAGCAGAGGGCACACACAGAGCACAAGTGTTACCAACAGCCCCTTCCAGACTTCCCCCATTGCTCAAGAAATCTCCAACACACCACAACACGTGGCTGGTAAAGAATGCCATTCCCTCAAGTACTGCTTGGTAACTCAAGGCAGGAATACAGACCAGAGTCCAGCTTTTAATGAAGACAAGCCAAAATAATTCCCTTACCTTCTGTGAAGCTTCCTTTAAGAGTTATGACAACAAACACTTTGCCTTCTGGCTCCAAATCCACCTGAAAAAGTAAATGAAACATTAGAAGATGGATTTTTGCCTCAAAAAACATTCTCAGAATTTTGCCTGGCTAATCTTGCCAACATTTGATAGTATTTGAACCTGTATATATTCTCTTGCACACCCTTAATTTACACACACCCCCCAAAAAAAATAAAGCATCCCTTGCTCAAAATGTTCAGCATTCAGGGCTCCATAAAAAACATGGAACTTGTTTCCTTCTTTTTCCTAGAAGTGCTGAACAATCTTAACATTGCTAGAGGAAGCAGATTTAAAAAAACAAAATACGATTAATATTGTTCCAATTTGTCAGATAAATGAAGCAAGACAACACTAAATGCACACAATTCTCTGGAAAGATCAATGCACATCCGTTTCAAGAATTATATGGATTATTTCCTTCCTATTATAATTCATGCCAGTGAAATTGTTTCAATCTCCCAAAATACCACCAGTGCTGAGGTAAATGCTGATTTCTTACATAAATCACCTTTTGGCCTTAAACCATAGGAAATAGAAAACTGATAGTGCTGTTACCTAAGGACTTCTTGTCTTTTAATCTAAATTAGATAGAGATACAGAACATAATTTTAGGGATCAGAGATTCAATCCCAGTGTCAGCCAACCTGTCCTTGAAAGAACGTACGTATTTTTTGGTGAGTAGATTTTTCATTTTCAGATACATTTTTAATAAAGGTCTTGCTTTTGGTTTTTATATTCACCAGCTACAATCACAGCCAAGGATTCCTGACGTTTGAGTCAGGCTGTCACACAGAAATTTCAGATAAAAATCAAAACCAAATAAACAAGAACAAGGCACTCCCCAACACCCACCACCAAACTGGAAGGTTAAAATTACCAAAGAGAAGCTTCACATCTCATGGGTATCAATAACCTGTGCAGAACAGGAATTCTGAAGACAGAGCTCTTTGGGGGAATGAATAAACCATCATCCAAACCCTCTCTGCTCTTGTACAATCATCTTTCCTTGGTCTGCCAGGAAGAGAAGCAAGTCCCTGTCAGCAGCACTGAGTTTCATCGCAGAAGTGCCCAGAATTTAATACACCCTGTGTGCACACTGAGGAGTAGAAAAATATTTCCCAGTCCTGCAAGAAAGGATGATGAACTCAGGCTCCCTCCTTTTTCATATGGTGTACCCTGTCAACCCTTTGATTCCCCTCCAGAGTTAACACACGGGACACAAAACAGGGAAGCTAGAAGTGCTTGGGAAAATCCTATCACGGCATTGATTTTATGGACACTCTACTTTCCACTAAAAAAAACCCCAAACATAAAAATCAGTCTCACCAGGAAAATTTAAAGTAAATATTTAGCTTTGACTCAATATTAATTTCTGTGCTGTTTGCACTGTATATTACACTGGCTGCAGGAAGCTGTGTTTGAACAGCCCTCTGTCTCCATTAATATTGAAGACATTCCCCAAATAAATTTCAACTCAAGCAATATCAGGCTTTTGATATTGATTTTTGCCTAAATTTCAGTTCACTAGAGAAATGCACAGCTTTGTAAAGAAACAGTTCTTTCAAAAATATATAATATCTGTAATATACAGTAACCCAAATGGATTTCTGGGATATCAAAAATTCTGATTTTATGGGAAAATCCTTACTTACTTAGGTTTCCAAAATCATTCTTCAGTACTTATTATTTTCCTGCCAGTCTCTGTACATGATACATCAGAATCCTGATTTCACACTCACAAAGAGGATCCTTCCTCCCTTCTTCTGACACACATGGCCTCTGGTGGGATACAGAGCAAATCCTGCACTCCTTGTTTAGTCTCAAAAGCAAAGGCTTGTCAAGACTCAAGCAGCTGGGCTGAGATCAGGAGATGCAACAAAAGCATCATTCACCTTTGAAACAGGGCACAGACAAAAACTGCTCCAAACTCTGTGGCACACCTTGCTCTCCATCACTCCAAATGGGATTCCTCTGCCCCTAGCACAGCATAGTCCTCTGCCTGTAGCGCAGTCTTACAAAACAGAAACAAAATAATTCTGTAAGTAATAGCAGGAGATTTATGAGAGTTATAAAACGATCTCTCTCCCTTCCAGACTCCAAGATTAAAGACCAGCCAAATCCTCTACACCAGCTAAGCAGCTGTGCTCATGTTATACAGTCCAAGAGCACTCAGCAAAGAGGATCTAGCTGCACTCGAGATCTTCTCACAGCACATGTAAGCAGGATCTAATTAAAAATTACAGCTGAAAGGCTCCAAATTGAGGACTGAAGCCCCAGCACACCCGGGGCAGCTGAAACTTTGGCACACCAGCACCCCACAGGACTGATAGGGAATTCTTGTCCTAGACAAGAGTTTAAACCAGACAGTCTGAAGAGTTTCTCTGGTCCGAAATTGATAGCAAGGGCAGCAACAAAAGATAAGACACAATTAATTTGAATTAAATGAAATAATAACAGACCACAGTAAAAGTCTGGCTTTTGGACGTGCTGTGATCTCCTTTAAAGATGAAATTTGACCAGTTAAGTAGCAGACAACACATTACCTGAGATAACTCTCAGATACATGGAACGTGCCTGAAACAGAAAGTAATCTGACCTACAAAGCTGAAAGGAAAATGTCTGGCCACAGACCTGCCCTCCCATGAGCCAGCTGATCAATTAGCTCCCAGACAGCAACACCCATCTCACAGGACGTGCTTCTCACAGACACCCTGTACCACGGCCACACAACATGCAGGGGCCTCGTGCTGGCAGCACTCGACACCTCTGAGCTCCTCACACCTGCTGGACCACAACCTGTGATGCTGGTGCAGCCCCACCGATGTTCACATGCTGAGCTGGTGAGAACTGCGAGCAGCTTGCCCAGCCCACACCCAGGGCTAATGTCACCCAGCCCAGCAGCTCAGTCCCTTGTGTTCCTGCCCCTGCTTCACACCTTCATCACTGCCCTCACACTTGCAGTGCAGCTACAGAAATGGCACATGCTTCAGGACAGCTTAACCAACCCAGCAAGCAACTGCAGCCACAACTGGGCTCGCAGAAATACACCCACACCCCTGTGAAAACAGATGCCCACAGGTTAGTAGTGTGGTATCCTGCTTCTTCCCTAAAAGGAGGAACTGCTAATAAAAGCCCTCCTTCAACCTTTTCAGTCGCTAAGGCACTTCCATCACCAGCACCTACTTCCAAAGACTGAGAAGGCTTCTCACTACATTCTGTTACTTAATAAGACCCGAGCACTTCAAAAGGAAGCAGCTGCCAAAGGACTGGCCCTCCAGCCATGGAAGGGATAACCGTATCTGGTGACGGCTGGCTGGCAGCCCAGGCCATGACTGCACACTGGCAAGGCTCTGGCAATGCCAGTACCTCCCAGCATCAGTGAACACCCTCGGGATCCAGCCTCCCAACAGCAGTGTGGGTGTAACCAAGTACCACGCAGATACCAAGTTTTGCTTCTCACTTCTTTTCTTTCTTTTCCTCCCAGCATTGACCATGGTTACTTAAAGGCAAAAAATCCTACATTTTGACAGAGAAACAGGGGTCACAGTATTATGCCTGACAGAATTAGCGAAGTCCAAAGTAGACCATGAAATCAGTTTGGGTCAACAATGCAGCTGACACTGATTTCCTTTCTCAAGGAAAGCTGGAGAGGGTCAGAGAAATTCAACAGCCTGAAGGCAGCAGAGATTACACTCAGGGGGAACTCCTACACCATAATATAGGAGATAAGTGATACAGGAATGTAGCCTCCCATATGTACTTGACACAATAATCCAAGAGTAATTTATACCGAGAGAAGTTTCCTAATGCCAAGATCTGTCTGGCACAGGACAACTTCTTTTAGGGAATCACAGACTTGTGCCTGGAAGGTTTTGTATCAAAGCGGGAGATAAACTGCCAATAAAAAGCTGTACTGTATTAGAAAAAGCAAAGGAGAAGTCTGAAATTCTATGCATGCCTAATATTGTGAATGCTGTGAGGTACAGTGATCTCTGAATAAATCAAATTGAACTGGTGGCGTGCAGCATCACACCACTGGCACACAGAGCTGTAGACAATCATCATCCTTCCCTCTCTTCACACTTTCATCCTCACCCTGATCCCCCAGGGAACGACCGGTAAGAAAAACACAGACTTTCTGACTGGTTTAGAGGTAAGTTGGCCAAGTTTTAGCTCACTGGGAGAGGAAAGTGTGCTTATCAGTGCAGTAAATCCTTTAGTCACCTTCAAGGAAATGATGACAGCACGTTCGTCCATAGCACATGGGGTGGATAAGATCAACTGACAGAGCTCAGTTGTATCTGTGAGAACACCACAGGATTTTGGCCCAGAGCTAAGTGTACACTTTAACTTCTGTTGAACTCCACAGCAGTACCTAAGAGAAAACAAGCTCTGGAGGATTTTGGCAAGCTAGCTGGAAATGAGCAGGTAAGGATGACGAGTTCAGCCACGGCTTCATTACATTTCCATTGGGAGATACAAGCCTTTGGCAGCGAGGCTGAACACAGGACTGAGGACTTCACTCCTAACTCACACCACTCACACAGTGCCCCATGCCTGAACTTGCCGAGATCATGTCACTCCACGTGACTTCAAAGGGAGCTGCAAGGGATCGGTTTCCCACAAGGAGGGGCCCCAGTCAACCACCTCACACACACCTTCTCCACGAAAGGGCTGTACTAACATCATTCCCAACAACAGGGCAGGTGTTATTTACTCCCTTTCTCTGTATAACAAAAAAAAGCCATTCCAGGAGCGGACGAGGGAACAAATGCAGGGAGACCAAAACAGGGCGCCTTAATGACATGCCTTCACACATATAATAAGAACTGGTCGTGCATGATTCACCAATGGAAGAGGTTTGGAAAACAAATTCAGAAGGAGTAATCTCTCAGGCAACATATCAACACCCAGCTGAAGCATCCACTGAACTCGAAGAGCAGGTACAGTCAGTTGGCCTCCGGGAGAGCCCGTCGTGCCGCTGTGAAAGGCTCGGTGTGGATGGGAAGAGGCAGATCCAAAGGGTGGCTGCGAGTCTCTCCCTCTCCAAAACAGAGACAAGGTGGGCTCTGGGATGAAAAGGCATCTTCAACACTGCATCTGGCATGAGCATTTAATCTTGCAAACACAAATTTAGAAGATTGGAGCTTTTTCCTCTCATGTCCACAGCAGATAATCCGGCCTGGGAAGGCTGATCTGAAGTATATCAAAATCAGTGGGAATCTTTTTATTGTCTTTGGATCAGACACAAAAGACAACCACATTTACCCTGGAGCTTAGAACATCCTTTCTCCCATTGCTGCTCCATCCTTCCTTCCCCACAGGCACAATTCATAAGCATCCTAGAAGAACAGCCTCTTTCTAAGCCATGTCAATGCTGACGTGGCTTCAAAACCAGAACAAGCCAGACACTTGAAGTGAATAAAGCAAATATAAAAGCTACCTGGGGACTTCATTAGCTTAATTAAACAAGTAGCTATATCTTTTGACTTCCTACATAATTTTTAATTTTAATTAACAGAACTGCATATGTAATCAGTCATGTGTAGAGGCAATTCCCAAGGCTCCGTTCAGTCGAAAGCTGAAAGTCTGGGTTAGGCTAAAGCTGTTTTTTCACATGCCTCTAGTTATTTCTTGTAATCTTTCTGGTTTAAACTTCTAACAGATCATGCCTATGGAATGTCAAATCTTTCTCTGTTTTAATAAGGTAGCACCTCCTGAGCATGCCTTTGTTGGACAGGTCAAATAGCAACTTTCTCAGACAAGTACACAGTGCCTGGATTAATCAGTCCCTCTCGTCCTTTTCAAGGTGGAGAGACAGCTGTCTATCAAGTCAAGCACCTTTGAAAATCCCAAGGGCAGTCCAGTACGAAGGGAATTTGGCATTCCCAGGCCAACAGATTAAAATGTTTTTCCTACAAATGCACAGCATGCACTTTTAAAGATTCAAATCAGTGTACCTGACGGGGGGGGGAAAAAAACACCTCAAAAAACAAAACCAACTAAAAAAATCCAAAACAATAGGGTGCCAAGTATCTTCTTGTTCCTGCAAAGGCTGGTAAGTGCTTAGGATAGGAATTCTCACTGCAGGTGACAAGGGCAGAGAGAGACAGTAGCTCCACGACCCATGGCAAGCTCTGTGCAGGGGAGGCCCAAGGAGATGCAACTGGTGAATTGCAGCAACCCAAGCTCTTGTTCCACCCAAGCTTTCAATCTGGTGCTTCCAAACAGCAGCATCTCCCTGCTCCCACCAAATTTAATTTTGATGCCAGGTCACCAAACAAAGAGCAAGCAGAGTGTCCCAGAGCTGGGGAAGGGCTGGAGGTAAACTCACAAATGGGTGGAAAGTGAGTCTCTCGCAAAACTCCCATAACCAGTTATTCCAGCTATTACTGTAATATTGTCATTCTAATTTTTTGTTTCAGGACAGCTGCTTAAAATATTACTTTTGTTTTCAGTCAAGCTGTATAATTATAAGCTGTGCACCAGCCATGACCAATCATGCATAACTAATGACTCTTAGCCAATCTTGGACTCTTTAATCAATTTTAGTCTGGTTTCATCCAAGAGATTTCCCACCTTAACAGGAGATTTGCTCAGGTAGGAACAAGATTTATCTATCCTGTGAAAATTCCTGCCAAGAAAACTTGTTTGAAAGGCTATAAATAAAATATAGAGAAATAAAAAATAGATTAAAAAAGGTTTCAAATTTTTTAAAAAAATATAACTTTCAAGACCACGAGCCAGAGCCTGCTCCTAATGGAGTTACACCAATTTATATTGCTTTTGAGAAATATCACCTCTAAAGCAATGAAAGATTTATGAGTAATGGTTGCAGGCAGCTGCTCTTTAGTACATTTGAAAAAAAATTTAGGGTTATACAGTTAAAAAGAGAGACACACAGACACAACTCATTCAGGGACTATTACGTTTTTGTTCTCCTTATATTTTTAAAGGAAAAGAACTACTCTTCAGATAGATTTTTTACCTCTTTTCCCACGTTATGTGGCAAGGGGGCAGAATCCAATTGCCTGTTTATAAGTCCCACAGTCCTGAAGTGTCTTGAAGACCAGGCATTGACCCCAATAACATCACCACTGAGCAAAAACCCCTTCCTTCAGAAATTTAAGTGAAACTCAAAACAAAATGGGGGGACGTGGGAGAGTCCAAGTCCCACGCACACACTGCAGTCTGCAACAGAGGAGGGTTTTCATCCACAACCTCAAGACAAGCATGGGGCTAGAAATGACTGAGAAGAATGCATGAAGGATGACCAGACCCTACCAGTGAGGGTCCATTTGCTGAGGGCACAGAACATTCCAAATACAGGATGACTCTGCAAACTGCCCACAAACAGCAGAGCAGTTGCTGAAACTGCCCCAGTGATGGTACATGGCAGCCTGGGGAGATGCCAGGCAGAAAGAAAAGGCTGCTCTGAGAGTCCCTGAGCAGCCCCTGCAGCCCAGCTGGCTGCAGAGAGAAGGGGCAGTGTGCCACATGTGCCTCCCCACCTCCCTCCCACATGTATGACCCGTATGACCACAGCACATGTGAAACCAGAACACTGTGGGCAGGACAGATGCTGCCTTTCCCCACCACATGTACATACAAGCAGAGCTTTAGCTCTGCTGTGCACAATTAAACATTAATTATTAAACATAAATCTTTGGGACACCATGCCAAATACCACCATGTCCAGTTCATCACTGGATTTTCCTTCCAACTCCCCTTGCCTTCCTCCAAGAGCTATTTTGGTTTTTTAAGGGATGAGGAGGAAAATCACAGATTACTTTTATTTCCCAAGGCAAATACTGACATCAGTGCAGGACCACTAAATTAAAGGATGGCGAGCACAGTGCTTCATTTTCACCTGTCTGAACACTTGATTACGGCAAATACACCCATGTTCACATTTGGTAGCTGGTATCAGGCTATCAACTTTGCATATGCAATGTATGGAAATCTGTCTGCAATTACCTATGTGTGCAACTACAGGCAAAAGAGGCTGAAAGTGGGACAGGGTCTCTGCTCTTGAGGGGCCCTAGGAGCTTTGACCAACAAACAACAAAAATCTTCTATTTCCATGTAACAAACAGTAACAACACGTTAATAAACCTCAACAACCAATCATTACCAACAAACCAAAAATCTTTCAACAACCATGGAGCCCTGGGACACTACTTTAGCTACCACACTCCAGACACAGGAGTTGCAAAGGGATGATGCTGACAACTCACATTTTAGGTCTGTCATCAAGTACACAATGCAGGGAATGCCCTTTTCTAACTCCAAGTTCTGGAGATTATCAGCAAGTGTATTTTCAGTCTTCTACATTAACTCAATATAACTTGGCAGAAAACCTAAGAAGTTGTGCCACTTTTGCTGTTTATAGTAATAAAAGAAATAAATCAGTGACTGGTGCCAAGCAGGCAAGTTGGTGGCACTTCCCATTTGGAAACGCTCCAAGGGCCACAGCAATGAGATGGTGAATGGAGCTTCCTCAAAATAAAACACTGACATAGCTGAGCTTATGCCCCCCAAAAAGGAAAGGGCAGGTGAGTGCTAGCCATGCAGTAAGCTCAGGTAGCCATACACCAGCCAGAGCACACCAGAGACCCGAGTCTTGCCCAGGGAGGAACAGAACAGGCACCAGGCAGAAATACAGAAGGAGAAACATGAAGACTGGGCAGAGAAGCAATAATAATTCTCTCAGTCTTGAGAAGTCTTCCATGGCACAGCATTCACTTGCAGTTTTAATTAACCTTATTAAGAAATCTAGGCAGACTTATGAATCATTCACAACTTTACATAAAGCAGCAAAGTCTGCACGTGGTCTGAGGTTCAGTGTCCAAGGAACTCTTGTTGGTTGCCCAAGAATCATCACCACACAGCTACAGAAGGAGAGCACTGTATAACTTAAGGGAAATCCACAGGGTAGTACAGTTTCAGGCAGTCCTTGACACCTTGTTCATGGATCCAACCCGAGGAATTGTGAACCCCTAAATCAGTTGCAATACTCTGCAAAAACCCCTCTGCAGCTGTCTTCCCAGCACCTTTCTTATTTCCATACTTGTGTTGTTCTCCACTGTTCTGTGCTGGGAATTATTTTCTTGTTATTCACAAGTTCTACTGCATAATATTAAGCTTCTGAGAAATTATTCTCATTTGAGTCTCCATTAGGTGTGTCTCTATTTTTAAAATATCTTCCTACTACCTATAATTCATTCGGTGTACTGCTGCTTTTCCATTTTTGTCCAATAGCTCTTTTTTCTTTCTAAAACCAGATGATGAGATCATGAACCATTAAAATCCATTAGTCCTCTAGATACAGTCCATCAGATTTCTCAGCATCTCAGGTAGAAAGGGGAAAGTTCACAACTTTCTGCTACTCCAACCATTTCTGTCAGACACTCACTTTTGAAGAGTCAAATCTCATCTTTGTAGTAACAGTTAGAAAGTTAAATAACGGTGGTGTAGCAAAAAGCAATCTGCTGGAAAATTTCAGTTATTTATGGTGCTTAATGACTACTAATGAGCACAGTAAAATTAAAAAAGAAGGATTCTTGAGTGAGATGTGACCAGCATCTCAATACCTGCAGCCTGATAGCAAGAAGATGGGGTTCCACAACACAGAGGTACAGATGCAAACTAACAGCTCTGCAGAGGGCTTGATCTACAGGCATCTTTCTCCTTCTTCCCTTCAACACCAGGTGTTGAAAAGATCTCTACTAAGTCTAGGGCCTTGCAATACCCAACTCTATGCTGCTCATTTGGCAAGTGAACTGTGATCTTTATTAGAGTCCAACAGAAATGTTCTCTGATCATCACTCACTTCTGACTTCCAGAGCTGCACTACACCAGGGACAGCTGGAACCCCAAAGTGCGGATGGCAGAAATTCCAGGAAGGCCAACAGTGCTCGATTTCACCCAGGGAGGCTTCCCATGCAGTCTGCCCTCCTGGTATCCCATTCCTACAGCAATGTTGTTGTATCTCTCCTAAAGGCAATGTGGTGGATGGAAGGAGCTGTATATGAGATTATGCACAACTCCACCTTTCCAACAAAGACAGCAAAGCCCCTCAGGGTGCTGAAGAAATCTTACACCATCAGTTTTATAGACAAGGAAAGCAACATATGGGAATAGCAGGAGCAGAGCTGGAAACAGGGCTTGGATCTTCAAAAGCCTGGCCTAGCCCACTGCACACTGCCTTCAAGAAGTGCAAGGAAGACCCTACAGTACCCACAAACAAAAAATTAAAAAGGGTGCCTGGACTGCACAGTGGTCCAGATGTCAAGAAAAGTCAGTTGGTCCACGGCACCAGAACTCATCAGTCTGTTCAGTGCCTTTTAAGCCTCACACTAAGAGCACTGGGGAGCACACACCACCATCACCCCTGTAAGCACCACATGGCATTAACTTATGTGCAAGATCAAGTTATCAGCAATATTTCTGGGAAAACCTAAGATTTGAAAGACATGTCTCAGGGGCATGCCAGTCTTTAGAAGTAGAGCTCCCATCATGGATATCCCCATTTAAAGTCTTAAACCGCATTACTCATGCTTAGTGAGGATACAAAAAGGAGAGGTTAATTCCAGCAACTTTTGATCCTGGCATGGGCTGTAACACCATGGGAAAGCCTAAGCAACAATACTCTGATAATTCTTTCCAGATCTGGAATTAATCATAGTGACTTCCTTCTTCCTCCTCCCACTTCCTCAGTGTTTCCTTCAGCGTTCTTTAACACTAGAACTATCAGGACTAACATTTATAGCCAGCCAGTATTAATCCACCACATCCCCTCTGACACTCCAT
Source organism: Calyptomena viridis (assembly GCA_013390005.1). Lineage (NCBI taxonomy): Eukaryota > Metazoa > Chordata > Aves > Passeriformes > Eurylaimidae > Calyptomena > Calyptomena viridis. The sequence continues at coordinate 21,255 of WEIV01024554.1, forward strand.
GTTGCAAGATGATCTGCCAAATGATTTGAGACAGAAGGAGGAAAAGCAAAATACGAGTGGCATCTCACATGAGCAAACCTGCTTGGGACACAGGGAAAGATGTAGAGAAAGGTTAAAAGCACTTTAACCCATATACTACCTCTTCCATTTACTGCCAACCACTTACGAGATTGTTCAATATCCCTGATACACATATCCCAGAACATCATGTAAAAGAAGCAGCAGTTTCTGGCTGCATAGCCAATTGGATGTTTCCAAAGGTACAAAAAAAAAAAAAAGGAGTGCCAAGGCATGCACTCCTCCAGCATTCCTGAAGGTATGATGTTTGCTCCTGGTGTCCAGATGTTACAGCTCATGCCTCTGCTCTAATCCCACGAGGTCCAGCACTGGGAGTCACAGTCAAGTCTTCACTTAGCAAAAAGAATGTAGGTTGTAGCTGACAACACCCAGAAAGGACACGCCATTGCCAACATTTCCTTTGCCAAGTTAGATCATATCCTATGTCTATAGCGGTTTTTGTTTATGGGTGTGTTTGTCTTATGGGGGAGGTTGGTGGGGGTAAGGGAAGAATACAGTAAAAATATTTGGTAAAACAGCAGTTAGAAAAAAAGGCTGCAGAGATGAAGTTCTTCATAAGGAAGGACCCTGGGTTGGGTATCTGTACTGAAAGGATTAGGGGGAAAAAGAAGAAGTTTTGAAAATCCTGAGGCCAAGCACTGCAGTAAGAGATAGACTGTCCAAGACAAGCAATTTTTAGTCCCATCAAGTCTGTGATTACAGTTTTCCTCAGCTAGTTCATGACAAAGATGATCTCACTACCCACTTGTGACCATTAAGTCACAGCTGTGACTCCAGCAATTATGCTGAGAGGAGAAGGAGCTGAACAGGCCTCCTGCCTTCCCAAGCCACCGGATGGGTGACGAGGTGCCATGTCACTGGGATATGCTGTTCAGCTGACCCAGCCATCTGCCTTTGTTTGAAGGAGAGGAGGCTCTTCTGGGGTTTGTGTGCAACTGCAAGCTGACAGGCAGCTTGCTGGCATCTACCAGCAGCATTTTGTTGCATATTTCCCCTTCCAAAGCGTGGTTTCAAGATGAGGAAGCACTACTCAACCAATGTGACCAAGATTTACCTTGGATTAAAAAACAGTGGGTGAGGGAACCCAGAAAGGCTATGTAGAGGAAAGGTCAGAATATGGTTGGTTTAGCTCACCCACCAATTCAGAACATAATCTGATGCTGACCACACTTCCCATCCAAAATTCAACATAACCCACAAAGCTGCAGGTAAATGTTCTTCTCTTCAAACAAAGCTCTTGCTGAGGATTGCCACAAGTCCCAGCACACGCCAAGAGCAGGACAGGCTCCCTTATCCATCATATTTAGGACAACTGCTGTCATGTTCCCTCCCTGATAAATGTTTACTTTCTTTGTGAATGGAAGGCCTGGCATTTTATCTGTGCCACAGTGTTGCATGTGCTTTATATAAAAAAACACATGCTTTTAATTCCAGCATTCTACCTAATGTGTTTAAAGTATAAATTCCTTCATGGAGAAAAGTCTCTATTCCAAAGGCACTGCTAATGTGGACCTTATGCTCCTCTTCTCAGTGACAAACAGCCCTTGCAAAATTTTATTCACTCCAAGAAAAGTAACTTCAGGTTTAGTCTGATAACCTTAATCAGCTTCCACCAGCTGAGGACAGAAATCCCTTGGACAGTACTTATCTTCTTTTAAAATGAAAATCAAATCATTTGCTTTCTTTAAGATTTACCAAGCCTTGTAATATAAAGCTGAGAAGCCAGTCAAACAATTCCTGTCCCCTGTTAGAGCAGGACTCTCAGCAATCACCCTGGGGGGAAGTAAATGAAAGAGATACAGTCCTTCTAATAACTGACACACATTCAGTGAAGGGAATCATTACAAACATAGTCCTCTATGAAAGAAAATAAAACACCTGATGCTGTTCAACTCCTAATATACATAATATTGAAAGAGCCCAAGATAAGATTACAGAAGTGAAGAGTTGGATGGAATCACAGAATAAATGGTTGGGGTTGGGAGGACCTTAAAGATCACCTAGTTCCAACCCCTTGGCCATGGGCAGGGACACCTTCCACTACACCAGGTTGCTCCAAGCCCTGTCCAGCCTGTCCTTAACAATTGATCCTAAACTGGAGCCTCTGACTAGATCTTTACCATGGCTGCACCACAAGTTTCAGCTTTTTATGATTCTAAAAGATTCCTCTTGCAGCCCAGCAGTGTTTGAAAGGCTTCTGGGACATTACCACACACAGTAACATGAAGTAGTGGGGTGGTTTCAGATACTGAGGTAGAAAGTCTGAACAAGTAATGACCCACTGGAAAATTCACAGCGAGAGATGGAAAGATCTGGTACTCTTCAAACACCTACATGTTCTGGCTGTGGCTTTGAAGCAAACCACAACATTGTCTATTGTAAAGAGCACTGTTCCTGTGGAAACAGTTGCTTAATGTTGTCAGAGATGGAGTAAAAATTAATGCTATAGGTGTACAGAAATTTGCAACTACTCTTTTACTGGCTAATATATATGTATAATTTTAAAGAAAAAACCTGTCCTGTTCTCACTGTTGGCAGTGAAAAACATTATCAGGCATGGATAAAGTGTATTTTTGTGCAGCTGAAATAACTAAAACAAACCCACATTTCATAGAATCACAGAATGGTTTGGGGCAGAAGGGACCTTAAAGATCAGCTAGAGTTCCTACCCATCCTGCCATGTGCAGGGACATCTTCCACTAGACCAGGTTACTCCAAGCCCCATCCAAACTGGCCTTGAACACTTTCAGGGACAGAGGATCTGCGAATTTCTCTGCAAATAAATTTCTTATGCTCAGGACTATTAACATAAAGAGACAGTTTAGCCAACTTAGAAATGAACCACAAAACTTATACTTAGAAAATGTTGATGAGCTTTTTTGAGGTCAGGAGGATGCTTTCAGAACAATCTTTCAGGAGCCAAGTGCAGGGCCAGTGAGGACTGTTTAAAAGCAGCAAGCTCAGTTACTCTTTTCTCACCTAATGTTCATGCTCAAAACAGGAACAAGCGCTTCAAAAATGTTACTAAAAGTGCATTGCTCAAAAACAACGAGTGCTGCATATCCATTGCTGAGGCAAGTCTTTTTGCAGTAAGCTCATTTATATATAGAAATACCACCACTGACCTTATATTAATCACAAACACTCCTTCCCCTGTGACAAAGGGAAATGACAAACTTGCAAGGACACACCAGAAACCTTTTGAGATCACATCTATGTAAGCCAAAACATGTGATGACTTGAATGAGCTTTGCTCCTCTTTGAAGAAATGCATCCAGATTTTATTCTTCACAATATCAGAACTGTGTAATTCTAAAATGAACCAGCCAATGATTCTGGCTATAGCTTCTATTCTCCGCTCTAAGATTCTTCTCAAATTCTGGAGCTCTGAAGTCTTCAATTCTAAGAATTTTACCCAAGAAAGCGGTAACCAGAGACTAACAAAAACAGCCAAAGGGGTTTCTCCTCGCTATACACAGCACTAAGCGAGAACCAAAATGAGTGTGTGTTGTGTCCTGTCTGTCCCACAACATGCAGACATTCACAGGCAGCTCTATACCAACGAGCAGCAACATCCTGTGCTCCTGCAGATGTGCAGCCACACACAGCAACTCCTCACCCAAGACAAGCAAAAAGACACAGCTCCCAAAGCCCCTTCGGTGGAGCACAGGTAACCTCAGAGTGGGGTGTGGACATGTCCAACAGTGGTCACTGGCAACTGCTGGGAAGAGCATAGGGTTGGTTATGGTTTAAGGAGGGTGGATTTAGATTAGATATTAGGAAAAAATTCTTACTGTGGGGTTGGTGAGGCATTGGCACAGGTTGCCCAGAGAAGTTGTGGATGCCCCATCCCTGAGAGTGTTCAAGGCCAGGCTGAATGGGGCTTGGAGCAATCTGTGGAAGGTGTCCCTACCCAAGGCAGGGGGGATTGGAACAAGATGATCTTTAAGGTCCCTTCCAACCCAAACCATTCTGTGATTCTACAAACTGATAAATCATTAACCAAGCTCTTTAGTAGATACAAAATAAAGGGAAAAGCCATCTTTGTATCAAGCTTTGTTCAAGAGCAGATCACTGGCCTCAGCCTCTCCAAAACTGCCCCCGTTTTCTTCCGGCCGTCACCGCTCCTCTGCAAAGGCAGCAGAATGGACGGTTGCTTTTGCACGACTCCAAAACCACAGCTAACAGCCCACCACATTAACTCATTTGGCATTTGACCGATAGTTTTTTTAGCAAGCTTAGCTGTGAACTGGGGTAGGCGAGAAGCAGAGACACAGGCAGGAAGCTCTCTGCCTTTCCTGCTGCACAGCGACTGCCCATGAGGCAGAGGAGGACAAAAACCTGCTGGGTGCCCTCCTAGATCTGCCCTGTACAAACTGACAGAGCTCACAAGTCACAATCCTGCTGAAAAAGTGCTCTGTCATGTTTAAACACAAACTCATTCCTAATCCGGATGACTTTGTAAGCGTTAACCCAAGTGAGAAGGGTTTCATCCATACCACCATGTGAACCACGCTGTGACGATGTGTGGCAGGGCCTGAATTTTTGATGCCTTATTCCTGAGCTTTCCAGACCCTCCAGAATCCAAGAGTTTGTTCTTCAACGCTGTCACTCCAAGAGGATGACAAGCCCTAAAGATGTGGATACAGTGAGTCTTGGCCTGCAGAGAGAGCATCCTAACAGTACACATGGGGGTCCCACTGTCCTTCAGGTAGAGCTAGAGACCTCAGCCCCAACCTGTAGAGATCAGAACATGACACAGAAACTGCATCTCCTTCTGTATCATTGCTGCCCACTTCTTTTGCCTCATCGTACCCCTTTTTTCTCTCAAAGGGAAAGAATAAAACCCCACTGTTTGGGCTCACTAGAACAGCTCTTGAATTCACTCCTTTCTGGGACATGAACACCACGACCTTCCAAGTTCACGTCAAAAAACCACTCAGCAAGATTTTGCAAAGGAAAGTGAAACATGTTCCTTTCTAGAATCAAGAAAATGGGAGAAAACATAATCTTTATTGGCAAAAATGTTACACCATATAATTATTTTAAAGTGTGGTCAAAATGAGTTACTATCATTAAGTACTGACAGGGTCATATTATAATAGGGGATAATTTTTGAGAGGAAGATGGTTTAACCTAGTACAGCTGGGTTTCTACCCAGTTCTGCCCCATTCAAAGCTGAGAACAGCTTAGTTGCTTCTACAGTAGCTACTAAAGGACCACAGTTACATTCCATTACGTTAAGGAAGACTTAATAAGACAGCATTTTTTCTTAGCATAGATGTGAGAGCTGCCACATCACAAGTCCCCTGCAGAAACAAGAGACAAACTTCTGAGAAAGGAAACTGACTGCAGGGTCCTTTCCAACAACCTGCAGTACATTGCCCTCCCTCACAAACCTGTCTTGTGAACAATTCTTAGGGAATATCCAAAACTGGACTTTTTACTGTTATTGAGTAAACAGCTAACGAAGACATAGGTGTGAGGCTCCAATGATTATCAACAGCAATACTCCATCAAGTCCTGTTAGGAGAGGGAGGCTCACCCTACACATTCAACACCAGTGTAGCTTTTGTATTAACAGTGTGTTCCAACTGAGTAGCTTTGAGAAAAAACTCACCACGGATTGGGACCACGCAGGAACATTTTCATCACATGGTTATATTTTCTTCCAAGCCCAGGAGCAAACTGCCTTACAGAATAAATTTTCATTGAATATATTACAGTTAGATGCCTCAGTCTGTGAATGACCTAGATAATGAACTCATTGCACGCAAGCCAATTCCTTCCTCTTCCTCAGAGGTCCATGAGCGCTCACTGTGCCCAATAAATAATGTACAACCCAGCCATCATTATAAACTCCTGTTGCATGCAAAAAGGAGGAAAGAAACATGTCCAGTTTTTCCCTCAATTAGCTAGTGCAAAGCTGGCAGCATTAACTCCATTGATGCCATTGGGAATCCACTGACGTAAATCTTGGAAGCAACACCAGAAGCAAGTACCAGGCTCCTGTTCTGCTTAAATCTCACCAAAGACACAGGCAAACTTTTTTTTACAAGTAAGAAAGGAAGAAGACAACTTTCATATTGATGTTATTAAAAATTGATACCAGAAAGAAGTGAGGTATGGAAAACACCATCTGTGTTCCAGTTTATGTGTGAGGGAAGGATAAGATTTAAAGCACTTAAAATTTAAAAGAATTAAAAGGTATGAGATAGAAGAAAACATGCAGTAAATCAATCCCCTAATTCCACTACTTAGAACTGTATTTCTCCTGTGCTCATCAATCCTGGGGAAAAGTCCAACAAACTATATGGCTTTGTTTACTGAGGAAAATAAACACAGGACAAAGCAGGAATTCGAACAGGATAAGCTAGTCTTTCATTAGCAACTCTTGATTTAGACAACCTTCGTTATTCTGAAGGAACAAAGCTCAGAATTGAATACATTTAGCATGGGATGAGCACACTGACCAGTCTAGGTAGAAAGAATCCCTCTAGGAACTAACTCGCACACCATCAAACCAGCTCCAACACTATCAGAGACAGCACTGATTTGCAACTATTTTGTCAGAGAAAAGCACTTCAGAGCACAGACATCCCATGCTGATTTTTACTGTCATAGCAAAACCATCACCCTCTTTCCTATTCCAACCATGGAGCCACCTCCAGCAATCTGACACAACCCTAAATGATCTTCCTGACAGTGCATGTCTCTCTCTGACTCACATCCACAGCACTCGGCATAGTTACGACTGGTCCCTGCTTGAACCTACTACAGCATCTATAAAACTGTGAATGATGACAAATATTTTCTATCCAAAAACAGTAAGAGGATTCCCAAACTAAGACCCCGTTGCTATCATTGGTGGTTTAAGATACTAAAGCAAGTTGAGATGTATATGAAGACTTATTAATTTATAAGTGATGTCTTGCTTATGTGACAGAGGAAAATTAAATTTACTCAAGAGAAAAAACACAAAAGACAGTGCTACACAGAAATGAAGACTAATGACAAAGAACTAAGAAAAACAAGAAACAAGCAAAGGCAAAACAGAAACCACAGAGCAGGCCAGAGAGAGAGGGCTAGAAACCAGAGGTGCTGCAAGGAGGTATGAGCTGCCGTTTTAGCCCAAATGAGACTAGCTGACAAGCCAAAAGTCTGTCTCAGAGGATGGTTAGCATAGAAAACACGAAACAAAGGAAGGAAAAACACCTCAGTGTTAGATATGGAACTACCACCACAAACCTCTCCTCAGCCTCTACACGCACATTGTCAGACACATCTGTCACTGTAATTTTTACTATTAGGTGTGATGTCTTGGGACAGCATAGCCCCTTTCTCACATCCTCTCCCTCACTCGCCTCCATCTGAGAGATTACAGGGTTCTACTGATCTGTAAAGTGATTTCATACCGTAAATGATTTTGTCTTTTTTTTTAAACATAGAGCAGACATGCAATATTCATACAGCAAATCACACATTTAGAAATGTGACTTGCATGGACGTATTTTCCTTCTCTCTTCTTGGCAGAAATAGCTGTATTGCAATAAAAGGTTAGAAAAAAAATAAAAAAGAACTGTCAATAAGGTCTAAACAGCATCCTCGTGTTGGTTAAAAAACAGAATAATCTATCTTCCATCTCACAAACGGAAGTCAGCTACCAAAGCCCGACTTGTGTCTCTGCTCCAATACTCCATCTCCTGCCTTTTCCACAGAAAGAACTCTCCTGGAAGGAGCCTGGAGAACTGCCACTGTGTCACTGACACAAATACAATAAACTCACTCACGAAACTCAATACTTATGAAACTGGGCAGGTGAACACCAAGAAAAACTCCTTATGTAATGTCATCTACAGATTCACACTCCCTCCCTCCTCCCCTGCCAACATTTTTTTGCATTGGCAAAGTTCCTGGGAAAACACAGTCACAGCAGCTGGCTCTTCCTGCAGTGCGAGCTGTGCTGACCCAAAGGGCAGGTCCACACTGTATGATGGAGCACAGCAATTCCCATCCAGAGACGTGGAGGGCCAGCAGATAAGCAGAAATCTTATCCCCAACACCCCGAGGCTGTGCAGCCCATGACTGCCACCCTTTCCAGGCTGGGCTTCATTGCTTTGCAAGGTGGCACCCAGAGGAGAGAACTCTGGATTTGACATCCATCTGACAGGCATTCCCTCTCTATCTCGAGGGCTGTGTCCCTTCATCAGGACACAGATCACTCCAGGGCTAGAGAGCACACGGCTTTCTGAAGATGCAGTGGGTCCCACGAGGAAGACAGCAGCCCAAAACAAGCTGGCAGTGGCCAGAGAAACTCTTCTGCCTGCAACCTGCCCCCTGACCCACACTGGAGGAGCCCCAGGAAAGAACAGAGCAGGGAGCAGGACCATCAGCCGGTCAGACTGCTCTGGCAGCTGTGGGATAGATCTGGCCATCGATTAGATGCCTCTGGTCTAGCACAAGGACACAAGAGATCACAAGATCAGGGCAGCGAAAAAGCAATTTTTTCCATCACCTTGGGCCCAGGACAGATACTGAATATCAAAAGCACAAGAACTGCTGAGGAATGCTTGCTCCTGCACAGCGTTGCTCTAACACAACAAAATCTGGCTTACATCTGTTCATGGTGCTGGCTTCCAAAATAAAGCAGGATGGTTTCCTCTGCAATTGACCTCCCTAAGTGATGAGAACAGCTCACAATGTCCATGCATGAAAAAATATTACTGGCATTGCAGAAATTTAAGTCATTTGTCTGGCTTACCCTAAGTGGCCTAACAACATTAATTGGACGCTTCAGGATGCACTTTGTTTTAGATATACATCAGTTAGCTTTAATACAATTACTATGAAGCAGGTCTTTACCTCTCAACCAGCCAGAGATCTTGTACCAGCACAGGGGCATGGCTCGGGAGAGGAACAACCACCTGGTGAGCTCCACCAGGACACAGTGCCAGGTTAGTTATCCAGGACTCCAGCTGGGATCACTGCACAGCCCCACAAATAACACAGGAGTGGAACAAGCAATCACAGCAAAGATTGCTCATTGTCTCAAGAACAAATTACGTTTGCAGCATGGTCTTACATATTAACTGCATGCCCAAATAGGATGAGGTCTAGGAGGCAAGAAGGTGCGATGGCTGATCCAGAATCCTTTAGAAAATCTGCCAGTAACTAATTTCACATGGTAACTCTGCTGTTCATCTTTTTCTCCATGGTTACACAAAAGGTCCCCGATTTCCCAATTGTATTAGCAAAGCACAATAGCTACAATCCAGCCTAAAACATCAAAGGAGGTTTGATAGTTTGAGAAGAAAGGGTAGGAGTCTTATTCACTTCAGTAAGGGATATGTTTTTCATATTGAATTACCCTGTAAATCAGTAGACTTTCTAATGGCATTTCAATAGCTAAAATGGCCCCCTTGACAATCCGTTCTGCAGAGTTTATTGCCTATAAGCTCAAAATGGCCAGAAACCAAACCATTACTCAGTAAATACTTCAAACAGAAAGCTTCTGACAGCCTGGATGAAATATACTTCACTGAAAGACCTGTGAAAAAAGCTAAGTATAAACCATGAACAGAGTGAGGTGAGGCCTGTGGGGCACAGGGCTGGGGACAGAGCTTCCTGGGGTGCTGGGCTCACTCGTGCTGTGGTCACCCTGCTGCCCCCTCCTCCTCTTCCACACACAGCCTCTCTGAAAAGAGAACCCCAGGGCTGGGGGTGCACGTATACAAATACCCTCTCGTGAGCTTCTACCGTGACCAAGGTTGCTACGGGAACGTGGGCATCAGCCTTTGGCTGCCTCTTCTCCCTCTCCCTGGGGCTTGCAGGTAACTCAGCAGCAACACCAGCAGCAGAAACATAAAGGTATCCCTGGCACCAAAGTCAAGCCTCCCACCCCAGCAGACCACATCAACAACTGGTGATGTGGATCAGACCACCACACTAAAGACCACCTCATTGCAACCCCGTGTCCCATCCCACATGGGCAGGGACACCTTCCACTATCTCAGGTTGCTCAAAACCCCATCCAGCCTGGTCTTGAACACTTCTAAGGATGGGGCAGCCACAGCTTCTCTGGGCAACCTGTGTCAGTTTTACCACCCTTGTTATAAAAATCTTCTTCCTTATATCCAATCTAAACCTCTCCTCTTCCCGTTTGAAGCCACTACCCTTTCTCCTGTCACTTCATGCCTTTGTCAAAAGTTCCTCTCCAGGTCTCTTGCAGACCCTTTAGGTACTGGGAGGTGCTCTAAGTTTTCTCTGAAGCCTTTTCTTTTCCAAGCTGAAAAATCGCAACCTTCTCAGCCTGCCCTCCTAGCAGAGGTGCTCCAACCCTACATGGCCTCCTCTGGACTTGCTCCAACAGGTCCATGTCCTTCTTTTATTGGGGGCCCCAGAGATGGATGCAGTACTCCAGTACATTGTCCCTCACATGCCAGATTCACCTTGAGGTGACTGGCACTGCTCCCAGTGGGAAGAGCACCCAAAGGCTGCCCATCACCCATAAGACCACTTCCCTCCAAGTCACTGCAGCACATGACAGCCTGGACTCTGTCCTGGCCTATCCTGCACTCCCAGGACTCTGGCTCTGCCCCAAGCACAGAATTTCCCCCCTCAGCCAGTCCCAGATGAATGCAATGATCACAAGCATCTTTGAAGGGGATGGAAACACTGCAACTACACTGCCTGTACAGTTGCCCCAAACTTTTGTGCCCACCAAGCCATTAAGGCAGAAGGACTGGGTACCTGGCACAGGTGTTGGGTTGAGCTTTTGACTCAGTGGATACTCACAGCTGGGGAAAGTGATGTGGTGATCTTTGCACAGCCTATCCCATCCAAACTGCACTGAGTGAAGCGTGCTCCTCTCCCACACACCTCTCCAGCATTCCAGAGCCCTTCCCAACTCCAAGAGCATCAAAGCAACAGCTCTCAAGACACAGCTGTGGAAAACCAAACTAAGGAACTCATTAGAGAGCCATTACCACAGTAAGACCAGGCACACAGGTGCAGGAAGGGCACACAAACGTGCATCTTGCTGCACCTACTTCCAAGACAAGGCATGAATTTTAGTCCCACAGACCCCTATTGGCTCCAACCACTGGAAACTGTCTCTTCTCATGATTTGACCAAATCTTTCCAACCTAACACACTCTCAAGCAAAAAGCATATGTTCTCCAAGGATGTTCACAGTTGCCAGGCAGGCCATTCACTGGGGAGTTGTTTGTGGAGGAGCAAGAAACAGCTCAACTTCTGATGCTGAAACTGGGCAGTAAATGTGCAGCTCTTCATGACAGTCAGTTCTAGATGCCATTATCTGCCTTGATCAGTATAACTGTTATTAGCATCACACACCCATGGATTATTTAATACCTGACAAATACCAGCAATTTTTCTTTTAGTTGTTACAGCCTTTGTTTTAGGCTGCAGGGCACTCTCAGGCAGCCATAGTGCAGGGAACTCTGCTGGCATTTTGAAGGGTCTGTTTGTTGGGCCAAAGGACAACTGTATGCTAAAGGAGAGAAAGAAAAGTTGACATTTTAATAGCTTTAAAACTCATATTCTGCTGTGGGTGTTTCTCTCCACTAGTCCCATTCAACACAGTAACTGCATTTCAGTTACAGAAACAACTTAAAACTTAGCAAGAAATAGAGAAGGATCTTATTTTACTCAAGTCTAGTTTGCAATTAATGTGCAGTGTGACCTTCACACAAATCAGAGATCTGCACTACACACACAACACACTGTTGTGTGAATGGAAATAGAAATCATATGGACAGGTTACCATTGCTTTTTATCTCAGCCTGCTCCTGCCCTGTGGAATGAGACATCATTTATTCCCAGATCTACAAGCTGCAGTCCATCTCTACAGGTAGGCATGGGCTGCTGCAGACACAAAGTACTGCACCACAAAATCCTCTGTCAAGAGCTATAAAGTATTTTGGCTTCCTGAAGCAAGATTTGCTCACCTGAAGAACAATCTGCAGCCAAGCAGTAGTCAAAACAAGCAGCAACTATATCATATTTGACCTGCAGCACCCTGGCTCTCAGCCACGGTCATGATGCTCTGGAGAAGTTGCCTGCTCTTTTAACTCTTCAACTTAATGTTCAGCAAATACAATTATATATAAACACGGGTAAAATGCAATCCTTTTTGCCTTCTGGAAGAAAAAAAAAATCACAGGGGAGGGTACAGGCTAAAGGGCTCAAGTGAAAGAATGCATGAGAATTATTTGTCCTAATCTCTTCCTGCACACATGAGCAAATGGTAACAAACTCATCAGGAAGTTGCAATGGGCTCATTAATCTTACAGCCTGTTATGTGATTTCCTTCAGTGTACTCTGATGATGTGCTACTTCCAAATCAAGGTTTAATTTTAAGTCCTTGTTAAAGTCCTAGAAATTATGACATCTCTGCCCAGGGAGACTAAAAATTTTTACAATTGTGACTAAATAATTCCCTAGTAACAATGACATTCAGAATCTCTAAACAGTGTTTCCCCAAGGTTAAAAATTACTTCAGCTACTACATAACACTCACAGGAGTAATCCTATGTATTGTAAACATCTCCCCTTTCAGCTACACTCAGGACTCAAACTTATTTATGTTGTTTCACTGCTTCCTATACTGTACTCAGAGAGAGTTAAAGAGGATATAATACCTTCTAAAGATGCATTTACATGCTGAGTAAAAAGACCTTAGCACATGCTAGTCCAAAATTAAATGCTTTAAGAAGGCAAGTTTCAACCCTGATGTAAATCACAGCATAACAGCTTTCGGAGAGCAGCCAGCTCAATTCTCTCCTGCCCTGCACCTGGTCATGTGCACCTGTGGAAAATGCTACCATTCAGGTTTGCACAACTTCACACCCACACAGGCAAATGCCTACCAGGGAGAACATGGCACAGGAGAGATGGCTCTCAGTTTGGACTACATTAAAGCACGCTGAGGACAAAGTGGCATTTATTTGACAATATTAATAAAAACTACTGTGCTGCAACTTGAAAAGTAAATATAAGAAAGGGGAAACAGGGAGAAGAATCTTGAAGTTAAAAAGCTCTTACAGATTTGATCTGGGAAAAATCAATCAAATACGTTTAACAACTAATATGCAAATTAGAAAATATCCAAACCGTGCTGATGTGTTTACCAGAAAGATTTCAGAAAACAAACAAAATGGTTGGAAGAAAATGGATGAGTTTTGAGGAATCTCTGAAACACGGATTTTAATGCACAGCATGAACAGAGAACTCTGTCCCAGACCCAGTGGGATGACTCAGGTGGATAAGCATTACTGATGAGACAGCTCATGTCCATACACTTACTCATCTGCGTGTTTGGGGTCATAATTGCAGTGATGTACCTGCAAGTCATCTGGGAAGCATCAACACACACCAACTGCTCCTCTTTGCCTCTCACTGACACTTCTACAGTTCTCACAAGAGGTGGTGACCAATGTTACAACTCCTCACTTTTTTTTTTATTATAAAATACATGTTTATAAACAGAGCACCATGAGCCCAAGAGCTGATGCCAAAACTCTCATGCCAGAAGGTAACCTGAGGGACTGGCACAGGTAATCCCAGGCAGCTCAGCCCTCCGGAGGAGAGCCCAGGGAGCAGAGGCAGCAAACTGCCTGCCCTGTTTGGCTGTTACCAATCATTTGCAGCTGACCAATATACTGTTGTCCTTGTCTCTGAGAAGTAAACATAACAGTTCTCGTTCAAATCAAAATTAAAAATCATGCACAGCCAAGTATAAACCAGGTGAAACTTTGAGGATTCATCAAGTTTCCCCTCACTCTGTTCACTCCTTCCTTGCGTATTTGTGCTTTTGTTTCAGGATGGAAAAAGGGCAGAAATTAAGGATTTCAGAGTGTAGGTGTTGCAAATCATCTGCATTTCCTTGTGGTGGTTTGTATTGTTCACAGACCTCAGGTTAATGAAACCAGCATTTCCTATCCTTCTGATTACACAAACTCTCGTGACAGCCTCGCTGGATTTATCAAGACATATTAAATTATCAGGGCAAGATGCTGTTCCCTGTCATCATGTGATCCTGGTTGCACGCTATGCGAGATGCTAACAAAGCAAATCAGAAGGGAGGGGAGAAGACAAAGGGAACAGAAGACAACACTTGCTCACTCCCCACTACATGCACACCAGCTGTAATTTTCAGACATTAACTGGAAAGGAGAGCAACAGCTCTTATCCTCTGTCTACGTGCCCACATACAATATCAGTTGAGATCAGTCTAATTAAAAAACTCGCCGATTTCCCACCCGTGAGGTGGACTTAGCTCACAGGGACAGGAGTTCATGAAACACACATCTATTCAGCAAGGACTGGAAACTTTTCCCTCACCAAAACATCAGCACTGCAGGATGGATGAAATGAGAGAAACAGCACATGAAATTAAAAAAACCTACATGCATCCACACTGGAGCACTATTACCACAGATATTTTAGTAATGTAAATAAGGCCGCCACCTCTGCAGCAGAGCAGTCCAATCCCACATGTAGCCAGCCCCAGAGCAACCACAATTCCAGCATCCAAAGAGGATAGGACCTCTCTCAACAGTGAAGAGGAACACCCCCAGCAAATCAAACATGAAGAAAATCCCCAAAACCAGAGCTCACTATCCCAAGCTCACTCCTTCGCCTTGTCAGTGGCACAGGTAGCCTGGGAAGCTGGACATGCACCCACTGAGCAAACCCCCACGAACTCTGCTCTGGCTCAGGCTGTCAATACCTCTGCTAAGCCATTTGAGGTTGGCTGGGACCCTTCTATCCCACATAAAATCGCATTAGTGACTGCCTGACAGAGAAGAGACCACCTTCAGTGCACGAACCTCAAGCCTACTCATAGGATACCTGAGTATTCCATAACAAAAAAAATAAAAAAGCAACAGCAATAGCAGTATACACCTAATAGCAATATATACCTATGAATCAATCTCTAATCACCCCACTAGTGAACCATCACATCTCAGCCACAGACACTGGCTGAGA
Source organism: Calyptomena viridis (assembly GCA_013390005.1). Lineage (NCBI taxonomy): Eukaryota > Metazoa > Chordata > Aves > Passeriformes > Eurylaimidae > Calyptomena > Calyptomena viridis. The sequence continues at coordinate 36,345 of WEIV01024554.1, forward strand.
GCAGAAAGCACCACCGTTCTCCCCAGAGCCAGGACAAGATGTACATCTGTTCCTTACACTGTCAACTCTCCTTTCTCCATGTCTGATTTTATTATGATACTTACCTGATCGCACACACTGAACTTTGTGGCCTCAAAAAGTTTCTACCTGTCTTTGCCCTCAAAACTCTCAACTCTTCTCCACCTTCTCTACACAGAATAAATGCCTTTTTTTCCCTTTTTTTTTAAACCTCAGATTCAAAACAGAAACCAATGTCTGTGTCAGTGGAATCACCTGCTCCTCCTTTACAGTACTGGAAGCAAAAGCAAAACTTTAGAGCCTGTACTGTTCCTCTCACTCGCCATCAGGACTAAAGCATTTATGCAGTTCTCTGGGCCAGATGCAAGGGACATGGACTTGGAAATAACCTAGAATCAGCTCTAAGTGAAACTGTCTTCACTCAGCACAACGGTGTACATAACAGACACAAGACTAGTCCTGCCATTCTATTAAGAAGTCAAAGAAATTCACATGCACCCATCAAACTACGGTGCAAGCATGTGTTGAGCTGAGCAGAAATACAACCTCAGGTACTAAGTCTCCAAGTCTGTCTCTGTGAGTTAAGCACAAGGAGGAAGGTACACCTTTGTGTGAGGTGAGGTGGACTTTAGACGTTAACTAGTACAAGTCTTGTGTTAGTCTAGAAAGAACAGAGACTTCACAACCCTCTGCTACAGCGTCCTGAACCTCAAGCTACAACAGCTGAGACTTTTTGTTCTTAGGGTCCCAAAAGGCATCAGCTGGAAGAGCAGCCTAAGCAAACCTAAAGCAGAAGGGCACAAAGAAACGCGTGAAGGAACACAGCTGTGTACATGCAGACACACAGGGCTGCGGCACAGGCATGCAAGGACAAGCTGGAGCTCTGCGAGTCCCCTTGGAGAGCCTTCATTGACGGGGAAAGGAGTCCGGCTCCAGCTTCTCCTGCAGACGACTACTCACCCAGCCCTCGAAGCTGTCGCTGGGGCCGGCGGAGCGCAGGAGGTCGTGGAAGTGCAAGGTGCAGTTGGCCACGAAGTCATCGTAGCCGATGGGGGTGTCGTGGAAGACGGAGAGCTCGATCTGATGGCCGTCGGTGATCGTGGCCGAAAACTCCTCGTTGTAGGTGGGTTTGTTGGTCTTCTGCTTGGTGGTGGTCTGCCCCACGCGCACCTGGTCCACGCTCACAGTGACATAGGGATCCAGGAGCTGGTAGCCCTTGCGGAAGAGCGAGTGCCGGAGGGACCAGCGGGTGGGCTGCAGCCCCACCGCCTCCCCGATGCGCACCTTCAGGTCTCCATTGAACTTCATGGCTCCGGACATGCCCGCCCCGCCGGGAGCCCGCAGGAGAGCCAGAGCCCCCTCCCGCCTCCAGGGAGAGGCAGCCAGGCTCCCGTGCCGGGCCGGTCCCAGCCCTGCCGCACCTCCTTAGGGGGCCGGGCGGCGGCACCGCGCCCGCCC
>WEIV01024555.1:2459-12957 GCA_013390005.1 Calyptomena viridis
CAAGTGAGAAAAGACAGATATATCAAGGACTAGACCCAAAAGCTTAGACTGAGAAGCTATGCAAGTAGTTTCTCCCCAAGAAAACTAATGGCTACTATAATTTGGGTATGTACTATCAATTGATTGCTGCCCTTTTAATAAATCCTAATCCACAACAGAGAAAGAATTCAAGAATACTCCCTCAAACAGCATTTGGAATTCACACATTGAATAATTTCATGGTTCCTGAGCAGTGAACTCACAGTCCATATATTCTAACAAGCTTGAACACTTTGACTTCAAATTGAAATTGAACACACAGGGAAAGCCCAATTCCTTATCTCCCCGAGAAATGCACTTAATGTTTTGGGGAGTAGATTTCTCTACATCAGTCCCAGTGATATGCCATCTTTTGTGGTTTAGACATTCTATTACTATCCTTAAATGAGGTCTAAGACAAGATTCAATTTTGCCTGGATAAACAGTGGTCCTGTTCTAGTCTACTTACCCCTAACCATAATCCTAACACTGGCTCTAGACTTTGCCTTGATACAGTGAAAGAATGAAATACAAGATTTTTCATGGATTAGTCCAACAATTATTGCATTAAACCTGTTTTTCAGACTCACGGTAATTCTTGAATTTGACTGAAATACACTCACATTTATTTTTACAAACCTCATAGTTTTGAATTCTTTTCTTGCTGAATATAGCACTTACATCATCCCCAGCTCCCACCTATGATGAGAGCTAAGGGCCCTTCAGTGGCTCCCAGGGAAATGACATTTCTTATTTTCTCCCAGTGTAATGTAATGGCAGCTGTCCTGCAGTAACTTAAGGCTTTCTCCTTTAAGCATTTCCATTCAAATTACATATATTTACTGAGCCCTATTTATTACACAAATGAGCCATTTATCTGAGACCCAATTCAATGGTTCCGGGAAAAATCATGCAGTATTTAAGTTACATAACTAACTCCTAATCTTAAAAAGATTAGAAGAAACTCTAATAACCTCTATCTTCCTGCCCACAACCACTAGTTCTAGTCATCACTGTTGTACACATGCCAACACAACGAGCTGTTGAACTCCAGCAACAGCAACTACCCCAGGAATGGGCAGAAACCCTACAGAAAGAATTGCAATGAACACTTGTTCATTTAAAAAAAAATGTATTTTGGGAAAATGTTTCTAGTGTTACTCTGTTTTCACACCGTGCTAGCTAGCCATTCACACACTAAACAAAACTTCAGGCTAAGCCAAGACTGAAAAATAGCACAAGGTAAAATGAAGGGGTACTTCTGACTTACTCAGCAGCTAAATTAGTGGATTTTCTCCTAAATCTCAGAGAGGAGTTCCTCTTTCGTAGCACTCTTACTCACCTTACAGATTACTTTGCTAAACCTTTACATTAAAGCTATTCCTAACCCCAGTTTAGGCTAAAATGGCTTTGATAGCACTTAAAAAGTAGAGATGATAATAACTTTGATGATTCTTACATGTCTCCATGACAGTGGTGAAGGGAAAGCTGTCTGAATCCAATGCTGATTAGTTTTGTTCACTGTCCATTACAGGCATTGTCTGAAAGAAGACAAGCCACGTTCTCTATTTATTAGAAGAATATCTACAGGTAAATGTTTATTAAGTTATTTCCACTTTAAGATGCCTGGCAACAGAAATTCTATAGTAATATTTTGCATTCAGCAGGCCAGCAAGCATGGCACTGACATTTGCTGTCAAAAATAGTGCAAAACAAAGGAACACAGCTAGAATCTTTCAAAGTGCCAATGTTTGAAATTTATTGCCTGGCTTTGGAAAGAAAATAATGAAACTTTACAGTTCCCTTGGCTTTTTCTCTCTTGCCCTTCTGAGTTTATTCACATATGTACATTATGTTAATTTGACTCAAAGAACATGTATTATTATTAATAATAGCAATTCAATATAAATTAAAGTTAAATTAATTATGACTAATTAACTTTGACGCTTATGTACACAGTGAGAACTGGAGCATTGATTTCTGGTTCGTAGCTTTTAATTTTCTCCTTTAAAGTTGCATGCTACTTTCTTTTGTTTGCTGGTTTTGGTTTTTTTAATCCTGTTCTTGGCAGTTACATGTTTGGAAACTATTGTCACAGGAATCTATATTATTAAAAATAATAAAATACTATAAAATACTATAAATGTGCTTGTACAATAAGATTTCTATGTGCTTATATTTACTGCATTTCACAGGTTTTTGGAGTATTAAGTAATCTTAGATTCACTCTCCCCATTCTTTACTTATTTGCTTTATTTTGAAATGTTTCTAGTGTTACTCTGTTTTCACACCATGCTAGCTAGCCATTCACACACTAAACAAAACTTCAGGCTAAGCCAAGACTGAAAAATAGCACAAGGTAAAATGAAGGGGTACTTCTGACTTACTCAGCAGCTAAATTAGTGGATTTTCTCCTAAATCTCAGAGAGGNCTTTCTTTTGTTTGCTGGTTTTGGTTTTTTTAATCCTGTTCTCGGCAGTTACATGTTTGGAGACTATTGTCACAGGAATCTATATTATTAAAAATAATAAAATACTATAAAATACTATAAATGTGCTTGTACAATAAGATTTCTATGTGCTTATATTTACTGCATTTCACAGGTTTTTGGAGTATTAAGTAATCTTAGATTCACTCTCCCCATTCTTTACTTATTTGCTTTATTTTGTATAATGCATAAATCATGGTATGATAACATGCCACAAAATATTATCAAAAACATTTACAGAACGTAATTATGATATAATGCTAATTGTGATATAGTCTTGACATTATTTATTTCTGTTTTCTACTAGTGAAACATAACTGACAAAGTTTCCCAGTCAACTTAATCCATCTATTAGTTTTGTGTCACTCTCTGTATTCACTAGAAAATAAAACTCATGCTATTATGAAAGAATAAGGAAAGCAGAGACAAAGCTGATCTATATCACTGTTTCCACTGTAAGCAATATATAATTTAGTGCCTTTAGCACCAAGAAATTTGCATTTTTAAAATAATTAATTAGTTCAAGCATGTGTAGAATGTGTATTTGCCACTGTGTTCTATTAGTCTGACATATGAAAGTATAGTCTTGCCTTAAATTAATAAATTGCTCAATTAATGCTGAGTCAATAGCACTTTAGGACATCCAGTGTGGGTTTTTTTAAGATTTACTATACCTATTAGCTTTTTCTTAGTAAATACTCCTTGTAGGAGTATTTACTTTTCATACTTTACTATACACTTTTCATACTTAAGCACTTTCCATACCATCATTTTCCCTAGACACATTTTCAGTGCTTTTGTGTGATGTTAATAAAAGCTGAAACACTGGTTTTCAGAAATCATATGGTTGGCACAACCTATAAAGATGTTGATTCCAAGTGACAGTCAACATATCACAGGACAAAACCATGTTTATAGAATAAACAGAGAAGAATTTATGACAACAAAGTCTTTGTAGGAAGTGTCTGCACTTGACTAAAAGCTATTGCCTAGCTTTTACTGGATTCAGTCAAGTCAGATAGAGCTAGATATTAAATCACAGTTTTAGTAGCAGCAAACCTGCTAAAATCTTATGATAGAACCAGTTACCACCTCTTTTGGAATTTTTAATAATAGTGAAGACATTTTCCAAATATAACTGCAACTACAATTGTGTTTCTCTTAAGTTAAAGTCTAAAGACAAGCCATGAAAAGACCAGAGAAACACATTCCAATACATTTGACAGGAAAAATTTAAATTATCACAGTAACAATTAAATGACTTACACAACAAGAAAGTTATTTTTTAACAGTAAATGACATTTGTTGAGATTTTACTACTTTTACTTTTCTGAGCAAATTCATTAGAAGAATGGCCACAACCTTAGATTTCGTGTTTTAGTATTTCTACAGAACTTACCCAAGGCTCCACACGGAATTTGATCTCCAGGAAGGCAGAGCAGTTTCCTTTTCAACTCTGAGGAGGAACATTGATAGTAAGATAAAGACCACGGATTCAAATTCAACCTCTTTCCCAGGCTGCTAAGAAAAATCCCATTGTATTATAATAGGTAACCTGAGCAGCATTGCTCTGAGTTTAAAGAAATGTGTGACACAGTTTAAAAATTGGTATATCAGAAAATTGGTGAATATTGGGCCCATGCCAGTGATGTCTGCAAGCTTTAATTGCTTAGTTACAGCATCTTTCAACAGCCAGGTTTTAGCCTGTACTGTCTTGGCTATATATTATTTCTGGCAGCTATCTAGCTTTTATTTCTAGGAAAAAGATGTAGGAACAGCTTCAGTATCTGATTTATATTTAACTAGCAATCAAGTGAGCCAGGCACAAAATGAAGACTTGATCTACTTTAGCAACTGTTCCACATCAAGAGTTATAATCTCCTTCATTTGTTGAACAAGATGGGTGTACAATATGAATCTGTATGTCCTGAACTGAAACCACGTCAGGCCCAAAATGTTGATTTTGGTCCTGAAGTGCTTCTGTATGACTTTATTCTGTGTACTACCCACAATAAAGAAATAAGGCAAAGCACTGTATTGCAGCACTTCTAATTTTTAAAGTTGGTTTTTTGGTTACATGCAACTATTTTTGAAGTTTAGCTGTTTGGATAATCCCAATAATAATCCCAGTTACCTCCATTTTCTGTATGGAGGATTCCTTTGTTTCTGGTGGAGGAGACAGGGAAGTCAAAGTATTATGAGGCTTTGTGAGAAATGGCTCCGTAATTGTTTGTCTGAAATTTTTCAGGGAATTCTCAAAGGGGAGCTTGTGTCAATCCTCTGAAAAGGCACCTAAAACTTGCCAAAACTGTAAAGCTTCAGATGTTTGTGAGGAGCTGGGTGAAAGTATTAGCTCATATTATCAAGGATATTAAGAGACAGTAACTTGTTTCTCAGTTCAGTAATACCTTCAATGACTATAAATTTAATATTGCCTTAGAACCAAATTAGTTTCACTTCTTTCTTGAACTGTTCAACTGTCCAAGCATTGCTCTCTTCATTCATGCACACATTTAAATATCCAGATTTTAGAGCATTCAACTGCTGCCTATGTTTTCAAGGAAATTAAACTCACCCCTCACCAAAGACAACTTTGAGGTAAATATTCAAGGGTATCATTATATTGTTACTTAGAATAAGGATTTAATCCTATCAGGAGCAAAACTTCCAGCCAACTGAATGAATTAAAATACAGTCAGCAAGGTTTTGAAATGACAGGCTAAGTAGCTCCTGTCCATCCCTTGCTGACTGATATTTCCTAGCAAAGCCTGTGCTGAGTGAGATTTGTGCATCCCCAGGAAATCAAAGCTCAGTGTACGGTGCAGCAGGTGAGATGCTTTCCCATCCATGGATTCCTGCCACCCAAGCACATCTCCACAGAGCCTTCAACCATGGAGTGACTTCCAGATGGAGTGGAGGTTTCCCAGATAATGCAATAACTTTTCTGCTTAATAATAAAGTAATATGTAGGTGAAAGCTCATCTTTTTCCCCAAGCCTCCGTATATGTTTCATTGCTCTTTAGAGAGTGAAGCCATCATTTTTATGACTCAAACCCAACAGAGATATTTCATAACAGTGTGAAGCTCATGACATCAACAATCTTCACTTTTTCTGCCCTTAAATACTGTTATTTTGCCTGCATTTGTGTAATGGCTATTTTAATTTTTAAATTGTGTAAGTTCAACTAGTATTATGAAAATAAATCTTTACTTTTACAATGCATATTTCTTTTCTTTTTCTTTTTTAGATTTTTGATACATTTCTTCTTGAGAAATCAAATAAAAAATTAAGAAATTCCCACAAAAAAGATTCTAATATACCCAATTTCTAACAAAATAAGCAAAAGGGATTTCTTCATGTGTAGTTTTCCGCCTAGATTTTCCTATCTTTTTAACTGTCATTATAAAATAAATGAAATGAAAGCAACAAGGAAAAATAACTATTTTCTTTCTCTGATAGCTTGCATGAATTCATCCTGCCAGACTTTGTAATTCATAATACTGGATTTAATTTCTATGATTTTCTTTCTCTCTGTTGCTATGCTACAGATACACAAAAATGAGCAAATATTAAACTAAAATCAAACAAAAGATTCAAGAGCAGGACTTCAACATCTCAAAATGAATTTTAATGCTGGCAATCCTCTAGGTTGTACCTGGCACAGTTGATCCATTTCACAGTACCTGAAAGCTTTTTAAGTCTATTGAATGTTTGCAGTTTTATTTATGCAAATATTCAGGCATGAAAATTTTTAGCATCAGCTCAAATTCTCTGTTGCGTTTTCCCTAGTAAAGATCAAGAGCAAAGGGTATCTCTGTTATGGCCCCTGGGGTTTGGAGTAGTGATTCTCAAAATATAACTGATAGCATTGATCAATCAAAAAATAAATTAATAATAAAGTTTAAAGTTTACAATACTTAAAAGGAGCTGAAACAAAGATTTTGAGGGGTTTTTTCTGCACTTTTTTTTTTTTTTTTTTTGCTTATGTGGCTTTAGAACATGGTTTTCTGGAAAATTGATACATCAAATATATTTTTAGACTTAATCACAAAACTTTACACACAGACTAATTTCAAACTTAATAGAAACTTCAAAAATATTTAAAAATAATGAAAATTCTGTAATTTAGGCACATATTTTAAACGATATATTGGCTTAAGAGAGGTAGTACCATGTATTTTTTAACTATTATAGCTAGCGGCAAAACTAACTTTTTATTAACTATTTCACAAGCAAAACAGGCTCTAACTTAGAATATTAAGAATTCACTACTACTAAAATCAGAGCTTAAGAGTTTAAGAGTACGAAGTTTGATAGATATTACAGACACCTTCTCCCCCCACCCCTCCCTTTTAAGATCTTTCTCCTTCCCTCAGCAGCCCAGGAAGACAAGGTGGGGGGTTATGGTCAGAGGCTGTTCCTGCCACCGAAAAGAGAGAGAGAAGTCCAACCCTCTGCTTTTCCCATGGGGCTTTTCTTTCTGAAAACAGTCTGTTACAAAACTGCTTCGTGGATTGCACTGATAGCAGATTTTTCAGGTATTGTTGTCACGTCAGTCACTTTCCCATAGGTGCAGTCATTCAGGTGCTGTTTGGCTGCTTCAGTGTGGGTTCTCATGGGCCACTGGTTCTCCCAAGAAATGCTGCTCTGCTGCTCCAGTGTGGGTCTCTTCTTCCCATGGCCTACAGGACTCCATCAGGCCCCCTGTTCCAGACATGGACATCAAACATCCTACAGGATCACAGCCTCTCTTTTCCAGCACTTATCTGCTCCAGCATGGAGTTTTCCAGTCTCCCACTTGTTGCAGGCGAATCGTTCCTCCCTATGGTCCCCCACAGGTTGCTGGGGCCCTATTCCAGTGTTTAAGGCATCTTCTCTTTCTCCTTCTCTCCGACCTCGGGGTTAATCAAACTTCTCACTCTCTTCTCCCTTAAGCGGCCATGATGTTCTGCCTTGCCTTTTTTTCTTTTCCTTCTTAAATCTGTTATCACAGAGGTGTTACCAGCTGACCTTGGCTTGCTTGGAGCTAAGAAATTTCCAGCAGCTTCTTAAAGAAGCCTCTCTCATAGCCCCCCCAGCTAATAAAAAACTCTGTCTACTTAAAACCACAACAATCATTGATCCAGCATTCCAATTAGCTCTCTAGGTAAGGTAATCCTTTCATTGCAATCAGTTCTCGAGGTGGATAATCCTGTAACATCAGGACAAGTTTGGACTGTCTCAGCTTGGTGCCCATTTTCATCTCTGTCAACAGCTGCAGCCAACCCACTGTTCCTGCAGCAAACAGTCCTGGGAGCTATTGGTGATTGTACAGATCTCAACAGACAGTGCTGCTGCACATTTGCAAACAACTGTTACATGTGATTAGTGTCAAACCAACCTACTAAAGCAAGATATTCGGACAGGAAGATCTAAGGCAGGAGGATTATAGTGCCATTGGAAACTACTTATTCCTCTTTAAAGGCAGTACTGACTTTGGCAAAATAACATTTTGACTTTTATCTTACTATGAAGTGAAAGTGGGTTCGGAAGGAGAAATTACAAATGCCACACAGCTATTCAATATTTCTGAACACGGAGGTAAATGTAAGTAGATCTGTAAAATCAAAGAATGTTGGTAAAGTAAATGCTGCTATGCTCACATTTTCACACTGGTACATGACTTCACATTTATCATAAGATAAATGAAGGAAAATAAACTCCAGTATATATAATTTGAGAACATTATGCTGTAATCGTGATGTTTTCTAAATCTTTTTCAGATGCATCACCTAGTTTAAAGTTGACATTTTCAAAAACTCCTTTTTCATTATGTTCAAAACACTATCATTTACAGGAAAGGCCCTAAAAAAGCTGACCTAAAAGAAAACTCCATAATATGTTAGCTACATTAGGCTTAATATCAATATACTAAAAAGTGAAAGGAAAGCACCTGTAGGCATTTTATTTTAAAGACATCATTTAAGCTTGGATTCAAAAGCTGTGCTTACAGTCTGAACTTTCACTCCTAAAATGATTTTTGAGTTTGGTATAAAATATCAGGGTAGTAGGCTTGAATCCCTAGTAATATAGCTCTACACGTAGGTCTAGATAGAACCATAATTAGGATGCCTTAGGCAAAGGAGAAATTGAAAGTCATAGCACACCTCACCAGAGAACAGGTTTCCACTTACCCACAGTTATTCCAAACTGTTGTCTTATTTTACTCCTCACCCCTTTCCTCCCCCTCCAGAAGAATTCCTCTTTTGTTGCTTTGCATGGAGATGAAGTCTGGCGTGTCACTTTCTGTCATCTGTCTAGCTCTGTCCTCTTGCTCTCCACTTATGGAAAGAGGTGAAATAAGCCCATATACTGCTTTTTTTTCTCCATGCATTCTGAACCAGTCTGAGCCTGCAAATAGAATGATCTTTGTTTGAGGAATGGTATTACTGAGCACAGTGACTGCTAATGTTGGTCTTCAGCATTTTCTGTGTCTGATCACATGAATGCCTGTATCCTGCTATCAGTCAGTATTACTTTTTCCTTAAACATTAAATATTTGTTAGCTGAATGTTACTTGCCTCCTCAGCAGCATAATATCATTTTCAACATTTACTATGATATCAACTTTCTAGTTGTCCCAAGGTAATGCATTTAAGGAAAATAAACATTGCAGTTATTAAACTATGGGGTTTACATCATAATAATTCAGCAAAATCCCCTGAATTTAACTAACAGTGTGGCTGTGCCGCAAGCAGAAAAAAATCTGTAGCGAGACATCAAATTGGTTTCAGGAAAATAGCTGAAGAGCCCATGCCAAAGAATGCTGCTGCTGCTGCATTGTGTTTGCATTTCTGTGATGGGATTTACATAACTCAACATGACATTATATTGGCTGAGACACAAATCTAGTCTTTAATCCAACAAGACGCACAGAGCTTGCTGTGTTGTGTCACCAAGATCCCCTCTGCCAGGCAGCTGCATCTTGCCCCACCAAAGACAATCTTCACGCATATTTACCCATTTAATTCCTTCTGCAAGTTCCCCACCGCCCACAAAGTTACAGTACACTGAGAGAAAAGGCTCTCCTTGCACACAAGTTATTTGCCATTGATACATAAGTGTGGAAAGGGCAATTGCAATTCTGTTTACTCAGTGAATAAAAATACGTCTTCCCTCTACTGGATCACCATTGCCACTTTAATCTTTCTGCTTTCTTTCATTCCCCTCATATTTACTGGCACTCACTGGGTTTTTAGCAAGAACACAGAATCTCAATCTGTCCATTAAGCACATCCTCAATGATCTTCTGCAAATGGGCACTGTAGACAGGGTTCCAGTTCTGTAAGCTGTGGAATAATTTTGAGAGAAAATACTTGATATTTACTTAAACTACTCAAATTTTGCCTAAATCTTCACAGTTACTACTGCAACCCTCCCTTTGTTCCTTGACAAAAAATACAACTGCAGTCTCCCTGAGGAAAGGCAGACACAGAAATTTGTATCTAAGCTTATGAGTGCTATGAGTAGCAATATCAATAATACCACCAGGCCAGTCAGTGTCAGTTTAGAAGCAACATAACAGCAAAATAAAATTGTAGTACTTTAGTATTTAATCCTAAATCCATGTTTACATTCAGGTGTTGACTTTTATACTCACAGTTATCATCTAAAATGACATTATAGAGATGTACCCTCTGACTCTGGATACATGAAATACTTATGAACTGTCCATAAGTTCAACAAGTTACCTTGACTTAAAATGCTTAAAGGCAGTTAATTCTCAGTTCTCCCACTGGAGTTTTAAAAAAAATAATCCTTCATTTTGTCCGATAATATAAGCTCTCATCACTCCACTCCATACTCATATTTTTGTGAATGTTGCTACTTTTGGGGGGTTTTTTATATGACTATTCTTTACAGTATAAAAAGTTAGTTTATTTTCATGCTTTTGCTTTTGAATGTTTGTTATTTTCAGTCCCATAAAATTACCTGATCTTCCTCTTCAATTC
>WEIV01024555.1:46614-83854 GCA_013390005.1 Calyptomena viridis
TTTATGTGCATTTACATCTTTTGCCTTAATAGGGAATGTGTTTTCTTTTGCAGCATTTAACTCTGTCTTTTTGTGAGTCATTCTCAATTTTGCAGTGTTTCTAAAAATGTTTCACTTATTCACTTACAAAAATCCAGAGCAGAAACAGGTGGTGCCTCAGAAGTAATGACAAGTCTCTGCCTATAGTGAGATTAAAAGGCAGTGGGAGTCTGGATTTCTCATGCAAGTTTTACCTTTAGGTGAAGGCAAAAGTTTTGAAAACTGCTTTTCTTGCAGTCATAAGCACAATGTCCCTGACAAATTATAAACTCTTCATTAAGTCTATCAGCAGTGCAGTGAAGCAATTTTTCCCTCAAATTTTTGAAAAAATATAAAAAAGATGAATTGAGGCTAAGAACTCAATCTAAGCCTATAAACTCCTTGACTCCTCGACTGGGCACACACAGAAGTCAGTTGTTCACTCAAGTACCCAGTGAGACACTGATAGAGACATGATTATATGCAGAAGTTCTGAATCCTCACATTTCTTTACTTTTTTCTAGACAATATTGACACCTTGTTCCAAGTACAGCAAAAATAAGCATTGGAAAGAAAATCAACGCTCACTTGAAATAATTTTTGCTGTAAGACAACATGATGAAGATATTTAAGATCCTAAAGATACATGGAGGAAACATATTTTTACTCGTATATTCTTTTGTCGTTCACTGGTTCTGACAGGAATGAAAACTTATTTTGAAATCTAACAAGTTCTGTTCCTATCTTTTCTGCACTCAAACTCTATTTTATTTCTGCACCTATCATATAGACAAAGACACAAGCCATTGCCANAATTCAAGGCATCAGAGAACCAGAGACTTTGCAGGAGTTCTCATGGGCAAAATCTCTTGGAGTCTTAAATACAAGTATATTTGGTGTTCCATAGGGCTTCAGCCTAAGAAACCTCCTTGCTGGGGTTAGGACTGACCTTTAGGCTAACAAGTCTAGACTAGACACAGTTAGACCAGACCAAAAGAAAAGGAAATACAGCAATGTCAGAGAACAAAATGCTTTAAAATGCCAAGGAAGAGCATCGTGCCTGCTGTTTTGGATATTCCCCTTTCTCAGTGTTTTATGAGCATTTACAACTTCAAGAACACTTTAAACACAATGAGATTGAGATGAGCTTTTTAGTATTTTGAATAGTTTAGAAAGGTTCCCTAAATCACTATTTTTAAAATCAAAGGCTATGAAATTAGTAAATTATGTTACTTTTTCCTCTCATAGAGTCCAATATATTCTTTAGGGTAGCTATTTTTCACTCTATCAGGAAGTCAAGCCATGCAAATTAAGGTACATGACCAGCTGATGCCTACAAAAATAACATATTCTCCACAGCCAACTGTAATACCAAGAAAACAGAAATTTCCATGACTTGTGGCAAATCAATCATTTCTATGACGGATTCTGCTGTTGGGACACATTTTAATTGAAATATTGCCTTAGAATTTGACCTTTGTTAATGAAGTAAACAAAATCCAATAAAAATAATAGTGACAGGATAGACTGCAAAGTAAAAAGTTCACAGAAAGTTAAAATCAGAACTGCAATCATCAAAATGCCAAAAATAGAAGTATAAAATCCATTCTAAATATCAAATTTGTATTTATTCGTATTGGACTTGTACTTGTAGATGATTTGTTACATGATATTCTTTTTTCTATTTATTAAAAAAATGTATTTCAGTTTATTGTAAGAAACTTTTCCACACCTATTCACAGGTGTTATAACAGCCAGCTGAAATCAATACAATATAATTTTCATTTCCTCTCTCTGCATCTCTTTTTATGCTTATTTTCCTTTTGTTATCCTTTTTTTAATGTTCTATCTTCTAATTTGAGAACTTTTTCTTTTCATTTATCTATTATGTTCCACGTAATTGGTCATAGACAAGGCAAAATCTGCACCTACCTAAATCCGCTGTGTCTGCTTTTCAATACACAAAGAAAACATTAGTTTTCAAGCAATGATTTCCTACAACACTAATGTTCTCCAGTGGCCAATTAGTTATAAGGTTGATTCTGCTAACACACTTTGAAGAGTGACTTGAATAGTTATTTTCATTGTAATGATGTCTACTTAATAAAAATTCAATAGTAGCAAACACAATTGAAGAGCTCAGGGGTGAGCACGTGGGGAAGGAGTGTCTATAAGGACATACTGAAGAAATGAGTTGCTCCCACAGTTGAGGTCCAAGGAAGACAAAGTGCTAATAGACACATCACTGCCACTCTGCACTGACAGCAGGGAACTCACCACGGTTTTTAGAGTTCTTGAATCTGTAGAGTGTGAAATGGATATTCCAGGCTACAGGGAGGGCAGCAGCAATCAGGGCACTTGCAAAGGTGTCTCACACATGAACACCAGTTTGGGTGGGAGAGGCACAATAGCACCTGAACTGCAAAGTCCCTTACAGAACAATGTTATTTTTACAAGCACACCTTTTAAATCCAAGAATAATGGCGATCTCAGCAATTAAAACTATATCAGAAGGTGAAAAAAAAGCCTGAAAAAGGTATCCACAACTGAGGAGCCTCTAGCAGGATTGCTGTATGCGAAAATGAAGTTATGGACTCTGAAAGCTTGAGATAAACCCAAAGAACAAAAAAGGAAACATGAAGCACAAGTAGTTTCTCTAGGGCCACAGGAAGCCCAGACCATGACAGACCACACATATTTAGGCAGATGGGCACTGCAGGCTTTCTCTAGTGACTGTTGCCTTGAAATATAAGTGTTTCTTCAGCATTTCTGATGGAGCTAACACTAATATCCTAGACTTTCCTTTTTGTACCTGAGATGCAGATTAAGCAGCTAGAGCCCAGTTTTATAACTGCATTGCGCAATTATAGTTGCAATGTGCAAGCATCGTGTTAGTTTTATTTATAATTTTTTCCTTTCAATTCTGCAACTTTATTGTTGACTTTGACCCTCCTGTGTAAACTTCTCTCACTTTTTCTATAAACCTTGTATTTTGCAAACACACAAAATCATCCACATAGACACCTTAACTTTCCATAGAGGGAGAAAGCTCAAGAAAGGTGTGTGTCACTCTGAGGGATATGTTTCATGACCAGAATATCCTACAAAGGCTTTAGGCCAAACTGTACATGAGCATGATGATGTTAATGCTGCTAATACGTTGTGCAAACAGCACATGTCTACAAAAGGCTACAAAGGCACATCCCCAAAATACAATATCGTCCTTGATAATTTGAGACCAACAGAGATTTTTATGTAATTGAAAGTCCATTATTTATGGTGTTGCACTCACCTCTATTTTAGGAGCTTTTTATATCCCTCTGTCTCTTTGCTTTTTCCTTCTGTAATGACTTTGTATTCCGTGGGCATTCAGCATTATTCTCCTTTATTATGAATTAAAGCTAGAAAAAACAACATAGAATAATTTAGGTCTGAAAAGACTAAGATAATTGAGTCCAACCATCTTGGTTTAGGTGGGTTTTTTTCAGATGAAGCAAAGCAGGTGAATGATGAATTAACATCTGCTGTTCTGCTCACTGGCAGGAAGCTCAGCAAATAGCTTGTCCTCCCATTCTAGGTTGTGTCTGAGAGATGGGTCATTTAATACATGAAATATTTGGGGAGGACAGTCAGAAATGTTACAGGAAAAACATAACAGGTGACATCACTGTTGCAAATGTTCTCCAAAGTGAAGCTCTAACAGAGTTATGAACATCTTATATTCAACACTTTAGCTCTCTCAGCTTTCTAGTTTTTTCACCAAAACAACAGGATTCAGTTTACTGTTTGAATCCCAAAACAAATTGATTACCCTTAATAATATTTATACAGGAATACAAACACAGTGTATATGAAAGCTTGATTTTCTCTTTCTCACAAGTAATTATTTGATATAACATATAGAAATGAAACATTTAATATTTTTTTCTAATCCACCAATTGAAAAACTGAGGTGGAAAGTAGAGCTCCTTGATTTCATTGCAAATTAGTGAGGCTTGACCATGCAAAAAATATTCTTGAAAATTTCTGTAGCCTTTGTTAAGAAAGTGATCTATCCATCTTTGTATGCTGCAACCACTATCTTGTTGTCAATCTGAACATAAATATGTGGTGGTCAAATTGACTTGATCATTCTTTCCTGCTGTGGGGGGAATTGATCTCTGAGATTACAAAAAACTTCCTTAATATTTGAAGAATTCAGCAGTACCTATTAAATTAGAACTATTATATCTTCTGCCTTTGCCATTCAGTGAGCCAGTCCTATCATGACTAACAGACATGGCTGTTTCTTATCGACTTGAATTTATGCCCCTCGAGGTGTTTCC
Source organism: Calyptomena viridis (assembly GCA_013390005.1). Lineage (NCBI taxonomy): Eukaryota > Metazoa > Chordata > Aves > Passeriformes > Eurylaimidae > Calyptomena > Calyptomena viridis. The sequence continues at coordinate 50,958 of WEIV01024555.1, forward strand.
AAACTGAGTGTTTCTCAGTTTGCTTTGGAACCTTGTTAGCAAAACGCAGCTTACAGGCCTGTGATTCCCTGTGGCCTCCCTTTATGAGGTAGTAATTTATCTTTTCCCATCTTCACTCTTCTGGGAGCCTCCCTTTGTCCTGTAAAGCTTCTCGGAGATAATTGCTATTGGCCCAGTCATTATTTCAGTGAAAGGTTTATGTACTGTGGAAGAATGTCATTGGGCCCTGCCTATGTAAAACCTGACTTACATAACATTGAACGTGATAGTTCTTTATTTTGCTTGGTTACTCTAGTAAAAAACCCTGTGTCCTGAGACAGTAAGAATACATTTGCATCTCCAATGGCAATGACTGCTCTACAAAACAGTCCGTTGGAAATCCAGTAACCTGATTTATACTCTGCCATCTGTGTACACTGTTTGATGCTGGGGTTTTTTTGATAGCTTTGCTAAGGTATTGATTCATCATGACATACTACTTATTCACTAACAGCACGATGAGTAATCTTGACTCTGCAAGTCCTATCAAAGATGACTGGTTTGGCTTTGGGGGATTTTGGGGGGTGTTTTTGTGTATGGGTTGGGGGTTTTTTTGCCCCTTGCAGCACTTGCTGCAGAAAACATTAGGCAGATTACCAAGGCATAGTAACTCTTGCCATATTCTGCTGATGTGGGGAAGCTGGGGGGGAAAAAAGACACAGACTTTGTAAAGGACAGTCAGCAAGTACTCAGAAATAAGGAGAATATCACACTGTAAGAAATATTACTTACAATTATGGTTAACACCACATAAACAGAAAGTAGTGCCTTGATATATCTGCAGTCAATTATATTGTGAATTATAATGTGTTTGTATAAGGATGGATAAATGAATGTATTTTTTTTTTCCACTTCTATGCCTTTTTATTTATACAATTCTTAAGGCTCTCTAGTTTTTACTCATCTGGAATAAAATGTTTAAAAGATTTTATTTCAGGCTTGTGTTCTCCTTTCTTTTCGTTGTTCTCTAATTGCTGTTATAGTATCATCAGTACAGAAAACAAACAATGTGTTTAGGGTTTTTTCAAAAGATCTTTGTACCAGCCTACTGATTTTTCTTTTGACATTGAGTCTTTAAGGATGTTTTGTCTCCACTGTTTTTCAGTAAATATTTCAAAATTTCCAGCATGGCTATTAGAAGGTTTTGTTCATATGAATTGCTAATGTTTATATTGTTGTCTTTCAAGGCTCTTCAAAGCAACCCAAACAGGCCTTGGGATGTATTATAATGAAAGTAATGGTAAGGCTGACAAAGAATTGTATGGAGGAGAATATTAAAACATCATAGCTTTGACCAAATCCCTCCAGAGCAGCATGCCTTCATTCATAACTATTGAGCGAGCACAGATGTAGCAAAGCAGATTGTTACAGACAGGAAAATTTGGAAATTGAAGTTCACAAAGCTTTGCATATATGGATGACAGGCTATGAAAGCAAAGCCAATTTAAGCATGTCCCATTGCAATAGTATATTTCTATCTTGCTGAGAATAAGAACAGACTGTAATAAAGGGAGAAAGGTCACGGAAAGAGCAGCCCTAGACTGACTCTAGTGGGAAGAACATGAATCTTTGTGAGAATTCAAGCCTCTGACTCGCTCTGTTCCTCACATGCTAGATCATCTGGAAGGAACAGAATAAATAACCAACGGGGAAAGGTTAATAATGGGTTTCAAAACCCCATCAAGTCAAAAATTGAAAGTTGAGCAAAGTAGACACGACAAAACAGATGAAGTCGAGTATATTTAGGAGCTGGTGCAAGAGTAGTGTATTTTTGAAGATGATTCAGATAAGAAAATGCTAATTTGATTGCTATCTGAACCACATATGTTCACTCTAGGGTTTTTTTATCATTCAAAGGACTATGAACATAAAGAAATTGATATTAATGTATTAATCTATGCCAGGTAAGAGAATGCTCCATGACAATGTAATGAAGGAATGTTTAGAAAGAGGCACATGGAAAAGCACACAGTGCAACGCACCTAGCTGACAGAACCTTAAATGAGAAAATTCTCTGCTGACAAAAACTGGCACTGTGCCTGGTATATTGATGAAGCTGAATCAATCTATGGGGAACCTGATCTTGAATAAACCAATTTTAATTCTACTAAACAGTCTATGGGTTTTAACAGCCTTCTACATATTTTAAATAAAAAATATCAGAAACATGGAATAAATACAGCAAATCATGGCAGTACTGTAGAATATTACAGAAATATCCAAAATAAATTTTAAATGTACCACATTATCAGTGTTAATACAATGAATATACACAAAGGTCCACCACTTATCACAGTGCCTTAGTCTTAGATGACATTGGCAGTTCTGAATTTCATGATAAAGAGTATTGACAGCTTTGAAACCTATTGAAACATCAGTTTTAAGACACTGAATTAAAACGTTCTTTCTGGAAATAGATATTCATTTAACATAGTTTTCATCACAGCAAAATAAGAAAGAGAACACGTTCTGTTGCTAAATTCTGAGTTGTGAATAGACATGCCTTTTTGTGCCTTGAAATAAAACAAGTGTTCTTGATGTCTTGTCAGGCCACTGAGTAGCTCTTAAGCAAATAGGGTAGGACTGTCTGTCATCTAAAGATCTTTGCTAGGCAGTGCTGTTGATTTAATGGAAAGGAAAAAGAGCAAAGAAAGGAATGAACATCAAGGAAATTAAGAGCTACATGGATTGAAGTACATGTAGAAGACTATTGTGAGACACAGCTGGTGGTCAGACACCCCTATGGGTAGCAGAGTATCTGCCCCAATAATACAGTAAGTGGGAAGGGCGTGAGCACAAGGACACAGGCTCTGAAAAAAAGGTGTAAGAAAAGCATTCGTGGCATTTGAAGTGTATTCCTTGAACAAGCCCTTGCTGTGGACACTTGGTGAAGGAAGCACAATAAGGCCATTTTCAGTGCTGACCTTGGATCAAACCTGATGTTTTTCCCCCCCCAGTGGTCCATGGGGGTGTGTTACAGAACAAGTGAGTACCTGCCCAAGCACAAGAAGCAGGGACACTGATAGAACACTTGCTTTTGGGGGTGCTGGCTTTGTTTGATGCCTCCAACACCCATGGAATCAGGATCCAGGCAGACTCAATGCCAAACCCATTGCCACTCTCACCTCACGCCAAGGAGGGACTGAAAGCCACACCCACTCCTGTGCTAATGACCCCAGGAGTGACCTGGTTGGGATCCCACCACCACAAAGAAGCCCAGGACACTGCTGCATCAGGATCCCCACTGGTGATTATTTTGTGCTCACACTATCTCGCTCCTTCTCTCTCCCCCTCCCAGTCCTTCCCCCTCTCCCCATACACTTGATGTTACAAAATAAAGTCAGTGTTGTTGAACCGCTATTTGGTCTTGTTTGCACCTTGGTTTGGGCAGAGGACTTCAACATCGAACCAGAACAAAAGGAAAGCCAGAGAGTCCATATCCATATCTCCTTCTGCAGGGGCAATGCAAACATAATCCCCAGAGATCACAGGAGAATCAACACAGGGCCTCAGAAGGAGCAATAAGAGCAGCACCCATTTTTTTGTATTTTTTTCCTTTCCATCAGTAAGGTACCTTCCAATGTACTCATTTTCAGCCACTTATTTCCAATTGTTTGCTTCTTACTTTCTAAAACACATAGTAAACAAAATTCCCTGATGATACAATCTTTTATTTGACCTTCAGAATGCAACCTGTATCTCTGTTATCATTTCCTATCAATATTTAATTTTTTCAGATGATTGGAATGTTTAACAAATCTTCATATATTTTTCACAGATAAACAACAAAGTATGTTTCTGCAAGGCACAGTTACTATAGGATTGTCTTCTATTGTGCAAATTAATTCACAAGAAAGTATCCGAGCTATTACTCCAACTTGTACCAGCACTATAACTCTGTCATCTTTTCCTTTTACAGTTACTTTAAAAAAAAAAAAGAGAGGAGAGAAGGGGAAGGGACAGAAGATATGTTGTTTTTTTCTCTCAAATATCTGGTCTTATATTGAAAAATTATGGTTATCAAATATGAAAACTTGACTTCATAATTTCTGTAGGATTATTAAGAATACTGATGATAGCAAATAGGAAAAAAAACCCTATATCAAACCAGTTTAAATTCACCTTCTAATGTACTGAGGAACATAAAGTAATAATAAGTAAACACTTAGACAAGGTGCCATACCAAAGGTTTTGAAATTAACCTGAGGCTTATGGAAGTGGGAGAAAGGCTCTTTTGGACACTGGGAGCCAGTTGAAGGATAAGATGCAATGGGCAGAATTGGGAGTTGTTTTCCAGAATGGAGAAGGATCAGCTGTAGTGTCTGGCAGAGGATGGTCCTGGGACTAGTTTTATTCAATGTCTAATCAACTACATGGAAAAATAAATAAAAAATTTTGCCTCACAGAAAAGGACCTGGAGGTGCTGGCCAACAGCAGCCAAACAGGAGCCAGCATGTGCCCAGGTGGCCAAGAGTGCCAGTGGCATTTTGGCCTGGATCAGAATGGTCAGCAGAATGGTCAGAGTGGTCAGCAGGACCAGGGCAGTGATTGTCCCCCTGTACAAATCTCATTTGATCACGGATAATCAAATGTCATCCAAATGATGAGTAATCTTACAAAACTGAATAAGCAGACAAAAAGGTGGTACATCAGCTTCAATAGTGAAAAATAAACTGAGCCACACCCCTGCAGCACTGACCTCAGAACTAGCTGTTACGTTTAAGAAGAGATTTTTGGAATCATTTTTTCCAGCTCTTGGAAATCATCAGCTTAATGTTCAATATTTGGCAAAGGACCTAATGACATGTTGTACATCAACATGACAGATATTGAGAAAACCACAAAAATTTTCATTCTGTTACCAGAGCAAAACATAATGGACCCACATACGAACACTGCATGTGGTTCTGGTTTTTGCATTTCTGGAAGAGTGTACTGGCATTAAGGAGGAGATCAAAGGCATGGAGCAGCTGCTGTACAAGACTAATATGGTTGGGCCTCCTATGTTTGGAGAGAAAATGCTGGACATTACTTATAACATCATGATGACTAGAGGCATTTTTTGCACAGCTGGTGCTTGCATGCAAGATTGGGAATGTCCTTGATAAAAGTAGTAGAGGATCAGAAAAAAGGTAATTCTTCCCATAGCAGGTGGCAGGATTTGTGGACACAAAGACATATGGAGGCCTACACTGTCAGCAGGTTAACATATGAATTAGATTATTGGACAACAGGCATACAAAAAGGATTAGTCAGTGAGAGACTCCCTCAAATATCCCTAACACAACAGTTGGCAGAGTGTGAGGGCCAGCCAAGCCCTGTGTTTCTTCTGGACACAGAATACTGTGTTAGATGGATGAGTGGTCTGGCTAAGCAGAGCATCCTCAATATGTCCATGTTAAACAAAAGAAAAGTGTAAGCATAATAACCACTGGTAGGGTTTCTGAGAATAAAATAAATAGCACAATCCTTTCAGAATATTAACTTCTTGGCCTTAAAAGAGACCAAAAACGAAAACCAGAAATCAAAACCTTATAAGCAAGTTGCAGCAATTCCTTTGAATTAATGAAAAACCCTTGGATTTTCTTCAAAGAGCTACAGACCAAAAATTAAATGGGAAGACTCCAGTCTCAGAAAACATGAGTTTCTTCACCACCTAAGTTTCTGCACAGCCAGAGCAATCCAGGAGCTGTATGTTTCTCTGTGTGTTTCCTGTCTCTGTACCAGACTGCAGAGTGGACAGATATCTACTCTACTTTTCTCTTGAACCACTTGTGAGAGAAGCACTTTAGAGCTGTGCTAACATGACTACAGTTATCATGGTGCAAACCTTAGATACTGGATATTTTCTGTCACTGCCTAACTAGAAACCCTTTGCTACTGTCTAGAATTCAGGATTCATAGCAATGAATCCCCTACTAAAAATAAACTTTGAAGGCAAGACCGCATGTTGGAAGTGCAACACTTTAAAAATATATCTGAAAGTAGAACATTCATTTCCCCTCAGGCTAATGGCTATAGTACTCACCTGGAAAGCAGGAGAAACACACAGATTCCTTGACAGCCTTAGGGAAGAGTTTTAGAAGATGCTTTATATACACATACCTTCTTTCTAGAAATTTTTTTTAAGATGCCAGCACAGGATGTAGGTGACATTTGTAGCAGGAGTGCTGCAAGGGTGGTCTCTGTGAGCAGCTAACCCATAATGTATTCTTGGATCCCCTTACAGACACCTTTGGAAGCTCTGCTGAGGACTGAGAAGTTCCAGTTTGTCTTCCAAAAGTAGAAGGGTATGATCAGTGTAATGATAACATGACTTCCTTTTACACAGCAGGTAGTGGTTGATTGCTTTAAATGTCAGGTAGGATTTGAACTAAGAGTAGACAGCACTACAATTCTGGAAGAATATATTAATAAATCAAAATATAAACCAAATTATCTTTCTATCTCCTAGGTGATTTATTTATTTGAAAACACCAACATTCCATGAACATGGAATTTCATAGTTAATTCTGTTTCTGAACAAACTGGAGAATTTCCTTGAATGAATTAAAGTCTCTTGTAGCAAATAATTTCTATTACTTGTGTGAATAAATTTATATACATGCTTACAAAGTTTTATATTAACATCCTAAAATAGAAAGTTCTTTATGATCTTCTGGATAACAAGTGAGTTTGATCACATTTTTTCTTAGACAAAGAAAATACCCCACAGAGTGAAAGGAAACTTCTAAATAAATTACAAGTTTACAGGGCATATGAAATGTTATAACCATCTAAAATTTAGACAAGCATCTGTCAGTACAAACTGATATTATAGGTGAAGAGGATAACTCTCTGCATCTTTGTACCAACTTTGCTCCTTCTTATTGTGGTCTTGGTTTTTTTTTACAAAAAGCTACTCTGAATCTTTGTAACTTGCTTATGAGATAAGTAAAAAAACTTCGGATGGCTTCAATTAGAAAGCAACTAAAAAAACAGTGGTTGCAATTTGTTTGTGCAAAGACTAGTTTGTCTTCATTTTGAGAAGCTCCTTTTAATCACAAAATTGCTGACACTGCACCAAGTTTCACAATTCCACAGAAACCGTATATCACTCTAAAATAATTTATAACTTAGTTAACCTAAACTTTAAGATCACTCAGCTGTTTAGTTGAATCAGGTGAAAAAGTACTGCATATATTCTTTGCAAATGAGGATGATATATCTCCATAAAATGTAGATATCATCTTACTTTACTGTAAAATATCTAAAGATCATAAAGCATTGATTGCTCTATCAGAGCAGTGATTAATTGCACCTGGATTTTTAAGGGGATTTCAACTATTATTGAGTTAAGTGCTATCAGGGCTTATTCAAAATTAGTTTTGGGATATTCATTTAATAATTTTAAAATGCATATGTTCAGAATTATATGGTTGGGGATTAAACTTATGAAAATTAAAATTAATTACTACTATTGAGAAACTTTACTGAAAGAATATTGAGAGAGAGATTTTGTACAAACTTTGACTCCATAGACCGGGAAAACTTCCCTCTCAGATTTTTATTACTACACATCTTTCACCTTACGGTAGCAGAAAAGATATTATAATGGATTTGTGATATTTTAGCAAGTTAAATCTCTATTGCTGAGGAAAATATTCCTAGTATTCTGGAGCCTCCAGTGAGAAAATGAGATAGTCAATAATTTGGCTAACTCAAAGTTAGGAATCTGCTATTTATTTATCATTAAATAGCCTTGTCAGAGTATCTGTATTATGCATTTAGTTGCTGCAGCAGCTGCAGAGAACTTCAATTGAGATTCAAGTTCAAACTCTAAATACTCCAATGGAAATGTTAATTCGAAATTCCACAAAATAAATCAATAAGAAAGATTAAATTACTTTGTCTTATTGAATCTGCTTCAGTAAATGGAAACCGTTTCTCTTTCACATTATCCAGAAAGTGTCAGAGAAAATAGTGAAAATGAGCTGATCATGGAGCTGTACCTTCTACTGTATAAGCAATCCATCAGGTGCAAAATAATTTAGCCATTTGTCTAACATCTTCATGTATCTGGATCAGAGCACCTGAGCTACTACTGCAGCTCTGCTTGGATTTACATTTCAATAAATTATGCCACCGAATGGCTCAAGACCACACAGGATTTCTGCAACACATTCAAACTTGGTACTGTTTCTGGTTCACACATTTCAGATCCCGTGTTTAGAACATATATGTGCCAAAAGCTTTCAGCATTCCTGTGTACAGAAAACAATCCTCCTCCCTCCCCCTGTGCCCACAGCAGCGTGGAATTTTGTATAGGTTGCCAATGATGGACAACAATGGCAGAAAGCCACATTCTAGAAACTCTGGACTATTGCACTTGCTTCTGGAACACAAAGGTGAAAAGAGATTAAAATGTGCTCAGAACCTACTGGATGAGTCATCACTTCACAAGCACTGACTAACTTTTCTTACATTTCAATAATATCCTTAGAGAATGTTGCTCCATTAGAAGAAAAACTGTGCACGTTTTGGAGAACATATCATCACCCACACACACAAGAATATTTGCAGAATTTATGGTTGCAAATAGATGATTTATGATACCAAATTTTGTCGTAAGATTTTCCCTATCAGATGAGCAAACTGCTACACTGCAAAGTCAAAGTAACATACACAAAACATGAGCGATGGGAAAGTCCGTGGTCTAAACTCAATCTAAGCTATTGTGACAGGATAGACACAGCTGAAGTCACTCAATATTTTTTATTATTTTATGTGCAATAGTATTTTTATAATTATATTAAGACACATGATAAAAAGATAAAATAATTTGTGATGTGTACAGTATTCACAAATTGATGGAAGCACAGCTCAGCAATTAAAAATTTGGAGGCAGGACCAAAGATATGGAAAACATTCCAAGACATTTTGCTATCTCCATTCAATGATAAACACTTACCTTCTTTTCTCCAGTGTTCTTAGCACAGAAACCATGTTCTCTTGAAATCTGCCAACTGTGCCAAAGCCAAGGACCAAGTTTTGGGACTGACTGGAGGCTGTCTTTTCTAGGGAACTGCTGTTCCAGGTATTGAAGAGTAATTTAGATAAATGTATATTACATTATTGGATCTCGGAGGCTACCACCTACTGCATTTAATCAGATCGGATAACAGGAACAAGTTCTTCACTGGAGGGGTGGTCAAGTACTGGGAAAAGCTCCTCAGCTGGTCATGGCACCAGTCATGAAGTGTTGGGACAGGAGTTGAACTCAATGATTGTCATGGGTTCCTTCCAGCTCAGGATATTCCATGATTCTACAGCCACAAATACACACAAGAACCAGATAACTCCTCCCTCCCTCCTTTTAGTGAGTCAGATACAAAGCAGCTATAATGAAATAAGTTGTAAGGGTGAAAACAGATGTGTTCTGTGTCAGCTGACACAGACAACACCACAGTGGTTTAAATCACTTTTAAAGTGCTTCATTTCAGCTATTCACCTCTGTCCTATTAAATCGGATTCTGATGGATACTGTTGGACAAGTTGCTGTGTTATAAGACTATAGAAAGAGCAAAGTCTAACATGTTCTTAGATGTTCAGGGAACACTTTTTTTACCCTCCAGCAGCTGAACATTCAAGTTAGAAAGAAAAGATGATTACTTGTTTATTAGATCATTAATACCTTATCATCACATCAATCACATTAAAAAAAAAAAAAGCCTTATTTCCAACTATATTTCTTAAATTGATTCCTCAGTCTCAGTTCATCATTCATGAAAAAGAAATGGGGGCTGGGTTTTTTTTATGCTAGGGAGGTTGTCTCTATTATTTTTTTGGAAGAAAGTCGTTACTGGCATTAAGACTTTCTTCTTCCTTGAGTAGAGGGACTCAAATCTGGACTACAGAGCATTCGCATAGGGATTTGATATTATCTCTTCCAATTCTCGTATTGCTTTCAAAAAATGTTATCACTATAATTTAAGTCTGACAGTTTAAATAGAGAGTTTCTTTCTGGCACAGGGTTCCCATGTATCTTACGTGAAATATAAAGATACTGAACTTTTTCCACGTGTATATATGTATTTTTACCAGCCTGGTATCTGTAATTCTAATCAATGTTCATTTCCCCATATCTGTAAATATAAATATTTAATTTTTCCAGCAGATACTGGTTTTGTGGCATGGAATCTTATTTTCTCTTAGCAGGTTAGGATGTCGTGAAGGTTTAAATTTATGTTTAGTGTTATACTACTTTTTGTTTTACATTTGTTCTTTGTTAATTTATTGTCCCCTCATGCTGAACAACAACTGGTTCAGTTGTGTGTACTGCACGTTTTGCAATGTCATTAAAATATCTTTTTGTTGTGTAAGCTGAAATATTTTACTTATAAATGCATTTACACTTATGTATGTTTAACGTGTTACCACATATAACTCTGAAAGCTAATAAGCAACATGTCATTCAAGAATATCAAAAATTAGAATATTTCTTTGCTAGAGTAACAAGAACAAATTTTAAACAGAACTGCTCTGTTTCAGAAGTAATAAAGAAATATTAAACTTGAGAGCCTTACCAGATGACCTGTCAGAAATCTTTGGTCTCTTAGTTCGGGTTTCAGAGAGTCTTCCTTCTCACTACAGCACTGTTCAGCTCATATATCCTTGTCAAACCATAGGCTGGTTGTCCTCAAATACTGATTGAATTTGCTTGTAATATGAAAATTAGATGCACAGAAAAAGCATATTTATTTTGATTAAGCATGCAATGCTCTCAGAAGGAATTTAACAATGACTGTAGAAAAAATCCTTCACAAACAAACAAAAAAATCCCTAACTTTGATATCTGAGTGCCCTAACTTGGAAAAGTAGTGGTATAACTTTTCTGTATCACTTGTATCATCCTCAATCTTACACCTCATAGAGACTCCAGTCATTTTAGAAAAGAGACCTGGTTTAGAAGGAAATGTTCAAATACGCCAAACGACATTTCTCTAAAAGCACACCAGTGCTAATAGGGCTAAGCAAAGTCACATACACCTTGAAGCCTCTTACTGCTTATCCAAATGTCATTTATACAGACAAGTAAAACCATGGAAAACCAGAAAAACTCAGGTGATTCATTCAGAAGCTTTCCGCAACTGTGTGTTAATGAGGAATTTTTCATATGACCTGGATGGCACCTAAAATGTTCATCCTATCACTTGCTGAAAAAATAGCTCTGGAGGAACACTCAGCATATTTTGCTTATCTCTTTACTCAGATAGATTTGTCTATTCACTGTCCCATTCAATGACACCCAGTCCCTTAAAACTGCATCACTCCACCTTTTATTAACCTTTATATGGTCCTAAAATCTCCAATCATATTAAGTGTATCAGTTTCTGGACAACACATATTGTCCTTCAAAACAGTTTCAGCCTCAGTTTAGACAGGAGAAATAGATTAAATAGATAAGGTTATGTGAAGATCTTCAAAACTGCACCCTGTATTTACTAAAAAAATTTGAATACCAAGGCAACTAACCTGAAAATATGTCGTGAAAGAAGGCAGGACACAAAAAGTGTACATGATCCTCCTGAGAAGTGAAGCCATTTGGTGATGGCTCAAATGATCAATACCAACATTCCCATAGCAATGTGAGTGAAGGATAAAACAAACAGGCAGAAAGACCTTTTCTTCCTGTCAGTGAAGAACAGGGGTTTGTGAAGACTGCAGAACCACACTGATACTGACAGAGGATGTGGGAAGACACAGCTGGACTCATCCTCTCTGAAACCCAGACACAGAGACCATGCCCAGGCAGTGCCAAGAACCTGGCACGACTTGCAGTTACAAACCTACGTGGTCTAGTAAAAAAATCCAACCCAAACATGAGCAGGCAGGAATTTGAGGCCAGTGCTCCTGCCATTACATGGGAAGTTTAACCTTATTGCTATTGGAACTTGCAAAGAAAGCCCCAAATACCGTAAGGGAAATAAAGAGTTCAACAGCCCTCACTGCAACACTGGCACAGATCCTGCGGCAGTCAAACTGCTCCTCACAGATGACTTCAATGTGTTGCTCTGGCAGCTGACATCTGGTGTACAGCAATTGATCAAAACAAAGCTGGCAAGACAAACAACACTGAACTTATGTTGTTCAATAATTTGCTGGATTATAGGAAAGGGCTTGTACTCATCACCAATCTGACAAGTCATGTTGGGAACATCAATATTTATAAGCAGGTGGATTTCACTGTGAGTGACTTGGTGTCTCAAATCAAGACATGGCACCATATAGTAAAATCTACGGTATAATTACCTAAAATTCTAATCTTGACATGACTGTCAACATGCATTGTTGCTGTCACAAAAATCTTGCCAAATTTAATTTGCATAACTATGGAGAAAGCTCACCAACTGGAAAGCATTTTTACATAGGGAATCCATGTTGGGGGTTTGTTTTCTTTTGTTTCTGTGATTTTTTTTGTACTAACACATATCTCCACAGAGCAGAACATGTTGCTCATAAAGATGCATGACACACTTTCCCAGAGAGATCAAACTAACTGGAAAAAAGGAAGTGTAATGGATTTACAGTGGTGAATTCTGAAGCTACACAGTGTTGACTTCGAGCTATTTTCAAGATAACATTTGAAATGGGTATAAAATCTAGAAATGTCAATGTAATAATTGCACACCCCCAGTATAAAAAGGAATGTCATCAATGTCATCAATAATGATCTCACTAATGACATGTTGTAAACATAGGAGTTGCAGAAGAATGTAATGGAAGTCATAGTTGATCCATATGAAAGATAAAATCCACTGTATTATTCTACCTCTGCACTGAAGAGTAATTTTTCTCTCTCATGTCTCATTCACTGCCTTATAAACCATTTTACTCATACGGGCCAATAATATTTTTATATGTATGAATGTATGTATGTGTGTGCACGTTCGTTGCTTTATATCCTATAACATGATTTGCTATGACTGAAATCTTCAGTGGCTTGGTCAGCTCATTCTCAGGAATCCAACCAGTTTGCTCATCAAACCTTATTTTTCCATGCTATAAAAACACTGTCTACAAAAATTCTGATTTATTGTGTGAAAGCAGAATGCTTCAAAATAAAATGTTTTCATGGCAAGTTTAGTTTTGATCAGTTCGGTTGTCTTCTAAGTTTCAGGAAAGTCAGTTCAGTTTACTAAATTACTAAATTGCTATTACTACTACCACAGATTTACCCATAAAGAAAGCATTAAAAAATAATAAATATGCAAAGTCATTTAAGTGATCTAAAAATCTAAATTCAAAATATCTTTACTGTGCAGTTATACAATATCAGAAATAAAGATCTTCAGGTAAAATCTATTAATCATTCATTACCCAAAACCAACACTAAGTTCATCATCTCCTGTTTTATAATCTTATTTTCATAACTTTGGAGAAAATGTCATGTAAGGTATAAGATGATAAATTAGAATCTTTTAAACATTGTGTTCAGTTTTAGCCTTTTATATTTTTTCCCATCATGTATTTTTAAAAGAAAAGCATTGCCAAGAATGCAAGGACTAAAAGACTGTGTGTTAAGCAACAAGTTTAAACACAGAAGAGTAATCCTAATTTCCTGTTTAAAAGTGAGTGGCACGGCCATTCATTCATTCATTCATTCACGGCATGAGAAGAGGCTAAACTTTTATGGTCTGTTAGATCAGTCTTTTCAGAATCATAACCATTATGGGAGGAAATCTCTTGTACACAGAGTCACCAGTAAGATCTTTTACAAGTCCATAGTTCATATTAAAACACCATTTTCTTGCTATTCATTTCTCTTGTGCACCATCACTTTTCACCAGAAAAAGAATTTCAAGAATTAATACAGACCTATCTTGTAAATAAAAAGATTGGGTCAAATTTGCTGTAATAGTCTTGGAAAGACTATTCTGCATAACGCAGAAGCAATTGGTACTTGATTAAAAAAAACAAATACTGTTAATTTTCTTTGTATGTAAGTTAAGACAAGTACCTGAACTAGTGCATCTTCTACAGAAAAGGGGGGGAAATCTGTAGAGGAGTTTGAAATTAACTCAAAATGGGATTTTCCAATTGAAACTGTTAATGGGAGTGGAGAGAAAGCAACAAAACCCAGTATGTTCATCAGGTGACATTGATTACAATTCTTTTCTTCCCATTTCTGACATCTGTAAGTCAGTCTGTAGTCCAGTCATATCCCTGTTTTAATTAACTGACAGAATACGAAACAACTCCTCAGCTTCCAAAAGGGGGATGAGACCTACAGATATTTTCCAGTCAGATTACTGCAGGACACTCAAAGTGTGCTTCAACTGGTGAGTTGAATAAATGACAGATCATTTATTACAAGATTACAGTATAGTCTTTAATTATCCCTCTAGTCTAGGGAAGAAACTAAGTGTTTAATAGTACTTTAGAGACACTGTTTCCAATAGACTCCTTATTACTAAAGTGTCTTGAGTGAGGTACTGACAGTAAAGTAATAATCAAATCACATAACTGTTTGGACAATAAATTACTGTCAGAAGGTTTGGTAACACTGTGTGTCACAATCCTCCTGTAGGACTGCTCAGTGCATGTTATCTTATCTGCAAATGCAAGGAAGTGGAGACAAATATTTTTTAAACTATCAATCAAAGGAGGGTTGGAAAAAGTTTAATAAAAAACCTATATAAGTCTCCTAGGTTTAATTTCCCAACACTGGTACCGTTGAATGAAAAATGAATATGTTGGGTTTTTTTTTTTTTGTTAATCTTACAAAAAAATATCAATTTGAAAACCACCTGAAATTTACTGAGCTTTTAAAAAAGGTATTCTCCAAATGTAAATAGGAATTCAGTAACAATGTCATAATTGTCTCAAGACTAACAAAGTAGCAACAGATGCCATGGAGAGCCAGAAGTTATACAGACAATTATCTAAAGCCCCGAGGTTAAACCATGCCCAAAATGTCTGCCCAGGTATAGGTCAGCCCCAAAAGATGTTGTCACTGCCTTTTGTCTTCTAACAGAGGCACCAAAAGAGATGCTGTCGTTTTGTCTTATTCAATTATCTCAGAAGGAAACTGACTCACTCGTTCAGAAAATAGAACACACAGTAACTCAGTCAATGAGTATTTAAAGTCTTTGACTGTACATAG
This sequence comes from Calyptomena viridis, assembly GCA_013390005.1. Classification (NCBI taxonomy): domain Eukaryota; kingdom Metazoa; phylum Chordata; class Aves; order Passeriformes; family Eurylaimidae; genus Calyptomena; species Calyptomena viridis. Next base: position 66,142 of record WEIV01024555.1, read on the forward strand.
TGAATGCTGGGGCATTTCCTAATTGCCGTAGCAGAGGTTAGAACCAGTGTACAGCATTTATGTTCAGCCTGCCTCATTGTATAGCCAAGGATGCAAAATTCCTGCTGTTAGAGTACGGAAAAGGTAGCACAGGGCATACAGCAGGGCAAAAAGGGATCTTAAATTCCAGATTTTTGTCTAGAGGCAGTTTAATGTGAACCACCCACAGGTTGGACCAATGCTGTAGCCTGCAGATTTTTAAACAGTCAAGTAGTGCACATCATCTCCATCTCCTCCTAAGCAGGAATTTTAGAGTTTGTGAGTTATCATATCTGACAAAGATTATTAGTGACATGAGCTCTTAGGCATTGACTGGACATTGGTGCAGACCCAACTCAGATCCTAAATCTCAGAGTATGGTAGGAATGCAGTCATGTCTCTGGTTGAGAAACTGTGCAAACCTCTGCCAGTTCATGTCATTTCTTTCCTTGTACCATTTCATGTCTTCATGTATAAATTAAAGAAATCGGATTGCTGAGTTTTAAGATCTTCCCCAGAAACCAGGCATCAAAAATGTTGACAACAATTTAACATGTGTGTCTTAATAAGCCTCTCTGGAGTGCACAGTTAATAATCAGCTCACACTGTGCTTATTTAAAGAATCCATCCTTTTCAACTGTCAGAAAAAAAAGGACGTAGACTATAGAAATATTTTTTTCAGATTTTTCAGTTGTGTCTATCACATATCACAAAATCAGAGACTTTTTGTAAAGAATTGGATCTGAAATTATTTTTATAGTTTTATAATTTTCTATATTATATTCATATTTAAAATTCTTGTATTTTTATATTTTATATTTATATTTTTATATCTTCAAAGAGAAAAGAATACCAAAGGAAACCAACAGCATGAAGAGTGGAAGAAAAGTAGCTTCTTTAAAACAATATGTTTACCTTTCCTGTAGGAACAAACTTCTTTGAAAATGTGCTTCCCTTTCTAATATTTCTGAGTCAAAAGTGTGAAAAACATGGCAGAATGCCAGGAATGTCAGAGCACCAAAAATAACATGCCAATGATATCAGAGAAGGATGAATAACAACGCAAAAAAAGTGAAAGTTCATGTACTTTGTCATAAAGATAAGTGAAGAATTTTAATACCTTATACAAAGAGAAGCAGAGATATGCAATCAAAATCAAATTGATATGAAAAAGAGCATATGTACTACAGTCCACGTGTGTTTCTAAAGTTTAGCAGAAAACTTGAAAGGATGTTGTGTGATTTTACCTGTCAGAGAAAATTTGGACATGTCCCTAGGTAGAGAAAACTCATCCTTCTGAATTTTAGAATTAGAAAACTCACTCATAAAAAGAAAATACTAAAAAAAAAATGTTTCTCCTAAAAATTCCATGGAAGTTAAAGACAAAACTTCAAGTTCGTGTTTCTAAGAGAAGGAGCACTACTGACCTCGGTACACTGAACTTAATTATCCTTCAGACAAAATAGATTTCTTAACCATACCCAGGGGAAAATTAAGAATATTAAAACCTCAAACCAATTTTGTCTAAATTAAAAAGTGACAAGTTAGGTAATAGATGTATATATTCAGATTGCCTTATCTTTTAAAACAAGTAAAGTCAAGTCTCATGAGCTAAATACCTTTCATTTCCTCAGTGCTACCCCAGCAGGATATATCAATTTGGAAGCTCTTTCAGCATATAACTAGCTTGGTGAAGTAGCTAATTTAACTTGGAAAAGGAAAATTGCAATAACATCCCCATTCCTCTATTTTTGTATAACCAAAATTCAAAAATATGCAAAACATAGGTAAGATAAACCTACAGCAAATTATTAAGATTTCCTTATTTTCTGGTGTTTTCTAGTGAAACAATCTGGAGTGTAGGTAAGATTTCATTTCAAAACAGTGTCAAAAAATGAATATATATACTCATCCATCCATCCAAACAAAAATTAGGAAGTCTGTTTACTCAAAAGAATTTTTAAACTTGGCAGAATTAGAGAATCAGGGATACTTTCATGCTCTATTCACCAGAAAAGTGCAAAGGGAGTTGATTTTCTAGGAACTCACCATGTAAAACCATGATCTGAAAAGTTTGTGTCTGTAACACTATTTTATAAGCCAATTTTATAAACATCTTGGAAATCTTCCCCAAAATGATGATATTGGAAATTTTAAGTCAAACTAATATCTTAAATAAGAAAGTAAAAAGCCACTTTAACATCCAAAGAAAGACTTAGAGGCATTAATAGGAGAACAGGGGGAAAACTATTTGCTTACTCACAACATATTCATTCATGTAATAAGAGCCATAAATTTCAAAACCAATTCACTTGTTTCTAGAAAAGTTAATGAAGAATTTAATGGAAAATGTCCTATTCAGTTCTAATAATTTTTAATTCTAGAATGCTAAAGATATCAGAGAAAGCACTGTTATTCTGGTAATATTGTACTATTAGCTGTAACATACAAAAAGACTAAAATTAATTGACTAAGAATATGTTACAGCAAAAGAAACAGCTGAAAAATGCTCCCAGCCTCTTCTGCTAAAATGCTTTTCCAGCTATTTAACAACTAAAGAATAACAGCTAATTACAATGAAGACAGCTAAATGTAATACTTCTCAAGCTGTAGTGTTTTGAGCATCAGCCTAAAATCAAGTGAGAAATGCAATGTGTCTTTTCCTCATTTCTTCTGCCTCCATACACGAAAGGGCCCAAGTTCACTGCAGTTTGTGATCACAGCCAAACTCTTTTACCCAATCCCTTGGCTCTTATCTGAAGGCTGTGCAATTTTTGGTGTGTAGACAGTGGACTGTAGATTTAAATGACAATGTCTACTCAGACACATACTATCCCAGGGTTACTCAGGACTCCATTTGTGTAGGGTAACGGGACACTTTGGAAAGCACTGAAAATATTTTGCAAGAATACAAAATATGTTTTTCCCCCACTTCATTCTCAGGGGTTCATCCATCAGAGCAGCTTTCTCCTTGGCACTCCTTCAGGCAGGAAGCAGTTACGTGGCTGTTGACAGAAACCGAGACCTGCACTCCCTGCACCAAAACTTTGGGCTTCCCTGAGGGGCTGTGACAGCTCAGCAGGATGGCCACAGCTCCAGGAGCCAGGAACCAGGCAGCCCCATGCTGGAGGTGGCTGTGAAACGATGTGGAATAAATAAAACTCCATAACTTTTGAAGATTATAAAGCGGGTATGTAAACAGCGCTGGACACAAGGGACATAATTCTCCAAAGACTTGTGTAACTTACCCCAGCCTGAACTATATCTTTATTTACAAAGCTGTTCCATATGCATTGGGTTACATAACTTTTTCATGCATATTCAACTCTTGGCCCCGCCTGTCCTCACCTCGTATGTTAATTAGGTTCACGCCCTTCTGAGCATGTGTCCTTTGCTTTGGTGGTCCCAAAAAAACTCCTTTTGGTGGTCTCTTGAGGCTAAAGGCCAGTTTTCCTCAGGTTGAACTTTTGAACTTTTCTCTGCACATGCGCTCTGGTTTTTTTGGTGTTATCTTGAGTGAGTTTTGTTGATTCTACTAGTTTGGAGACAGGAGGCTTCTTTATATATTTCTTGCATCTTTTGGTCTCCTCTGGGTATTGTCCTTTATCAGTAGGTGGCTCCAGAAATTTGCAGTTTCTTAGCTCTTTCTACCACGGCAAAGGTCTAATTCATGTTGCTAACTTAAGCAAACCCCTCCAAACCTCTGTTTCAGCCGAGCCCACACCTTCGGGGCTCCGAGAAACAGTGTGGGCAGCTGGAGCCACTGAGCAGGTTCCCCCAGCCCTCAGGGCTGTGCCCACCTTCAGGGACAGAGCCTGGAGAAGCACAATGTGTCTTCCCAAGGTCTGTCCCACAAAGGCACAGTGAGGAGGCAACACCCAGGCAGTGCTTTTGACCTTTCCTGTTTGGCACCCTACAGAGCCCAGCTCTTCCAGGCACCGACGTATGAAAGTGTCGGCAGGAAACACCCAGGGCCCTGCGACCTCTCCTTGTTCTCCACAGGGTGAGGAGCCCTTGTCCACGGCTACCCTGTCCTCAGCCAAGCAGCCAAAAAGCAGTGCCTGTGTCCTCATCTAAACTGGGCCAACTGTCCTTGGCTCACCTCTGGATGAGCTGCAGTGCAATGAATTCTCCCTGTTTCACACTGTTGACCTCAGGCTGCTTAATACAGGTTGCTCTGACTCAAGACAGTGCTGTTGACCATCAAGATGTTTCTGTGGAATAAGCATCCCAGCAAGGTGTGAAATGCCTGTATTTAAAGCCATGATCATGGAAAGAAGTACCCTTGAGAAGATATATTTCCCACAGCATTAATGGTGCTATTATCCCTTGTTTACTTGCACAGGTCCTTGAGCTGTGGTCGCTGAGCAGTCAGACACTGAGGCCTCTGATGGACAAAGCTGGAGAATGGGCAGCATCTGCTCACTGAGAGCTGGGTGGGCTGGGCAAAGGGCACCTCCAACCCTGCCAACCACACCCTCCCCAGAAAAACTGAACCTCAAAGCCACCAAGGCAGCTCTCCAACAGTGAGCGTGTTATTCATAATGGAAAAATATTTTTGATGATATGAAACAGTGCCACCCAGTGAATCTCCCCAAAACCATGTAAAGCACATATCTGTTTTAATAATCTTTCTTGTTCCTTCTTCCTTTTAGCTATTTTCCTCAAGAATTTGAAGTGTCCTTGTTGAGAAAGGAAGGTGATATATTTCAGGTAGTATTTTTGCTCCTCTTGCTAGTGTCTAGTCCAGTCTTCTTATAAGATGGACTATGCATAAATGGGGAAAAGGGAATTAAAAAATGGAAGATAAAAAGAAATGTGGCTTTCTCAGTTACAGTCTGGAAAGTCAGAGTTGCAGCTGACAGCACAGACTAGCCATTCTAGGAGACTTATCTCCTAGCCCTGGTAAAATATTTGGTTTTCCTCTCTATTTTAGCCTGTGAAGCAAAATTCTACGTTACTAATATCAAGATATCAGTATCAGTTGACTTTGCTTTTCTACCTACAGGTGTTACACCAAATTCTTGTAAAGAGCAAATATTCTTATGTCTTGAAAGGAAAGGAATTAAAGAAGCATATCAGGATGGAACCAGGTTACCTACAGAAAAACAGGTATTTTGCATAGCTGTAACAAGACTGTTTTCTCCCTCCTCTCTTTCAGTTTTTGTTTCCTTCTTTTCTCTCTCTCTTTGTAGGACACAAAGGGTATAAGAATAAAGAGGCAAAGAGGGTATTAAAACTCCTTGAGGATCTGATAGAAAAGGTTGAGCACACCTAATAAGGAACTATTCAAAGAATTATTTTGCTCTTTATTCTACTGCAATTATCACTTTTGTAATCACATTTAGATGTTTTAATTAACCTTGATTCCGTCCTTTAGTGCATTCACTATTTATCCTGTATTTTGGTTAATCTAAAAAAAAAATACTTCTCTGAAAGGAAAATCCTAATAAAGTAAAGCCCACATCAAATTCTGCAGGCCTTTATATCCCAATATTATTTTGAAACTCCCAGTGTTGGCTTTCTTTTGAGCTCTATGAGTGATTTCTCCTTCCCCACAAAATCAAATGCACAACTCTCTCCACTCTTCCCACTCCCCACTCCAAACTCTGTTCAAGAGACACATACAGTGTTCACCACTGCTCCCTCTAATCAGAATTATGCAGAAGACAGTCTAAAATTCCTAATAAATCCGGATTGTTAATCAAAACTACGTGGTTTTCCTCTTCTCCTCCCCGTGCCTCGCTTTTAAGGAAACACCTATAGAGATTGAAATGGTGCTGATTCAAAGAGGACTAGCAAAGTAGATGACAAGTAATGTGCATGTTTATACAGAAACAAATACACACTGCTTTCTTTGTCTGAGTTATTGCTCTGAGCAGCTTGGCTCTTGTTATTACATCCTTGTTCACAGCAGAAGGGAAATTAATTAGGAAAAATGTTGGGGAAAATATTTATTTTGAGGCCTTTTCTGAGTGGAAAATTTGGAAAAGGAAAAAAAATCCCCCGTTTAATTTAAAGGAAAAGAAACTTCAGTCTCAGAGTACCTTTCTAAACCTAAATAGTGTAGATCTGATGTATGAGTAAAAATATCTTCTGTTGGAAAACACGACTTGACTACAGCTCTGGTAAAAGCAGATCTGTGCCTGTGGGAAGTGATTCCATTGAGGGGCTGTGTCCAGGAGCAGTGCTACAGGTGACCTCTGGCAATGTTAGAAAAAACATACGGGAAAATTTGTCTTCTACTTGTTGAGGTGTAAAATACCTGGTGAATGCGAAGATCATTGAAAACAGAACTTTCTGTACGCACCCTCTACCCCAAATTTCTTTAGAGCTCTGTCCCACTTGTGACACCCAAAAGTCAGTCAAAAAAAAAAGTGTTTATGAAACTCATCAACTATCTTAAGTGAAAGAAATGATTCTTCACCCTACTCTTGCCCTTTGTTGCCTTAATCTTTCTTCCAATGCAAAATTTATCAGATTTGGGATTTTGTTGATCTCTGCAGAATATTACCTTTATCATTTATATTTCTCTAGTAAGCTCATGCCTTTATTCTGGGTATTTATTCTCATGTCTATAGTGAGGTTTACAAGGCATATATCTTTGTTTGCTCTTCCTGCTTACCGCAAAAAACCCTATTTTTTTTTCTAATGTGGTAGTTTTATAAATATCTAAAGTGTTATAACAAGGTAATTTTCTGGAAAAATAGAGGTAATCTTCCATAGCTTTCTTAAAATAACTTAGTTATCCAATGACTGACTGCTCTGAGAAGGAAAGGAAGGAAAGGAGAGATTAAACATTGTAGACACTGCATATATTTCAAATCTCAGAAGGAATTGGTTTATATTGAAAAGGTCTAATTTTATTTAAAAGGCACAGGCAGTAAATACGTGTAGCATTAAGGTGACTACATTTTCAAATAAACAACACCAACAGTAAGATACTTTGTGCTGACATCTTTAGGGTCATAAATTACTCACATGACATTACAAATAATCATATTTTAAAAAGTCACGGCTCCTGCCTTGTGACTCAGCAGTATGTAAATCTGTGGGATTAGATTGCTGTTTTCATTCTTTTACTCCCTAGAGGAGAAGGAATATTGCAGCCCTGCAGCCCTGCAATTCTACTGATGTATCCACATTAATGGATGATGCCTCTATTATCAATTTATGACACAGATGTAAAAAAAAGAGTTAAGCAGATGTGATCACAGAAGTCCTCTCTCTCATCCAAGTTGTGAAACTACAGACTGGCCACGAATGAAAGAGAAGTAAAGATATTTTCAGTACTCACCTGATTTTGCACTTGGGTTGAAGATGACTCAGTGTTCACACCAACAATTCACTTATGTCTGTATAAAAAAGAAATCTAGCTAAAGTAGAGGGTTAGAACCAATGTACTGGGAACACATGAAAAAAAAAAAAAAAAGAGAAACCCTCTGGCTATCCCAAAAGATATCCCAAAGGTAGCCAATCTACTAAAGTTTACAACTTTGATATAGCTCTTATCTTCACAGCATTTGAGCATCAATGTAAAATGATATTTACCCTCCCAGCTTCAGAGCGAGGAAGGGTTTTGTGGGCAGAAATATTAAAAACACTAATTCATGAAAGATCTCTTACTTTCTATTGAAAATTGATATTAGCATGCCAACTCCCCACAAATGGAACTTATTACCATTACAGGATACTGTATGGCCAAAGCAATGCACAATAAATACATAAGTGACCCTCAAATTCCCTCCTGGGTATTGCCCCATATGTTTGAGTCAGAGCAGTTCTGGGTTTTTCCTCAATAGTTGTCAAACGTGGCATAACAATTTGACTCAAAAAATTTATCTCTGAGGAAATAGTTTTCTGTTTTAGGAAGATTTGCCCACTTTTCTAGTAGCTCACATGTCATTGTGCACTTTTTATTTCACAGTTGATGGGCAGCTTGTCTTCAAACCAGTTCACCACAAATATTGGCAATGCTGCCACAGACACAAAGTTTCTCAGCTCCCTAACAACTAGAAAAATCATCACAAAGTCACTGTTTTCAAGTTCTTGGAATCTAACACTTTTAAGATGGATTTTAAGTGGGAACTGAGCACTACTGAAATTAATTATCTCAGCAATTAGATTCAGTGCAAATGCTCTGGGCCTTTGAAATTTTTATTTCCTCTCAGTGATAAGCCATCTAGTGAATGAAATGTATTACCAGATAATTTTGAAATGAAAGAAAAAAAATGCAAACTGTATGAAGAGCCATCTGTATTTCCTCAAGTTCTGCCTGTTGCTCAGGCCTAACTGTCCTGGGACTGGAAGTACAATACTTAAACAGTATACGTGAAACCTACTCAAAAAAAGAACATGCCGAAGTGTCATAATAAAATTCTCATGGCTCTCACGAGGTTTTCAAACAAGTTTTGCAGGAAAAGGAATAAGAAAAATTGTGAAATGTTCATATTTTAAGATAATAAAAATTAACAAAGTCACTACCAAGCATAGACTAAGTCATCCCTCACCCATTTTTATGCTACAGTTCTGCTGCTCTGACACCTATTTCAGCCAAGATTAGGGGTAACTTTCTCTTGCATCTGCTCCTCAGGGCAAAACACACAAATCTCTTGAGTATCTAAGAAGTTAGAAGAACAAATTACCTAGTAGATATATTGTTACTAATAAAGATTTTACTGAACTCTTGTAAGCATTGTGTTTCACTATTGTTCTCACATGGGCTTCACAATTAACAACTTCAGTTTTTAATATTAGAAGCCAAAAACTCTCTGAGATGTGTTTCAGAAAAAGAAAGAAAACCCAACAAAATAAGTAAACCACTTCCACAAAGAAGACATCATCTCCTTAAGTGCAACAGCTGGATTGTCTATTTATATCCAGCCAGCACTGAGGTGTGCACTACTGTGAGAACATCCTAGGAAAGAAACTGTTCCTGAGAGATTTACCCTGGACGAGGTACAGTCACAGTCTCCCCAGCAAACACGTCAGAACTCATTAAGAAGGAGGCTCATAAATACCAACAGATCATTCCAGCCATAAAGTTGCAATACTAAAAGCAAACTATTTTTATGGGCTTTGAATCAGGTATTAATGATGTGTATCCAGTTCCTCAGGAGGTGTAACCCAGTGTAGCTCCATTCACTTCAACACAGAAAGACACTGATCTGCTTGAAAGAACGTCCCTTTGGGGAGCTGTGAGATTTGTATCCAGCTTTTTGTTTTTATTTGTTCACATTCCTCTGAACATTCATCAAATTTTACACAGACCCAAATTAAACCCTTAGAGAATGAGCTCCACACAGAAATGATGTCAAAGCCCAGAAACGTCAATTAAAATAAGGTAAAACATCCATAAATTGAAAACAAAACTGCCATTATTGGTCAATAAACTAGGTTATGTAGAATTAAACCACCAAGGATTTAAGTGGGTTTTTTTTAAAAAAAAAAGAAAAGCAAACAAGTAGTTCAATGAAACTGTAAAATTGGAACTAATGAAGCTTGTCCTCTGATTTGTGTCCTGTGTTAAGATGTTTTCCGGGAAATGTGTGAGCTCAAATAGAAACTTTTCCTCAAGTTGACTCACTTGTAAGATCTATCTTCTTTAAGGATTTGCTGACATACCTACTAAGAAGGGATCATTGGCTTTTTGTTCTCCTCAGGCACTTTTATCAGGTGTATTCCAAGTACCTGTTTTCACTAATGTGTAGGAGTCAGCTGTCCTTGGAAACTTCCTACTTCTGTCAGGCAAGAGGGCTCATCGGACATGCATAAAACCAGGATAGTTCTCTGACCATTTTTATCTCCAGAAATCACTCACTTGATTCCAAATATATGTGAGTTTGAGTAAGCGAAAATACAAAGAACTAATATCTTCTCTAAACTCTTACAGAAGGTATATTTTATTTACTTTTATCTTTGCATATCTGTTAAACAAAAAGGATATTATTCAAATTTGGATCACTGAATAGAATGGTTCAGATTGGAAGGGACCTGGAGGATCCTGTGGCAGGGACACTTCCCACTAGACCAGGGTGCTCAAAGCCCTGTCCAAGCTGGCCTTGAACATTTCCAGAGATGGGGCATCCAGTTCTCTGGGCAACCTCTTTGAAGGCCTCACAGTAAAGAATTTCTTCCTTATATCTAACCTAAATTTGCCTTCTTTCTGTTTGAACTCATTCATCCTTGTCCTATCACTACAGTTTCTGGTGAATAATATTTTACTAGTCATAGGCAAAGCCCCTGCTCAGTTCACTAGAACTTGGAGTCTGATGTAGACAGCAGGATTTTAATCAAAAAGTATAAAACCATAGAACTATCATGTGCTCATCTCACTTTGGCTGCTTCTAAAATGCTCAAGAATTTATAGTACATGACAGCAGGATGAAGTTGTAAGGATATGTAAGTCATTAATTATTCATTTCTAATTAATTATACGGACTATTTTGCTTCTTGTACTGTTGCTTTTTATATAAATTAACTATCCTACAGTTACTTGACTGATGCAAAATCCCAAATGAAGATGGTTAATACATATCATTAATAAGAGTAGTACAGCTCAGTTGAAAGAAGAGCACTTTGATAGATGTAGTCTGTTGGCTGGTAATGTCTCTGCTACTGTGAAAGTACCTACGTGAGGTTTAAATGCTTAAATGGTATTCATGACTCTAACAAAAATTTAGCAAATTCAAAAATAGCTTCCTACCTTTTTAATAAAAAAAAGTACAGGAAGTATTACACCAGCTTGGTAGTTGCTGTGAACATGTATTTATTCATCTAGTACAGTCATTGTCTAAATCTGTTGGCAATCTAGAAATTATAGACAATGCTACAATAGTTATTATCAAGCATTCCTTATTCCTATGGTAACATGAGCATATTCAAAAGCAGTTCTATCATCAAATAAAATCATATAATATATATAATATATATTATATCAAGTTAATATGAGACTTTTCCAAAGTGAGAAAATGGAGCTAATAGAGAGAATGTGGACGTGTTACATAATTTAAACTGCAAAATTCTTCTGTACACCAACTGAAAGATTTAAGCACACTTCAAACTACTCACAAGACCTCTACTGCAAATTAGAAGAGGATTATTTCAGTGCAGAACAGTGAACACTTACCAGTGTAGCAGCACACCAGCCCTTCAGCAAAGATGAAATGGCAGAACAAACACATGAAATGACAAAAAGCCATTCTATCTAGTATGTACAAAAATAATACAAGTGCATTGACAAAGAAATGTTTCTTACAATTCTTTTGCACACTTATTAAGCAAAAGGACATCTGTCTGAACGAGCTCTTCATAAGAAAAACCAGAAGACCGAAGGCTATTGTTTTCCATATTTTGAGGGCTCTCCCTAGAAGGCAGTTCTAGAGTCACTGGGAGCTCTGCCAAGCAGACATCCATGACTGCAGTGCTGCGAAGTGCCTGGATACAAAGGAGTTGGGATCCTCAGGAGAATCGAGGGGGTGTTCACAGTTTGTCCTTTTTTTTTAAATTTTTTTACTTATTCTTCCATGTCGGTTCCCAACAGGACAGTACAAATAGAAATATAGGAAGATAATTGTAAATCAAGAGTGATAGAATTTCAGTAGCAATAAAGGAAGCCTCTCTCTAGTCTCCTCTTCAATCCCTCTCCAAATAAAGGAAAACAAGAAAAAAAAATCTTTTATTTCCATAGGATTTGAAAATATTTTCTATTTTTTTAGAGCGCAGTGAATTTTGGATTCTCATGTGCTTTATCATCTCAGTAAACCATGAATTTACTTAGCAGGTTTTTGCTAACTCATCCTTGGATATTTTGTCTTTTTCCCTGCCTATCTATCCTGAAATTTATATTGCAATCAACGCTTCATCTACAATTTTTACAATGATTGTATAGTACTTCTATCATATGACACTTTACTTCCAAGAAAAACAAGTTTTTGTTCTCCTCTAAAGAGGAAGAATTTTTTGAGAAGCCCATTTATTTCCTAGGAATCAAAATAGCCTATTTTATCAATCTCAGTGGATGTTTTCCTAGTCTCAAGATCTTTTCCTGTTGACTTTATCAAAATTGAACATCAATAAGGGGTCAGAAAAACACAGTTCACAGTGACATTCCCTAACCCAACTCCTCCACCAAATATCCCACCCAAATTTCCCCACCCTCCAATCATCCAACTAAATATTTTTCTTCAGGACAAAAATCCATTTAAGAAAAAAATTAGTATTTTGCTTTTCCTTTTTATGACTAAGATAATGACTACTTTTTTAAAAAATAAATAATGATATTTTAGGTCATATTTATGAGCAAAAAATGTCATTTTTTTATGACAAAGGCAATAACTAATATCGCCAATAATTTTTACTTTGTTAAAACAAAAATTAATCTTACAGTCTTTAGCTGCTGTCAGGGAGAGCTGTATCTCAAGTCTAAATCAGTACAGGGACAGTTAACATGGTTAGTTTACATAATGAGCAGCTATAGAGGATGCAAAAATCATCAGCGTAATTACTTACAAATGAATAATTAATAGCTTGTATGCAAGTTAAGAGGTTCATCAGATCGACACAAATTCATGAACATTTATGAGCGATTAATAACCAGAAAGTGATTGATAGATGGGCCATGGAGTGCACAGAGTATCTTCAAATAGGAAAAAAACCCCTTTTCCGAGCCATGAGGTTGCCAATGTTCTGCAGCAGAGTGGTGCAAGGCTAAGCTTCGGGGGTGGAGTGCCTGCTGGGGGGATGGAGGAGCCCGGGACTGGCACATTAACACTTCAGCTGTGAGGATTCAGCAGTGCTATAAATCTTCCAAGAGCAAAACTGGTCTTAATGATTTACACGCTTTAGAGAATGGAGCAGAAGTGGAGGAGAGGGAAGAAGCAGGCAAACAGCCAAACACAGCTTTCTTAGAATCAATCCATACTTTTCCAAAACTCCCAAGTTCTGAACCCCAGCACTGTAAATATCCTCTCTAATAGGTAGAAGTGCTAAAGGATTTTATGGGCTTTTCATTCCTACCTGAAGGTGACTCATCTCAGCGAGAGCAAAGCAGAACTGCAGTGCTGTGAAAGGTTTGCTGCAAATGTTCTGGTTTCCCACATGTTTCTAATGTCCTGCTGGAGGCATCTGAGAGATAAAGTCCTGCTGACTGTAATAAAAGTCTGTAAAATTAGTAGATACCTAATGACAATATATGGTATAAGGCAATGTCAGCAGTTTAGCATTAACAATGTAGACCCTACCCACAAAACTCTACTATAACAGCTTCTGGATAATATTCATGTTAAGTTCATCTATTGTTAGAGTCAGTAATGAGGTGAGCTTTCGTTGGCTTTTAAGGGCAATCTTCTAGGGATTCAAAATTCCCATTATTTTTTAATCATTTTTAAGAACAAAACCACCAATGGGTAGGTACCATCAATGGGTAGGAAAGTTGTTTTAGCAAAGTTTTAATGATTTATATTTTCTCAGCGTTGGTGAATCATAGAAACGTGGCACACAAACTGCTGGGATGGGTGTGTGTCTGTGTGGAATGGTTTTAAAGAGACAGTCAAGGGATCAACTACTTCTCAAAAAGAGGAGACTAAGAAATATGTATTTCTGAGGTAAAAGCTAAACGTGAGTACTAAAGGAAGTAAGGATAGACACAGAACATTCCCAAACTAAAAGGATAGAAGAGCCTTTGTTTAAGCTCTCGTGTCCATGATTGGGTGCTTTCTAAGTCGCTTGATTTTCCTCTCACATATTAAATAATCATAATTATCAATTAAAAACAGGCATTTGTCCTTTACTGCAAATAGACATCTTCTCTCTTAGCTTCATCTTCTTCTCTGAGTGTTCTCCTCATGACCACATTCCTTTTTTTTTTTTTTTCTCAAATCTCACCAAGCATTTTCCAGTGAAATGCTTCAGAAAGGATTTTCTAACTTTGGGAGTGCTAGCAGTTGAGGAGGAGATTTTTTAGGAAAAAGGTGAGGGAAAGATTTGAGGCAAATCAAGAAGCTCTCACAGTCTGTGACCATCTCACGAAGACACACACTTAAAGTATGAGACACAGGTTCGTACCTGGCCTAAAGAAAATGAACTAGGATGGAAAAATAAACCTGTATATCAGAGTCAGAATACCAGATGAATTTCCTAAACAATCTTTTTCTTTTCTGACCACAGAAGCAACTGATTAAATTATTTTTATTCACCAGATATGGGATTACTGCTCTTACATTATCCCTGTATTTACTTTTGTGGCTACTTTAGTGTACATTGGTTAACTTTAAATAAACAAAGTGTTTGTAAACTTTGTCATCTAAAATAAAAATCCTTTAAAAAATAATTCCATTAACTAGATATGTATAAACATTTTTTTCTCTCCTCTTTTCTTTCCACATCCTCCTCCCCTCAAAAAAGAAATCAGTTCAACAATCTTTTATGAAAAAAGCCTCCTCTGGAAATATTTTTCTGTTTTGTTTTGGTTTTTACACATAGGTAATATTTTGCACCTAAATCAAAGACTGGGGTTTTGATGTTTTTAAATTTTTTCAACAGGATTGTTATATTTTATAATTGCTGATTTATATTCATGTGATTTGTTATGTTCTTGTAGCTTCCTTTTGCTCTACTGATTCCTTTTATAATAGTTTTTTTTCCATATTGGATATACATCGACTTAAAAGGTTGTTCAATTTCGTATCTTCATTGAAAAGGCCAGGAAAGATAATAAGAAAATTAAAATAAAACCCCCCCAAATATCTCTTTGTTTAATATTGAACAATTCAAAATAGTTTCAAAATTTTTCCTCATTCAGAAGGAAGAAGAAAAAAAAAGGGGCTGTAGCTCTACTATATTACTTGCAAAGCTTTAAATTTAGCAACTAATGCTGTGTATAAACCTTATTATTAATTTGCTCCTCCTTTGTGATTTTCAGCAGTGAAACTCTCCTGTCTCCCGTGACTGAAGAAATGCCTTCTGTACAGACAGAATGAAGCAACTAAAGGCGAGTTCTGTTTATGGCTTGTGCACAAAGCTGGTTCTAGTGGACTCTTTGCAAACTCTAGCTGAAAGTTTGAGAGAAAAATGGAATGTCTGATGGAAGGTCAAAGCTAGTAGAATTCCAGGCAGGGTCTGATCACTGATTTAAATTACACTAAAAGCTATTTTGTTCCCTAAACAAAGGCTTACCCTTCCTCTTTGGCATGAACTCTGGTGTTGTGTGCATAAAAAATGCACAGAGATATAAACATTGTGTCTCAATCCCTCCCTTTTTTCCGTGTCATTTTTTGCTTCGGGTGAAGATTTTGCTCAACAAAATGTTCCTCTTTTTGGAGTTACATTTTAGAATGTGATCAACCTGGAAATTAAAACAATGACAGCCTTAGACTTTGCTTCCCAGACTGAAGTCCCATCACGTTTACATTAAAAAACAGTTGAGTCCAAAAAAAAGAACATAAAGTTTATAAAGCTTTCATAGTTTTATGTTATGCCAAGTTAACATAGCAATGAATTTGAGCAGAACATTGTGACTTATCTTCATGATTCCACTTACAAGGATAATACAAAAAATACCTTCATTATAGTTTTTAACTGTTCTGTTAAGGTTTTCTGATTGCAATTTATCTAATTGCTACTGAAATTCAAGAAGAGCTCATTAAAAATACAGACTACCAAAACCAAAGGTCATAACTAAAAGGTACATATTACAGTGCATACCATTCATCAAATTCTTGTATACAACTTGTTCATGAAATAATTTGTTTAAAATTCATTCCTTCTGATATAAATAAACATTGTTTTGATTTTCAGCAGGGTGATCATTTCTATGGGCTTTATCACAGTGAGACAATTTTTTAATCTTGGAAAACCACTGAGGCAACGAGTGCCATCAAGTTCCAGTAGTATTTACAAGTCTAACATAAGTCAGTTTTCCCAAGCTGAACTGAAACTCCAGCCAATAAAATAATAAGAATTCACTCTAATATAAATATTGCCAGTGGTAATTCTTCTCAACAGCTCTCTAAATCAGTTTTATAAAATTATTAGGTTTGTCAAATAAATGGAAAAGGTTCTATTAGTCATATCAGTGTAACTCCACGAACTGAGTAGAATTCATCTTGATATATACCAGTGCAATGGGAGAATCAAATACAAAACTGATGGTGTAAGAAACTAGAAAAAAAGTTTTTGAGGAAAGGATTTTTTTAAATAATTGTAGTACTTTATGATGTTGTTTTTCAGGATGTTAAAAATAATACATAAACACTAGTATTCATTAGAGAAAGGTAAATACCTTTTTTAATTTAATCGATAGATGGGAAAGAGGTTAAAGTGGCCCAATGATTTTCCAGAGAACAGAATAGAATGTTAGTCAGCAAAGGAGTAGATGTCTTAGTGATTTTAACAGTTTTTTCTATGACTTCTTTATGAACCTAAAATACCTTATTGTTTCTGCCTAACTTTCGACAGGTAATGAACACAGCAGTTTACCTGCTCTGTGCCAAGACAAAGGGCACCTTTCCTGGCTAGACTACATCTCCAGAATCTCAACCAGTTGGTTCAAAGATGGGTTAGCACTGATTATTCCATAGAAGTCATTCTTTAATAGAATTGGAAAACATAGGTCATGAATATCCTCTACTTGAAAGAAGATTGGGTTGGGGGGAATATCTACACAGCTATATGGCAGGAAAAGCAAACATACTCTTGGTTTTAGTTTCTAGCTCTTGTTATATTTTATTTATGTGTCCTTCAGAACCCACTATTTTCTTTCCTAGAAAGTACTTGTGCAGAATAATCAAGTAGTCCCTAAATCTTCTGAGAGCAAATTCTCGAAAGCTCTCACATTAAGACACATGTACAACTCACTGAATAATGCACAGATCTTTTCTGAAACCTTCCCCAACTTTTTAGCTGCCTTTAAAAATTCAGTTGGAAGGAGCGAGCCCAGTGTATTTAACTCATTAAGCTGGCACAGGTCAGTGTGAACCAAAGCACAAACATGGGAGATTCACATAAAGATCACTCTGCACATGAATGAATTGATAACATGGATCCATCTAATTTCTGCCACTCTGAAGTCATGGCCTGCAGTCTTTCTGGCTGTATGTAAAAGGCATTTTGTTTCACTGAGTCAGGGATATAAGACTGCTAACTCCAATTCTTACCATTTCACCAACTTGGCATCACAACAGATTTAGTTGTAATACATTTTACCTGTAATTTAATATTAATTTCCCTGTCAATTATGAAAATGTTGAGTCTTACATATTCCTGTAGCACCCCTCACTCTAGATATTTGCTATTACTGATTCTTTTTGTTAAAACATTTTTCTCATCTCTTAGTCAAATTCACAGCCTTTTTAATGTGTTTCACTTATATNTTAAGTGGCAAAATATTACATCCACCAAGTTGCTTTAGTCAGATTTAGAAATTCCAAAAATGCAGTAAATTCCTCTTGATGCAACCCCTTTTCTATTTAACAGAATACATTTCTGAATCTAATTGTGCAATTTCATTCTCACCTTTCTGTACTTTTCCCTTCAGTTGTGCTGGTAAGTTCTTGTAAAAGTTAACAGATAAACACCTCAGTGTGTGTGTGTGTATATATATATATATATATAATTTTTGCTGATGCCTGCATGTGTTATGCAAACCAGAGCTTTCACTAAAATACAGTTTTGCTTAATACATTTCAGACGTTTTTAA
>WEIV01024581.1:4177-19963 GCA_013390005.1 Calyptomena viridis
AAAAAAAAAACCGAAAGTTTGACAACTACATCTGAATCCTTGGCTGAATGTGTTTACCTTTGTTTGTTGATTTCACTATTTAGAGGTGACACTACATACTTGCCTGTTCAGGTAGAGCAATAAATATTTAGCTGCCTGGAAAGAATGTTACAGCCCTTTCTTTCAGAAAAGGGAAAATGATTTATACCTTTGCTGTCTTGAGAATAAGCTACTGGAATAAGTGTTTGACAGGAAACTGCCTCTGGGAAAAATGCATGCTTTGCTTGTGTCTGGGCATCAGCTATTGGAAAATTTTTTCCTAAAGAGTTAGTTGTGATAAGCAGAGACTCTTAGGAGCATGGTAGCTTGTTTATATGTGAGGAGAGAGCTTGCAGTTGACAGATGACTTTCAGAAAGGGATACTCACTGGCACTTGCTTCTTGCTTGTCAGTCCATGCAAGGGTTTGTTTACGTCAGATGTATTTCAAGGTATAATGACACCTTCAGGTTTTCTGAAGAAGAAACCTTTCTGAGGAGAGTGTTATCTAATAATTATTTTTAATGTATGTAGCATTTGATGCCATCATTAAGAATAGGACTTCAATAGATATTTAAATTTTTATTTTCTTTATGAATATTTACATATGTAATAAGTATTTGAGATTTTTTAATAAAAACAGAAAATATAGATTAAATAATACTGATATGCAAAAAATATGATTTGAAATTTTTCAGGTTTTACTCTAATAGTAAAAGTAAACTGATCATTGAAATATTTATTTCAGTGCCTGAAGACCCACCTAACAACATAACTTTTCAGAAGATACCAGATGAAGTAACAAAGTTTCAAGTAACATTTGTGCCACCATCTGAACCAAATGGAAATATTCAAGTGTATCAAGCTATGGTTTACAATGAAGATGATCCTGCTGCCATCCAGATCCACAACCTTAGTGTCATTGAAAAAAAAGATCAGTCAGTCACTGCCATGATAGAAGGACTAAAAGGAGGACATACCTATAATGTCAGCGTAAGAAATGATATTTTTTCTTTGGATTTTTTAATATGTGTGAGATTAGTTTGAATAGGGAATGCAAACTTTGGATGAATATGAGATTTCCATGCCAAGAATGTTAGCTGGGATGTAAAGAGAGGCTAGCCTGAGGAACGAGGGGAGCAATGAACAGGGTAGAGTGAGTGGGAGCAGGACACATCATTATTCTGGATGGCCAGTTCATGTGCTTAGCAAAGCAGTCTGTGACACATTGTCACAAGCACAGGACTAAATCTCTCTCTTAATTCCACTACTTGCATTGGTCATTTGGCTCACATGAAAGATCCAGTTCTAAAAGGGGAGCTTGCTAAGAGTATATGCCTGTAGTACATTCAAATAGTTAGAAACTGGGACATGAGGAAATAGAACTCTGTAAGTGGGTTTATTTTCTCCTTTTTGTAAGAGCTACATTACAAGTGATGACGTGTTACTATGCTCAGGATTGTAAAGCAATATAAAGTAAGTTCTAGCAAGGTGTGAATGATGAAAAGAGTGTTTTGGCATATATTATTGCTTCAAATATACCTAAAATTTGCTAATATGAAGCTATTACAAACACTCAGTGAACAAGTGTTTGTTTTTTTTAAGGTGTATGCAATTAATGGTGCTGGTGCAGGGCCAAAAATTCAATTGAAAATAACCATGGATATCAAAGGTATGTCTTATAAAGTACCCTTTAACTGAAATCTCTATAAATGTTGGAGAAATTCCTAAGTACGCAATTGTGTGCCTTCAGCTATTATTTAGAGGCCACATAGTGTAGGAACAGGAATACATAACTGATAGCCTTGAATTGTAGTGTTCAATTTTGCTGCATATTACCGATCATTTGCTATCTATGTCTGAATCATACTGTTAAACATGTGCAGGCTCAGTGAAGTCATCATATTGAGTTCAGTATTTTTGTCATCATCAGTGAACAGCTTAGAATATGACAGAGATACAGTTAAGTATGCAGTATCACAGTTGTCAAACAAAGTGATCGAAATCAATTGAAAAACTAAGACTCAGTCTTTTTGTTTTCTATTTTAATTGAAAACTAGTATACATAGGCATTTATCAGAACATAGTTTTTAGAGGCTAAAGACATTAAGTAGAATATTAAGTCATCCCTGAAAATATGTTGGAGATTTTTCTTGCATAATGCAGCTATGTGCTTGAACAATGTACCTGTTGTAAAATATTATAAAACAGAACTCTGTGGTATGTCTTTGTCTAAAAACAGAACCACCAAGGCCTAAAAAGAAACCAGCACCAGTTTATGATACCAGTGGGGCATTACTCGTCACAGCTACAACAATCACAATCAGAATGCCAATATGTTATTACAGTGATGATCATGGCCCTATCAAGAAGATACAAATTCTTGTTGTGGAAGCTGGAGGTAGAATTTTTTAAGTTCTCTTGAAAACTGTTTTCAGCTTCAGGCTGTTTGTCTTTTTTATTTCTTTTCTTGGGTCTTGGTAATTTCACTTCAGAAAACAGCTAACAAAGTCACTTTAGCTGTAACAACAGCACTAAGAACAAAGTATCTTTTACAATACCTGTGGGCTGGGTACTGGATATATTGCAATGAAGTGTCATCCATGTTGTTAGAAGCCACCAATATTATTCTGCCCCTATGTTTATCATTGTATTTCTTCATTTTCTATTTCCTTGAAAAAGACCCAACATTTGACATTTGTGAAGGTAAACAAATCCGAAACCTTTTTTTATTTTTTGGGGGCAACATTATTCTTCTGTCACTGCTAGTGCTTCAGTAAAAGAATGTAGTCATGTTGATATTTCCATTTCATAATGGGGACAGAGGCAGTTACATCAATCCCTTGTGTAGACTGCTGGTAAGAATGTTTATTCCCTTCTATAGACTGATGAACATTTACTCCTATGAACAGTGCTGTGAAACTCTTTCAAGTAGTTGCTTACCATTGTAAGTGGGAGTTTTATGGTAGGACATCATGTGGTCAGGCTTACTTTACCTAAGGAGGACAAATTCCAGGTATTTAATTCCCTTATTTTACTTGGTTCCAAAGTACAGAAGTAAAGCGTTCACACTAAGTGAACCCACATTATGTCTCTCCCCTTTTTCTGAATTTTTCATTTTAGCACTAATCCTAAAGACATCTACTTCATAGCTATTGCTGTGAAGATTTTCTTGAACTGATAGATATGCAAACACCATGCTAAACAACATTTTGAAGATTTTGCTCATGAGCTGATGAGTACCATCCACGTATGCAAATCTAGTAATTTCATTTATGAAACATTCTTTACTGTCTTGAGTAAACAATTTTTACTGTCTTTGCTAGCTAACCATGTTCAGTTTCAAAGTCAAGTGGCTTGCACAGGCAAGCCTTGCTCCTCTACAGGCAGAGCTACTGTGCAAACTTCCCCTCAAATTTTCTACCTGTGATTCAGCTGACTTACTCAGAGACAACAAAACACGGATTGTGTGGATAGTAAGGAAATTAGGGTTCAAGTGCAAATGCAGCTATAGACTTAGTTATGTAAATGGAACCAATAGCATGCTAAGCTCTTAAAAAAATTAATTACCTATTACTTCTTTAATTACAGTCTGGTTAGAATGTAAATTGTATCTATTATTTATTTTCTTGACGATAGCTCAGCATGATGGGAATGTTACTAAGTGGTATGATGCCTACTTCAACAGACCAAGGCCATATTTTACAAATGAAGGCTTTCCAAACCCACCATGTGTAGAAGGAAAAGAAGGTCTGAGTGGGAAAGAAGAGATATATGTCATAGGTGCTGATACTACATGTATGATACCAGGCAGTCATGACAAAATATGTAATGGCCCACTGAAACCAAGAAAGCAGTACCTGTAAGTACATTTGTCTCTGGTTGTCCAAGTGAAGGATTTAAGTGAAATATAGATTTATGTAAACACATAAAACGTGTAGTTTCATTAGAAAAGACAGAGGTTGAAATAATCATCATGTGTACCTAATTTTAATTTTTTTGGCTGAACATAAGTATGGGAGACAAATTTTTGACAAAATTTTTCAAGCAACAAAAGATGTTTACTGAGTTCTTAAATTAAATAAACCCAAATTCAAGACAAGTAATTCATATAATGGTTTTTTATACATTTAGGATGTTGACACTGAGGCATTGATGTCTGTCATAATGTCATTTTTGGAGGTGAATAATGATTCTAACTTATACTAAAGCTAAAAATAGTTTCTGGTTTCCAAGTGAAAAAATATTTAAGAAAATGCACATTTTATTTTTTTTTATCATTTGTACAAAACTTTTATTCATTAGTTTTCGTGCTTTTATTTCACAGATTTAAGTTCAGAGCAACTAACATTAAAGGACAGTTTACAGATTCTGACTATTCTGACCCTATCAAAACATTAGGTAAGGAGAATGTAATTTACCAAAGCATTTATCTATTTCCAAGGGTCTAGAAAATGTCATTTTTCTTTTTAGTACAGTGGTTTCCATGAAGTGAATAATCTCTACTTTTGATAGACCTTGTTTAACTAACGTGTCTGAAGAAACATATTATTGTATGTCCTTTTGAGATTGCCAAGAGATTTTACCTCAGCTTGGACTGTTAAATGAAGAAGCAGTATCAACAAGGTTTGTTTGCAGAGATTCAGTTATATCAATAAAAATACCATGTTGCCATGATAGTTCATTCTGCTGATTGAATACTGTTTGTGCTGTTTCCTTCTCTGTTGGATGTAGAACTACTATTGTATACACTTGGCTAGGTAAAAAACTGGCTTGAATGCCAGGCCCAAAGAATTGTGGTTAAATGGAGTTGCATCCAACTGGTGGCTGGTCACTAGAGGTGTTCCTCAGGGCTCAGTATTCAGCCAGTCCTGTTTAATGTCTTTATTGACAATCTGGACTAGGGGATCAAGCGAACCACCAATTGATTTGCAGATTACACCAAGCAGAAGTATTGATTGGTCTGCTGGAGGGTAGGAAGGCTCTCCAGAGGGATCTGGACAGGCTGGATCCATGGTCTGAGGCCATTAGTGTGAGATTCAAGAAGATCAGGTGCCAGGTTCCTGCACTTGAGTCACAACAATGCCAGGCAGTGCTACAGGCTTGGGGCAGAGTGGCTGGAAGGATGTCTGAGGGAAAAAGGACCTGGGGGTGCTGGTTGTCAGCCAGCTGAACATGAGTCAGCAGTGTGCCCAGGTGGCCAAGGTCAATGGCATCCTGGCCTGTATCAAAAGTAGTATAGCCAGCAGAACTAGGGAAGTGATTGTCTTTCTGTACTCAGCCCTGGTGAGGCCACACCTTGAGTACTCTGTCCAGTTTTTGCCCCCTCACCACAAGACATTGAGGTGTTGAAGTGTGTCCAAAGAATGGCAACAAAGCTGGTGAAGAGTTTGGAGCACAAGTTCTATAAGAACCAGCTGAGACAGCTGGAGTTTTTTAGCCTCGAGAGAAGGAGGCTCAGGGAAAACCTTATTGCTCTCTAGAGCTACCTGAAAGGAGGTTATAGCCAGGTGGGGATTGATCTCTTCTCCCAAGTAACAAGCAATAGGACAAGAGAAAATGGCTTCCAGTTGTGCCAGGGAAGGTTTAGATTGGATATTAGGAAAAATTCCTGCATAAAAATAGTTGTCAAGCATTGGAACAGGCTGCCCAGGGAAGTGGTGAAGTCACTATCCCTGGGCGTATTTAAAAGACATATAGATGTAGCACCGAGGGACATGGTTTAGTGGTGTGCACTTATGTGTTAGTGCTTGGTTAATGGTTGGACTCAATGATCTTAAAGGTCTTTTCCAGTCTAACTGATTCTATGATTCTATTCCAGTGAGCCTAGTGGCATGTCATCTGAGGACATGACCCTCTAGGCCCTTTATCCTTTAGATATAGAAAAAATCTCCATATGAATTAATAAAACAATATTGTATAGTAGAGTCCATCTGGTTTTAATGTCACTAGCCAATAGGCCAGCAGTTATTTGGTCTGAAATCCAACATAATTCCTTCATGGCAGTGTTGCTATATCCCCAAATTGGGAATGACGTCTCTTGTAGCAAATTGCAATAAGATCTGTAAGATTTTTTAATATATTTTCAAGTCAAAAACTTAGCTAAGCATTAACCCTGACTTTCTGAAAATGACAACTGGATGAGAACCCAGAAGAATTTTAGCAGGCATATATTTTTCATTTGGCATTCATCTTCTGTGATATGACCTCCCTTATTCATCTAATCCATTTTAGAAATCTGTTATATGATCTGATACTGAAGATGCTGAAATTCTAATTCAGTAACTCCATATTCTGAAAAGATATTTGTTAAAGCACTTGTGGTGATGTTTGTTAGAGTATTTCTTCTTATTATCAAAGTCCAGTACCATATAAAGGAATAAAACTCGCAGCTTCTCAGTTTTTCTTGCTGTTTATTAAGCTTTTCTCACAACTTCAGTATGTCACCCAAACCTGGGTTTAACACACCAGAGTGTGTGCTGCGAAGAGCATGTGCTGCAAAGCGTGGAAGCACAAAGCGAGAGGGAGTAGAGTATGGAATACCTTGGAATGCTGAAATGGAGACTGCATCTAAGTTTTTAAGGACACTAATGACCAATTAACAGGTAGCACATACCCCGTTTACAATTCTGTACCAATAATCCTAACTTGTTACTAACACGTCTTCTCTACCTCAAATCTATTCTACCAATCTGCAAGTGCCAGCTCTACTGCAGTACAAAGGGCAAGAAGAAGAAGAAGAAAGAACTCAAGGCAACACCCAAAATCCTCCATCTTGTCTTCTTTTATATCTATACTACAAAACCTAAAACTATAAGTTTCATTTCTATGACAAACTAAACTATGATCCAAATTTTATTTTTGTTGTTTTTGCTTCTTCCATCAATGCTGGAAGCTTTTCGCAGGGACACAGATCAAAAACTGTATCTTCCTGGGGTCTCTGTGAGGATCCCAGGTCCTCCAGGGAGATTTGAGGTGTAGTCCCGATATCCTGGACTCCAACAGATATTCTACTATTTCTCTAGCCCTGAATGTTTTGGAAAGTGCAACATAAAAGTTGTCTTTGTATGTTCTGAGTTTAAAAGTTCTAAGACAATGAAGCAAATATTTTGCCCAGTAATGGAAAGATAGTCTTCCGGTCAGGGAAAACAAGTCTGCTGGAAGTGAGTCCAGTTGCATCCAATCCTCTGGGCAACTTTCTCCTTTCTAACAGAAAAGTCTGCAACATCAGTGGCAGGCAGATACTGTAATTCATTTATTTATGTATTGGTGCTGAAAATTTTTTACACTTTCTACTTTGTAGATGATAAATAAACATGACCTACATAAAATGTAATAGGAAAAAAAAATAAAAAAAAGGGATATATTCCTGAGATATCCATGGCTCCTCATGCCCATTCAATGCCTTCTTTGCTAAACTTTAACATTAAGCACTGCTTTTTAAGGCCACAATACAACATCATCTTGTCTGGTCTTAACTTCTAAATTTCAGAGCCTATACAACAAGAAACAAACTTTATCTGGAATAGATAAGTAAAAGTTCTTTGAACGTTTGTTTTTGCAAGTTCTGTGAAATCAACCTCAAACTTATATATTACAAGTGATGCAAGTACTGCAGTTGAATGGTCTTGAAGATACAGCATTGGCAATGCTGTTACCGATGTCATCTTATGTGAATAAAAGAAATTAGATTGTTTCAGACACACTTTCTTTGGAGACACATAGCATGAGGAACCCTGTCTGAGTGTTTCCGTCCAGAACATGCTTCGGTTATATGAACTTCAAGCTTGCTTCGGCCTTGCTCTAGAGGCATGATTCAGAAAACGTAGTGCAAGCTATTACACTCAAAATGTTAGCTTCTTTCCAAGAGAAATTTATGGTGCCCTGTCCTGGTTTGGGACAAATATGTTCAGAGAGATAAATATTCTCTGATAAAAAGGAGGCCGCAGCTCCCCCTCCCCCACAGCTGGAAGAGAGAACCTGGAAGATTCAGAGTCCTTTTGTTGATATGATCTCCTTCTTCCTTTGCCATGGAGGAGAAAATGGGGGGGTCCCCCAGGCCAGGCCAGTGAGGTTCCCAGTGAGGTTTCGATGTTCTAATGTCCAAGACAAGTCCAGAAACAAAGAAGAGAAACCAAAGTCCCAAGAAAACACAGAAGCTCCACTCTTGGTCCTCTCTCCAGCACCCCTCCAGAGGAGCCCTTTTCAAGCTTTATAACCTGCAGCTGTGGGAAGGAGTGTTAACAAGCCCAAAGGCTCTGCGGCTGGGACCTGAGTATAGCAGGGGTCTGGCTGGAAATTTCCTCCTGAAACTGCTGTCTCAGCTCTCGGGCCCAGTTTAAAGACACAGAAAGGCCCAAGATTCATTTTTCCTGGTGTAGAGTTGGCAATATTGCGATATGGGATACATCATAAAGTCACCCCAAGACATGCCCGCAATCAGAATTGCAATTTTATTTTATATCAATTAGCTTCTTTCATAATATTCACTGAAATTTGTGGTTTTCCAAAATTACACTTTCACTTTAGTAGATTAAACACTAACTTGAATTTTGGCAGAGGTATTCACAACAGTTTGAAGAACCCTACATTATCTGAGTTTCTAAATCTACTTATAGAATAGGTAGGTCTTTGATCTGTAATATCAGAAAGCTAATCATGTGTCAGTGCAATTTAATACTGCATATTTAAAGCTGAAAAATACATGGAAAACCTTGAGAGATTTCTGTGTGACAGATGTCAGATGCTCTTGGTAAACAACAGGAAGGAACACAGATCAGAAATTATTGGAATATCCAGGTGCAGTAATGTTTTTTTAATTATAGTAAAGGATACATTTTAATAGGGTGCACCCACTCGACCATACTTAGAGTACCACAACCCTCTTTTTTGAGTTGGAGAGCTAGAGTTTCTTCCCCATAACCCATGACTGACATTGCAAATGAATGTCCATGCTAAAATGAAAGCTCAGAATTTTTCCATGAGATAATTAAGATGTGGTGATAAATACTGTTTAAACTTCTAATACATCAAGGCAGATTATAACCTTTTTGTAAACTCTTGATAGGTGGTTCAGCAAATCGTTGTGGGGCAACTGGTAATCCTGTGTGAGTCTACTTTTTCCATGTGAAATATAAAGCTGATGAAATAGAAAATAATCCAAATGGGGTTTCCTGGCACTGCCTTTTGCATAGAAACTGACCTTATGATATTCTGTTGTTGCCATTTGTTATCATCATGTATTGAGTGCAGCACCTCAGAATTATACAACATGATATTTTGTCTCCTTTCCCGTGATCAGCTCTGTGCGGGAGTTCCAGGACAACACATGCAGATCAATATGATCAAAGTGTTGACAGTTTATTAGAATACACGCACTACTTTTATGTTGCTCTATGAAACAAGTTAGCAGTGTCAGAAAAGCAGTCATTGGAGCAAAGTTATCTTGCCCCTTCTCTATTGGCTACGAGCACAGCACTTTCTTTCAGGGCTTTCCAGCAGGACTTTCTCCCTGCAGATCTTCGTCAGGTCACGTTCTGGCTGCAGCCACTCACGTCCTTGTTGTCTTTCTGCAGCCACTCACATTCCAGCTGCAGTGTTTTCTCTCTGCAGTCTTCCCTTGGCTTAGTCCGCAGCATTCTCTCCCTGCTGTAGCCATCCCCAGACCAGTCATCATAGCCCGTATAGCGCCAAGGTCTCTGGATTCCCCACCTGCCTGTTCTGTGTCAAATAGCTCCCAACCCAGCTCTACAGACATGTCTACACATGTGTAGTGCTTTCCTGTTGCAAAGAAGTAGGAGAAAATGTGGGTTTTTTATTCTTGGTGGGTATTCTGCCAACACTCTTTTGGTTAATATCATCGGCATTGTTTGGACTGCTGTTAATTGTAGGGTTTGACATGGACTTCACTGTTCACTGCAAAATAGATAGAACCATTGTAGAGGTTCCTCTGGCTATTCTTCTGTCCTTCTTCTGCATTGCCAACACTTTTGCCTTATCACAGTGAATGAGAATGTGAATGGTCGGACTTTTTCATTCGTATTCTCATTGAAACATTTTTGTAAATACTTGCTTTTCTATTCTATTGTCTTTCCCTGGTCTAAGTTTTTCTTACCGTGTAGTGCCCAGTGTCACATCTAAAACTTTGCTAATGCAGTGAAAGAATTATTTCAGGCATTTTGCAAACTATACTGAATTCTGTTGTCTGTAATTTCATACAGACATGATATTGCTTATTCATGTTTGTTTTGGTTTACAATAATCTCACACCTTCTTCTGATAAATACTGTTTACTATGCTGTGTTACTGTACCTAATTATTCCTGCCTACATGTAGATCCATGCACTTGATCTTACAGAATTTCTTCCTACTGTTTTAAGATGATTTCTTCAGATAAATCAGGATTGTTTGGGATTTTAAACACATTCTCCCATGTACATCAGTCTGGATCATCTGCAATATACTCTCTAACCCAAAAATCATGACCTTTTGAGAGAAACAAAGCCAGGACTACAGTGTTTCCCAGTGTGTCCTTGGGAGGATGTTGTCCTTTGAGTGGGAAATATCAGTTTCATGTGGCAGGAAGCAGTACATTTTTCCCCCTTTCTGAGACTAAAGAGGAGACAGGTTTTCTACAGTGGATCAGCAAGTGAAGGTGAATGTCAACATAAGTGAACAATACCAGCAGTAGCATTCCCTTGCTTTTCTTGTTTTCACTGTTGTCTAAGGGAAAAGAGGGGTGAGGGTTTTTTTAGGTAGGTACAGGATTATCAAGAAGGGTGGGAAATTAAATGAGTCTCAGAAGTTTAGCACTAAAGAGGTTCAAAAAGAACCTTAGAAACTCCTAATATAAATACTTTGTCAGTTTCTGAATGATCTTGCGTTCTCGCCTGGAAGGACTGATTAGAATAACAACATCTTTACTTTTTATCTTAGAGGCCTTTATGATTACTTTTTACCTATTGGTGGTTATTCCTAACAATGTTACAAATTCTCACATAAACAAGGACCAAGTTAATGGTCAGTGAGGCAGATTAATGCAGAAAGTTCAGATCTGGTCACTAGTTGGGTGCCTTCAGCACTCTTAGAATATCTCTAAAAATAGCATCTTTTATTTTGTGCCTGTGAGTGATAGCTGCAAGCCTCGTAGGTTTAGAGTTGTGCTCTTCCTTTTCCACTTGAGGAGTTTGAGTAGTCCTCCTCTGTTCTCAGCTGCACAGAGACTGACGCAGGAGCTCAACTCAGGCCAATGTTCAGACTGATATTACTTCAGTGTAGACTTACTTTAACCTGTTTAGCAGGCAAAACTGAAGAGCACCAGGGGATGGCTGCAGGTATAGCTGTAGCCATGTACTATTAACATCATGTATTACATAGATCAGCAATGCTCAGAAACCTCTACATAAACTGCTTCTGGTTTTGTCATATTTTTCTTTCTGAAGGAGCTCTTCAACCAACACAAAACAGATGCAGTTGCACAGAGAAAAAAAGAGACTGTCTCTCATTGTTCCTTTGTTTCACACTGTCAGAAATGTAAAAATTCTAAAGAATCTATGAAGTACTAGCTTCCACTTTCTGTTGCAGGTGGAGGACTAACAGGAAGATCCGTAGAAGTTATCCTTGCTGTTACTTTGTGTATACTTTCAGTTGTTCTTTTGGTGGCTGCAGTATATGCTTTTGCAAGGTGAGATTTATGTATCCTTGCCATTGCATAGTGTTTGGAAACACTAAAAAAAAGAGTTGAAACAGTCCTATAAATGGAAACAATCTGTCATTTCAAAATGTTTTGGGTTTTGGTTGGAGTTCTTTGTGTTTTATGTAGAAATTTAGGAAGGGACTCACAAAGACTTTAGCCTAGTAAGGATAACCTCATAGGTGAAGAAGAAAACCCATCTTGTCCATAGGATAAATCAGAGCTGTAGCCTGTCTTCAGCTTTCAGAGCCACTTCTCTATTGACACATGAAAGTGTCAGCTGGTTGCAGTTATTGTGATAGCGAACCCTATTTATAGCTAGATATGAAGTAAATACTCTAAATTCTGTTTTCTGTCTTGCTAATAAATTTATCAGCTAAATACATTGAAGTATCACACATGAAAGAGAAATTGAGTTCTAATTCAAATTGTGAATAAAATCTCCGTGTAAAGAAGCAGGCTGGGTACTGCACACACAATGTTTGCTCATTCATCAGTTCTGTTCTTCCTCAGCTGCATTATTCAGGCAATACCAAAGAATTTAAGAAGGAAAACTAAAAGAATATAGCAGCTAGATTCTTTCTTCAGAATTTTAGAAAGCATAACTGCAGAATTTGACTAAATTACAGTGTTGGAAGGGAGAGGAGAATAAAGGCTAAGGAAGGATTCCCAGTAATTTTTCAGTTTCAGCCTGTCAAATCAAAGTATTGACCCACGTGTCCTTAAATCTTCTGCATGTTTATTTTTCACTATTATTTTCTGTTTAGAATTCGGCAAAAGCAAAAAGAGGGAGGCACATACTCCCCACGAGATGCTGAAATTATTGACACTAAGTTCAAACTAGATCAGCTGATCACAGTGGCAGACCTGGAGTTGAAGGATGAGAGATTTACACGGTAAGTGTACTCCTTATAGGCAAAACAGTAGTCCAAAGGGTCTGTAGCCATGGCCCCTTTCTGACCTTTGCTTGTTTGGAAGTGTTTGTGCTGTTCTTATTTACACAGGTCACTGAGATCCTTTTTCAAAGAATGACCTCCATCCTCAAGACACTTCTCACTAGCTCTTAGAAATTCACTTAATCTTAAGCTCTTTTTACAACAAGATGAAGATCTAAGTGCAAATCATTGTTTAATTGTGCTAGCAAAAAAAGAGTTACATATTTTCAAACATGTAAAACAACTGAGTTTTTTTTAATAGCCCAGTGTTTTGTGTAGGCTGCAAACATAAGTATTTTGAAAAAGCCAAACTCTCAGAACTCCCTGTCAACTAATTCAAGAACAAATCAGCTTATTCAAGAACAAATCTGTCATTGTTTAATTGACATTTGGAAAGGGGGTTTTTGCCTTTTTTTTTTTTTACAGAAGGATTTGCATAGCCTGGGTTTCTGTGGAGCTCAGCATACTAGCTATCCTGACAACTACTCCTTTAAGGTGCATGCAGCAAATCTAGGCTATTCATATTTTCTGTCTGACAAGGAATTTTGTCAAAGATGCTTATCAGAAGGGAAACCACTCTTTTTGACTGCCAGAAATATGGGTATTATTCACCAAATAAATATAATTATGATTCTCAATATGTGACATCCAACTGAGTTAGAAATGTTTGGAGAATATTCTTCACCTGCCTGTATTTTCCCTGCTGTGTCACAGATGAAACACTGTGGTAGGCAGTCTCCTTAAAGATGAGAAGCCTAAAATAGTCTTGCACTAGTAGTCAAACATCCTACTGTTGCAGACAAGGAATAGCTGGAAGATGAAAGGCTGTAAATGTTGACCTGTTCTTTTTCTATATGTCTATGTGTGTGGTACAGAGTAAGTTGATTGCATGTACAAACCTGTTCAAAATAGAGCACACAAGAATGGCTGCTTGTAACAGATGAGAAAACATACTGTGAATCATCTGGAAATCATTGACGTAACGGATGTGGTATGTTCTGTGTGGGACACTTGTTCAGATAGCATTGTTTAGTACCTGCTAGTAACAGTGGAAAGCATCCTCTAAAGACAGAACAATTGCCAATGCACTGTGATTAACAGTGACTCATATAAATGATCTTGATGGATCTTCAAAATTACCTTGTTTCTAAACTGTTGGATGAATAAGAATAGTACTAATTTTTTTATTTACTAAATAATTAATGGATTTTACTTCCAGATACTCTTCATTTTTCTTTAGACGCAAGGAGATTTTTGTCATCCAGTAAGTTTTTGTATTTTTGAAACAACATGGTGTGTTTTCCATTCTGTTCTCTTAATCTGTGTGTTACTGTACTATATTTAGTGATATAGTTAATGAAAATGAAATGTCAATCTTTACAGATATGCTAGTGACAAACAATGGTATTTGTCATCATAAAATCATGTTTATTTTTAGTCTCTAACATTAAGTTATAACAGTTCCACAACTGCTTTTGAAATAAATCAGGGCAATTTTTGCATGGAAATTATAACACATTATACCAATATAGCCCTGAGATATACAACCTATCCTTGAAACAAAGGTAGTGCAAATGTGACATAAGAAACATGCTGTTTCTTTCCTTTGGCAGATAAAATGATAAATTAATTAAGATAAATTCTCTTTTTTCTCAGCTACCTTTTGTGCTCATGCTGCAGCAGTTTCATATTATGCCCCTACAAGCTAAGCAACATATCCACAGTCAAACCCTTTGTCAGTTTGGAGATACTATTCTGCCACTTTTCTATCTAAATTATGTGCAGTTTAGATATGTACAGTCTCAAACTCTACAGGGTAATTGCAAACTACATTATTTCGTACTTATGTACACTTCATTCTGTGATTTATGTACAGCAAGGCCTTTACTGAACAGCAGCAGTTTTAGTTACATCACCCATATTTTAATGAATTGATCTCACAATTTGGTTTGCAATTTGCCATGTCCTTACATCCGTATTTTAGTCTTTCCTCCTTCCACCTCTTCTTTAAGGGTCAAAAGCAAAGACTGTCTACATCTGCCATTGTAAGGTACATGATGCAGCTATTAAAATTTTTGATTATTATTTTTCAAACAGTGGTGGCACTGAAGCTACAGTGGCCTCATTGCTCAGGTCTTTTGTTGAACATTATGACAAATTGTTGAAGTTTGAAGTGCAGGCACTAACTGAGAGTTCTCAGGACAGGATTCAGGACCTCTTTTCAACTGGAAGACAGAAAATGTACTGTAGGACATTTTAGATGTCTGTAATGCTGTCTTTAATATAGATACATTCTTCCTGGTAATGATGAGTTGTATCAAGGAGCTGACAGAAGGATGGCAGCATACACCAAGGTAGTTTACTTGCAAACCTAATGTCTGAAATATTTTTGCTGCCTGTTTTCAGACTTCCAGAGTTGCACCATGAAAGAACTTTTGTACTTGTTGCCTTTGGGGAACAGCTATGTTGAAGTCAATCCCAGTCCCAGTTCTTATCATTCGCATGAGTTGTGGTTAAAGCAGTGACATGTTGGCATGTTAAATTATTGTATTACATGTTAATGACTACAGTATAACCTTCACAAATTTCCCATTTGGAATGGGCATTACTGCATCTGCACAATCTCCTGCCATACATTGACTGCTTTAGGCAGGTATATCAGCTGTGTTTGCAAAGCTTGCTGTCTTTCAGTTTATGGTATCTTGAAGAAAGCTTAGATGGGCAGACTCCTCTTCCAGGCTGGCATGTTTGTATTTCTTGGATAACAGTAAATCAGCCTAAAGCTGAATCAGCTCTCTACCCTGAAAAGGCAATGGGGAGTTTGTGTGAAAATCTTAGGTGGTAAAAGAACAGTATAGATCTTTCTTTTTTCTCTGCCTACTAATCATCCCATTCAGTGCTAATTTGAAGGGGATGTTTTCAAAACCAGGTGTTTTTTCATTTCTCAGACAGTATATTATCTACCATGGTAGCTACTATAAATCAAAAAGGCATGCATTTGCAGCTGACACAGTTCATCCACAGAATCAAAATACTCTAGCCTGCTCCACAAGATTCTTCTTGCCTGTCTCACATACATTGTCTCTTCAGACATTTTCTCATACTTAGTGAACTGTGGCCTATGATCTTGGCTCATATTCTCA